>JADBJO010000376.1:239716-249716 GCA_016801955.1 Conus betulinus
TCTTCGTCCTTGGACAACATTCAATCTTTACTATCAGTTTCATTAAACCAGTTCCATTCTTTTTGCGTAACCCGAAAGATTCTGGATCTGCCTCAAAGATCTGATGGATCTGTCCTTCCACCATATTCTACTGTTTTACCAAGTTTTCTTACAATATGTTCTTCTAGTTTTCACTTAATCTGCTAACAGACAAGACAAAACCCAACAAACGTGGGACAAACACAAGGTTCTTGGTGAAGGAAACAATAAGCACAAACTGTAATCTGTGGCAAAGCTGCAACACAATGATTTCCTTCCCTAACAGTAGTATTATCAACTGTAGCAGCCTTTTCATTTCTTATTAAACATACAGCCTTCATCTCTTCCATAATTAATGCCCCAGCAACACCACACCCAGAAAACTCCACCCGCATTGACAACTTGTGTATATATGTATGAGCGAGTGCATGCTCACAGGAGTATCCAATGCACAGACACACACACACACACACACACACACACACACAGTGGGAATGGAGTGCGTGTATGCTTCTTGTGTGTAAAGACTGTTGACAGAAATTCAATCCAACAGTCCTAAAGACAGGGCAGGCAGAAGGAAAAACAAATCTGAAGATCGCTACATTAACACGTGAGCAACTTTCACCCATTCCTCTGGATCTTTACTGTGTCTGTGATAAAATTTCTCCCACTTTGCTGGAGGTTGGGAGTAGGCCTAAAAAGAACGAACGAAAAGCCTGACGACAACAAAAAGCGCGAACAGCGCCAAGCAAGTTTTGTGGCAGCGAAGGCTGACAAGCTGCCTTGCCCGTGCGGCCCAACCCCCGACTGAGCCACACGGAGGGAAATCTATAGTCGGGAGCCAGAAAATCAATACAAGCACACAGGCTTATCAGAGGCAGCGCATTCACTGTGTGGACCGCCTTGGGCCTTGCAAGGGATACCAGTACAAATCCGAACAAGCGTAATTTTGCTGGTTTTTTTCCAACCGCAGTGGTGGTTATAATAAATCTGCGGTGGTTCGCCTATGCCAAAAGGATGTTCTACTTCACATACTTTGCCTGCTCCGTATAGGGAGGTTTATGGACGCTGCTGAGAGCACATTGACCGCCTATTTGGGGGCCTTTGTTACATTCAAGTCGTCGCCTGCTATCTGCATGTCTCCCTCCATTCTGGTGAACGCAGCAAACTGTACACTGACCGACAGAATTATGTCAACTGCAATAAAGCTTGCCGGGTTTTTTTTTGTTTGTTTGTTTGTTTTTTTTTTTTTTTTTTTTTTTTCTGAAATTGTATTATAATCTTTTATAATCACAGTATTTCTAAAACATCACTGTTAACCTTTCGTAAGGATTTGAAAAAACAGAAAAACACTACTTCGTGAATTGCATTTCTTATGCAGGGGCGCGCATTTCTCAGGCAGGGAGGCGGGGTGGAGTGGACGGCGGTGGTGGGAGAGCCTGGGGATAGGAGCAACCCCCAATCAATCTACCAATCATGCGGAGACTTGACACGCCCAACCTCTCTATTGATTCACTGCCCCTCCCACTTCCGACCTGATCACTTCCTCTCCATCTCGTTTCACCCCCATCTCCATCCACCCTCCTAACTCTGTGTTGCTGTCACTACACAACAGTTACACCGTCACATCGATTTTTTTTTTTTCAAGAAATTTCCTGTAACTATAAATCAAGAGCCTGAGAGCAAACCACTTCAGAACAAGTTAGTGGAATCCGCTCCTGATCGAGTAAGAAAATAGATGTTTAAAAAAGGATTAAAAAAATTAACTATAGCTTATTCACATGTGTGCATTTTCAGTTACAAATGTCCCTTATACGCTGTACGTAAACTGATTTAAAGAAAAGAAAAAGCAAGCATGCAACATTTGACAAAAATTAAAACTTTACAGAAGGAACAAAATCGATATGCCTTTTTGTGACATGTACAAAACCACTACCCACCCACACAACGCCATTACACACAACAAAGAGGAAACACACACAAAAATGCGCTTCACGCCAGATGTCATGGAATTTACTGGATTTGGCAAAACTGATTACCGCCGGTGTACATTATTATGCCCTTATACATCATTTTGCAAAGTTTTATTTCCCATTTTTATTCGAAACATCACTTTTTTTCGTTTTCTCCACACAATCAGTACTGCTCCTTACAAATTCCCTGTACACTACAGATGACTGACAAAGGGCGAGGGGAGAGACAGGGTTGGTCGGGTAGCAATACTTCAATAAGCAAGCCTTGTTATTCCCCCTGACAGTACAGCTAGCTCTGAGCACAGTGGCAGTCTACCAAAAGCACACCCCACACCACCTCCAAACCCTACACACACCCTCTCTCTCTCTCTCTCTCTCTCTCGTGGCCCTTGTGTGCCCACCTATTTCAGCTTGGCAAACTAACCAACAGCCACACACTCCACTGAGAGAGCGCTTTCCCTCTCTCTCTCTCTCTCTCTCTGACGATTTTTTTTATCTCGCCAACCGTTTCGCTTCCCCCCCAAATCCCCGGAGCAATGAAGAAGCACTGGGTGTGACTCATTCAACCCTGTCAGGGCCTCTCTGTAAACCCAGGCAGCTGAAGGGAGAGAAGGGAAAAGGGGGACGGAGAGACGGGGGGGGGGGGGGGGGGGGGGGGGGGGGGGGGGGCAGGGCTTTTTCCCGTGGCCCCAGTAGCGTATCGAGCGAGCGGAACGCGCCCTATTTTTTAGCCACCACGGGCTGGCCTGCCTGTCGACTGACAAGACCTTGTTGTTCGGCGAAGGGAATTCCGCGGCGATGTGGAGGAACATTCGTTTCCACTTGAAGGGAGGGGAGTTGAGGATGGAACGAGGGGGGGGGGAGGGCGGGGGGGGAGGGAGGCCTGTGGATGGGGATGGTGACGTATAGGCAGAGAGGACTGGGAGGAAAGTGGGATGGGGAAGAGGACGGATGTCTGGTGAGGAGGGAGGTTCTCCCGGTGGTAACTGTTACATCATCGAGGGATTGCAAGGCACAGGCCAATGCCACGAAAAAGCTTTTGAGAGGGGTTAAAAAGGGACCCACTAGCCTGGCACATGTGGCAGTGTGTGTGTTATTGACAGAACTCTCGTTTGCACCCTGGTAACTAGCCAATGATAAGGGCCTTTTGGGCTTCCAAAATCCAAATACAATTCCACACTTCAAACACAATCCCATGCTTTAGTATATGTAGAATGACTAGTCAAAAACAAATGCTTCCAAAATTCAAACACATTTCCATACTTTATTACATGTAGAATAACTAGTCAAAAACAAAAACAAAAAAAAAAAACCTCTGCTTGCTTGGGTGTTTACTGCATTTCCTTCATGAATAGAACAATGAAAAACACAATATCCCGAGGATTCTCTTACTGACAATGTCAGGGAATTAAAGTCATTCACCAACGCAGCTAAGTATTTGGGCACAGGTGATATTGGTAGGCAGAGACAATAGCTTCATCCAAAGCACAACACTGCCGTTTTCTTGTCTGTTGGACTGTGCAAGAATTATGTGTTGTGTAAGTCTTTGTTAGCCAGGGACCTTGGAAGCAGCATTTGTCTGGCTTTTTCACTTAACGAATCCTAGAAACGTGCACAACAGCACAACCTGATCCCAGATGAACACTCCAACCATGGGGTGGAGACAACCCCCGCAGAATAAACTCATCTCACCACCAGTAAAACCAGTTTATGCCGACTGCTGATACAGATCTTATTTCTGCAGAATTTTAAACAAGGAAAAGGGAATCCGATCATTTCTGTTCGGTGAGCAACAATTTGAAAAACTTGCATTCATAAGCACATTATTTTCCTCATAACAACTTTGCTTTATTCTTTAAGCACCTACTGATCTCATATCAGCACAATAAGGCCTTATGAATCCCATCACCAAATATTCAAACCCAACGAGCACCCATAAAGACGCTCATGAACCCTGTTGGTACTACTAATATACAACTATGACGCTTCTCCACGACCCTTGTCCCTCCCCCCCACCCCCCACCCCCTCCCCTCCTTCAACACATGCGTGCATGCACATGGCACACACACACCATTTTCACCTGGCTCAAACGCATGGTTCTTCTTTACACTAACAATATACCAAATATCTAACAGCTCCAGCAACGCAAATTCACTACAAAAAAAAAAATAATAATAAATAAATAAATAAAATGACAACTAGAATGATAACTGCAGACTGATTGCAGCATTAGACAGAGTCGCACACAAGAAAAAAAAAAAGGGCTTTAGCATTCACAGAGAACTGTTCATCACCCTCTTCCTACCACAAATGCTCATTCTACAAAAATCATGGCTGGAGTTTTACCTGTCCCTAACACTGATTATGTATCAGGCTGATTTTTTTATAAGCAATAGAACATGAATGGGAATGGTTTTATTTCTATTGACATCTAACAAGAAGACAAAAGAAACTGATAATTTAATCATACTCACGTGTGTGCGCAGGCAACTGAGTAAACATGTGGACAGACCTTTCATCAAAACTAACTGAACTCTTTCCATACCCCTGCTATTTGAAGCCAAGTACTCAGAACTCAAATGGCACAGAATCGTGACTTTAGCTTTATTTCATTATCACGCACAACAGTGACCGAAAGTTTCAGCTGTCTGGTTAAATGATATCAAGAATCATGAACAACTGTCGCCATGAGAATGCATCCCTGAGCAGAAAAATCGCCATTTTATGAAACTGCATGGCTATAACTTACGAATGACTGAGCTCACCTCTCAGCCGAAGGGATTTTACAGTCTACATAGGCTAACTTGCATCTTTCAGGATGCTGTCTGCAGGTTTCCCAGCCTACACAATCAGATCTAGGTAGTCACCATCCTGGTCACACCATTCTCGTTACACACATTCACACAGAATACAAACACGTGTACAAAAACAAGGTGCCAAGTGATGCTTACTCAGTGCATCATATGAACCTGACATGACCATTCTTTATTTTACTTTTTACAAGTGTATCTTCTTCAGGACCCACACATAAATTAACTGACATAAAATCCCTGGGAATACTTCCCAACATGCTGTCAGCAGCAGAGTAGCAACATACAAAAATAGAACAAGGGACAGTTCAGAAACCAAGAACAACAGCAAGCAGGAGAGAGAAAGGTGGAGGGCATGTGGTGCACAGAAAGGGAACAGGGGAGGAGAGGTAGGAGGGTTTAAGATGTGAGCTGAATTGGTCTGGTAGTGAGCTGAATCTCCTCAACTACAGGTTATGGACAGCACTGCTTTTGGTTGAAGAGGTTCAACACGATTCTTTCCGCCCTCTCCCTTCTATCATTCCCTGCCCATGTTCTCTGTTGGTGATTTGTACTCATCTCTCCACTTCCGTTCTTCTACACTGCTGTTCTGCTGCTGACAGTTGTCTGGGTAGCACATTTTTGAGTCTGTTATTTGTGACAAGGGAAAAGTTTATTTCTGTCAAAAAATGCTTTTATCTGCTTCAAGTTGTGCATTAAATTAACGGCTCTTTGCACCTTGCTTTGTCAGTTACTTGGATATTGGCTTTGTTTTCTGTATCCCAGAAGTTCGCTTCGGTCCCCACACTCAGAAACAACAAGCTTAACTTAATGAAGCTTCAGAAAATGGCATCTCCTCAAATATCTGAAGGCAGTGAACCTTCAAATGGCAGCAGATCTAAATGACTTGTGCATAATATCAACTTTAACAACAATTATAACTTATACTCTACAGCCCATTTACACACAGACAAGCAGAAGAAACCAGGTAATGTACTCTTTCTACTATTCTTCATAATGTATAAATCAGAATGAACTAAATGCTTTTGCAATGTTCACCCCGCACACTGATTGGTCAGATATGGGTGGGTTACAGAATGAGACATTTCAAATGTGCTGACATTGATGAGTCAGACTGTTCTTTTTTTCCTCGTGCATGTTCTAGTCATGTTTGATAGTGTCACAATAATTGTGCATGAAAGACTCAGTCTCATTTGATGTTTAAAACTGGGAGCCTCGTCACAGTGTCAGGGCTCTCTCTCTCTCTCTCTCTCTCTCACAAAAAGAATCATCAGTAACTGTGCCCAAGTTTCTGGTTGTTTGATATGTGTACATTTGTGAAAAAGAGTATGTCATGGAAACACAGATCATTTACGCAAGCTTCTGAAAAAGAGAAGGGTTTTAAAATCCTCTTTACCCTCTTACGCCTTGGTCCATCTAGTCATGGAAATCACGCAGTTTGCATGCACTGAAAGCAGTAATCAAACACAAGGTGACTGGTTTATCAACTATAGGACAGTCAGTTGCCCGAGAGGATAGACAGGTCGACAGTGTCGATCATGGAGGCATTGGCGTGGGTGTATGACCCACTGTCCTATTGAATGACACTGGTGGAGTCAGTGATAAATATGACGTGAAAACCACAACTGGCATATATGATAGGCTTAGCAACCTCCAGGAAAGATGTGGTGAAAAGAAAGTGAAAAGAGGAATAAAGAAGATTAATATTCCACAGATAAAGAAGCTTTTTAAATTAATCTACAGGAGTAATTTTTGTTCTTTTCAGGAACTTTTTCCCCATGATAGACCAGGGTACAGTTTAGTGGAGGCATTTTTTTTTTCTGTGTTTGGTTATTTGTTTAGCTGGTTGGTTGCTTGTTTTTTGTTTAGTTTTTTTTTTTTGTTTGTTTTTTGGGGTTTTTTTAAATGAAAGGGGCACAGATATATCTCACATATAGTAAGACTGTGAGGTTGCAGAGATTGTACAGATTTTGTGGCTTGAGGGGCCAAAACTATGAAAGAAAACTGCTACAGGTCTGTGAGGGCCAGGGCTTTTTTTTTTTTTGCTTGCTATGAGAGATTTTTTGGTGGCACTGTTTGAGGCCAACTTTAAAAGGAAAAGTATTTAGGAGTCCATGATGATCTGATATCATTTTTACACTGAAAGGTGCATACTTATGTCAAATTATAGTGAAGGCATTCATGTAAGTAATGCAAAAATTTAAATGCTAATAAAATGGTAGGCGGAGGGGGTGGGGGTGGGGGGTGCTCTCCTCTGTTCATCTGACCTGGTGGTTGTCAACGATGGACAAGCGAAAATCTCAAACGTGCACACACACACACACACACACACACACACACACACACAATCAAGAACCAAACTTCATAATCATGTAACTTTCCTTCAGATCTCTTTTGAAGTTTCTAAAATCAGGTGATGCGGAGTATGCCTGCCATTCCACATGACTTATCACTCACAATTTCTTTTAAGTAAAAAAAAGATCTATCTCAATTGCAAAAAACACCTTTTAGGGCTCTATATGCAGTTAATACTGAGAACGTCAATTCCACACTTTAAAATTCCACTGCCTATTTACCAAAGAACAGCATACCAACATGTTATGCACTGGCAACTCTAAAATGAAAGAAAGAAAAGTTTAATTATCTTTCAAACACAGGTAAGTAAATTGGCCACATAATCTAAAATAAAAATAGAGAGAAAAAAAAAAAAAAAAAAAAAAGGCAGAAAACAGCAAGAGGGGGAGGGAAAGTAGTGGAGAAAGTGGTAGAAACAAAGACATTTCTGACATCTGAATTTCCAGAGGGTGGTGATAAACTTCTAAAAGCCAACACACACAAACACACACATGTGCGCATACACACAGGCACACATGCCCGCACGCACGCACACACACACACACACACACACACACACACACACAACCTCCAAGCTATCATCATTACCCTGTGCATGACAGAAGTGGGGTCTTCACAGTCAGACACTATGTTGACACTGTTCTATAAAACTCAAAGCGTCACCGCCCCCGAGCTGTTGACTTAAGGTTGCACCAATGTCCACAAAGCCCTGTCACATCATGACTTTCCAACACAGCCAAATATCTCATCAATGTTTGGAAGTGCTCGTCCAACAATCCTCGCTTGATTCCAAGGCACTTCCAGTGGACTTTCCAAATCCTAAAGGAAGAGTTCGCCTAGAGAACACTTTCACGATGCCGATTCAGAGCTTTTCTTTCTTTCCATCTGACTAAATTCTACTCCTAATGAAGACGACTGACGTGGAATTTTGCCAGGAAAGCTAAGCAGACGTATGTTAAAAAACGGAATTTAAAATATTCTTTCATTTTAGCTAAAACTTAGAACTGGTTTACAATTTTCAAACTTCAAACACAATAAAATTAATAGACATAATACTAAAAACCTGCAGTTTAAGAGCTAACCGTGTATTTCTGGCAATATGTGCCCCCCTTCCAAAAAAAAAAAAAAAAAGCAATAAAGACTGCAGAGTGTGGAATGTAATAAGGCCATGAAAGTGAATAGACCCTATCATCTGACAACATCTACAGTATTATTCAGACCAATCTCTGTCTAAAGTATCACCACATATGGTCTGTTTACTGAAAAAAAAAAAAATGCTCCCACTTTACTGCAAGATCTCTGTACACAACTGAAACCTCTATATATCAGGATGATCAGATGACCACATTCTACTGGAGATAAAGTACATACATAACTCATTTTTCTAAGTTGTTTCAACACTGGTCTAGCATAAATAGCAGACAAGGAGAAATCACTGACCAATGGACCATTCAGTCACTCTCACACACACACACACACACACATACACACACTCCACCCCCCTTCACCCCAACCGCACCCCACTATTCCACTGTGCTTGATACCCTACATAACATGTATTTAATTTGATACCCGTACATTAGCACACTTAACCACAAAGTCATCACTTGTCCCAATTCAGGACAACAAAGTACACTGTGACAGACAGATATCTGGCCAGAATCAGTCCCATGATCAGGCTTGTGTATTTCAAAACTGGTAGGGTAAATTAGGAAGGATTCTATTCACGCTGTTTATAGCTGCATTAATCCAAACGCCATACTGCAGCTGAAACCGAGGTGAAGTGAAGCAATCTGTTCAAACAGAAATGGCAACCACGTCACAGGAAACCGCGCAGCAGCAGAAAAATCAATCCAATAATTGTGGTTGTTTTAAACCAGAAAAAGATCGGTGACATTTGATCTTCTCTTCATAAAGAAATTAAGACACACAAGACAAAAAAAAAAAAAAAAAAAAAAAAACAACCAACCAACCAACCAAATATATACACAAAAAACAGTTAAAGCTGTGTTTGAGCCCATGGGACATGTCAGTGGATAATTTTGCTTTCCGGTGTTTCTATGTCAAACAGTACAAAAACAAAAATTGCTAGTAAATTGCAAACTCTAGTTAACGTGGACGGTTCTGTACAAAATAAACTTACACGACAAACAAGTACACCTCTAATGGTCACTGCACTGTTCCCAAGCCAATACATCTCACCAGATTATTCTCTTTCAAATACTGGAGCTATCAACTTCATCAATTCATGTAGTTTGTAACCCAGCCAACCACTGGATTTCGTATCAGGGTTGTCACTCTGTCTCAATCAATTCTTTAAATAGTGCTTCAACAACACACACACACACTCACACACATATTTTTTTAACAGCAAATATAGTTTTAAAATCTTTCATAAACTCTTCGATCAAATAAAATTTTTGTTTTTTTCTTTCAGTTTCAGGGACTCAAAAATCCACATCTGGTGGAACATCGCTAAACGTGATGTTCATGGAATCTGCTGTAAAGTGTTTGTTGCATACCCTGCAGCTAGACTTGTGTATCACATTTCTCAATGGGATCCATGCTACTTTTTTTTAAATCAATGATATCCTTTCATTAAGTGTAGAACATTTTTTTTTGCTATTTTTCAGAGCCAAGTGTGAAATATGTTGAACAATTCTATGTTCATTTCTCAAAGGTTGTCAATTTAACAAATGTTGCTGACATGCTATTCAATCGAGAAAAAAAAAAATACAGAGGCTTGCATACTCTAAATCACAATGTGAGGAAAAGTGTAAAAACTAAATGGAACAAAGTCAAACCAACAGGCTACAATATAAAACAAAAAAAAAAAACAATGA
>JADBJO010000376.1:254716-319716 GCA_016801955.1 Conus betulinus
CTTGATTCGAAGCTTGTTCAGCCATCATCCCTTGCGATGCTGATGGCGCCTGAGTGGGTGACGATCCCTGAGAATGACATGCAGGAGGCCGAAGGGAGGAGGAGGAGGAGGAGGAGGATGCAGCCACCTGCTGCTGGGCAAGTGAGGGGGAAGATTGGGTAGAGGAGGGGGGACCTGGGGGCTGGGGCTGCTGCTGCTGACCGTGATACATATGTTGCTGTTGCTGCTGCTGTTCTCGACTGGCTAGCTGCGAGGGTTGGTGGGACACAGTGGGACTGTAGCTCAGAGAGTGAGGAGGCATCTGCAGACACACCCAGACAACACATGCCACTTACCACAACTGACCTCTCTCTACCTTTCCCAGCAGCGATAAGAATGGGGGAAACTGAACAGATCTCAAGAGCACAGCGCCAGTATTGATATGATAATAATGGTGCAAACTGAACAAATCTCATGACCACAACGCCAGTATTGATAATAATCACAAGGCCAATACGGATAATAACAGAGCAAACTGAGCAAATCTCACAGACTGTGACAACTGATAATAATGGTTCAAACTGGACTAATCTCACAGACACAACTGATAATAATGGTGCAAACTGAACAAATCTCACGGACACAATTGATAACAATGGTGCAAACTGGACTAATCTCACAGACACAACTGATAATAATGGTGCAAACTGGACTAATCTCTAGGCCAGTGTTGATAATAATGGTGCAAACTGAACAAATATCACAGACACAATTGATAATAATGGTGCAAGCTAACCAAGTCTCACAGACACAATTGATAATAATGGTGCAAACTGAACAAGTCTCAAGACACAATTTGATAATAATGGTGCAAACTGAAACAAATCTCAAAGACACAACTAATAATAATGGTGCAAACTGAACAAATCTCATGGACACAATTGATAACAATGGTGCAAACTGGACTAATCTCACAGACACAACTGATAATAATGGTGCAAACTGACTAATCTCTAGGCCAGTGTTGATAATAATGGTGCAAACTGAACAAATATCACAGACACAATTGATAATAATGGTGCAAGCTAACCAAGTCTCACAGACACAATTGATAATAATGGTGCAAACTGAACAAGTCTCAAAGACACAATTGATAATAATGGTGCAAACTGAACAAGTCTCACAGACACAATTGATAATAATGGTGCAAACTGAACAAGTCTCAAAGACACATTGATAATAATGGTGCAAACTGAACAAGTCTCACAGACACAATTGATAATAATGGTGCAAACTGAACAAGTCTCAAAGACACAATTGATAATAATGGTGCAAACTGAACAAGTCTCACAGACACAATTGATAATAATGGTGCAAACTGAACAAGTCTCATGGGGAAGTGCAAGTGCAGGTAACAATGCAAAAGGAACAAATCAATTCTCAATATTGTGGATAAAACGAAAGTATCATCACTGGAAAAACAAATGTGCAGATGAATCAAGAGACTTACACTGGCAAGCAATGTTTAATACACTAACACACAGTATATGAAAAAATTATGAAAAAATAGGCAAGAATTAATGCAGCAAGACAAAATTAACAAAATGTGTTATAACAGCCACCATTGGTCAGTGACTAACATCACAGATTCTCCACTGGAAGGTCATGGGTTTAATTCCCATCAGACCCATGATTTGTGGATTTTTTCCCTACATCTGGCTCCAACCCCAAAATAAGTTTGCAAACAGACTTAAGTAGGAAGACTGGAACCACACACTTAGGTTTAATTTATTTTATGGATGTGTCTTTAAGGATGCTGCTCTTATTTCTTGACCAACACACAGGTGTATCTCTCAAGCCTGTTAGCGGGACAAGGGTAATGTTATGAAAGAGAACAGCACAGCCCTCAACAATTCCACAGTATCATCTTCACCATACTCATTCTATAGGATAAGAATTTGAAAACAAAAAACAAAAATTCTCAAATTCTCTGGCCCTGCAAGCATTGCGTTCATATGTCACCTCATTTTCAAATTCCCTCTCCACATCTCAGCCATTGGTGTGTGCATGTCAAGGTTGCCAGTATCAGCAAATTCATGGACACTGTTGCTGAACAGACGTGGTGCCACTTTCTGAAGGAGGACACCAACCTGTGCTGACTTAGCAACTACACAATTATTGCTGTTCCTACAGAGCTTAGTGAATGGTGTTCTGCCTATGCTGGAGCAAGCCAGGCATCACAGAACACCACATAAGTGACTCAGCAGCAGTGCAGTGTCTGCTCTGGTACCCAATCCATGATCAAAAGACACTGTCCCTGCTGACTGAGGGTCCCAGGATGGCCGCGGGACACATCAGGGTTGGGCTGTGGGCAGGGCACAGCAGTGAGCCATGTGAGGGTATTACACCACTGATGTAGCACAAACAATGACACACACACACAAAAAAGTGTTATTCTATTTATAACTAAACACTAGTCTTAATGATATATCTATAAATAAATGCATGCATGAAAGGGAGAGGGGAAACAGGGGGGGGGGGGTTTGCACAAGTGAGGGAGGTACACGAATAATACAACTCTCCACATCCTCTCCATTTCTAAAAGTTCCTAATGTGCCAGCCATTCTTTTCCTTTTTTTTTCTCTGTCACCTTGCCATCCCATTTTGTACAACTTTTAAATTACAATGTCTGCCAAAATCACTACAGGTTTGAACACACACACTCACACTCACACACACACACACACACACACACACACACGCACACGCACATCCAACCAACCAAACCCTGATTGAATCACAAAAAAATTACTGTTGCACCATACACTCATTTTGTAGTCTACAACAAAGCGAACAGCATTTACCATTAATTAACACTGATTTTTCTTTTTTTTCTTTTTTTTTTTAAATCTACTCACTTGATTATACCCATGGCTGGACATTGGCGTCATGTGGCTGGGTCGCACCTGACCCGTCATGTAGCGCTGAGCACTGGCTGCCATGGCTGGGTTTCATATATTGACCTTGGTATGGATAGCCTCCACCCGGGCCTTGTCCCGAACTCATTCCACTTGGAAGACGATTCTCAGGCATGCTGTTTCCCTAAGATAAAACAAGTTGCCTGTTCATAAAAAGCTGACTGCAATCAGAACTTTGCATTTGCCAGGTTCTCGGATGCTTACAATAGATAACAACATGGACTGTGTTTTTAAAAAGACTTTCATAAGGACTCTGACGCATCAAGATGGATGTACTAAAGCATGTTTCATTTTTACAGACAATCAGACAGGCACAGATGACAGAGCAGACCTCAATCATAACTGAACACAGACATTTTCATTCAATCGTGACTGAACACAAATATTTGCATACAAATGAACACAGGAACACATCAAGGTGCAACAAATGACTCTTCTAAGAATTAGTATGAATCCATTTTACTTTACCCGTAACAACATATCTGTCCAAAATGACTTTCTGACTCTCGAGTCTTTTCTGTGCAGCAGGGCAAAGTATACTAATACAGAATGATCTAGGAGCAGTCTGATCCGGATCATCACTACAAGTACAACACATCCATCACTAATTCTAACAGTTTGTTCCTGGGCATACCCCATATTTTCACCAGTGTTCCCTTTCTGCTTAGCCACTGAGGGTCCTTTGTTCAGAAAAATTTAAGGGTCCTTTAGCTGAATATAAAGATAAGAAGATAGTGTAGGCGTACTGTAGTATTAACAACTCACAGCTTACACAGAGAGAGAGAGAGTGTGTGTGTGTGTGTGTGTGTGTGCGAGAGAGAGAGAGAGAGAGATACAGAGATACAGAGACACAGAGAGAGAGACAGAGACTGACTGACAGACAGACAGAGACAGTACAATTACTTAAAGTACTGACATTAAAGTCTAAAATAATACTCAATGAAGTTGTTCTACCATACACACAAGAACAGCTTTCACCACCCCCAGTTTTACTTTTTGTGTTTTGTGGCACAACTGCATTAAGTTTACAACAACACAACAAAGAGTTTCTTTCAAGAGCAAATCAGAAGGCCAGCAAATGCCAACTGATGTACCGCAGCTGTAGCTAAAGTTACATAATGAGAAGTGAAAAAAAGGAAAGTTTTTCCCATTACAGTGTTTAAAGTCACACACTGACCAGTGCCACTCAACAAATTCTTATTTATAAGGAAACTGATAAATACTCTGGCGGTTTTTCCATCACTCCATCTGGACCACATTTATATTCCTCTAGCCAACTGCAACATTTCTGGTTCTCTGTCTCTCTCTCGTTTCTTTCTGCTTCATTCATGCACACACACACACACACACACACACACACACACACACACACACACACACACACACATACACAGTCAGTCTCTCTCTCTCTCTCTCTCTCTCTCTCACACACACACACACACACACACACACACACACACACACACACACACACACACACACACACACACACACCAGGTTTTGTTTTTTTCCCCGAAACTTCCAAAAGACAAAGACAAGGTTGAAAGTGAATTCGAAGATACAGTGACTGCTCTGGCTGGTGCATGCCCTAAAAATGTCAGTTAGACTTCGGTTAGATGGCGCAGCAGATGTGGTTTAGTGTCACAGACTATTCCACATGTACTGACATCTCACTGATGTAACAGATACCAAATCTCTGGAAATGAAGGTGACTATTTCATTTCATGCATTTGTCTCTAATTTCTTCAAAACATTTAGGAGCCAACTTCGAACCTGGTTTTTTTTTTTTTGTTTTTTTTTTTTTTACTGATTGTTTTTTTCACCCCTACCATGGCAACCATCCTTTTAAAGTCTTTTACAGGGGCGGAATAGCTCAGTGGTAGAGCGCTGGACTCGTAATCCTGGGGTTGCAGGTTCGAATCTCCACCAAGCTGAGGTTCGGAGTGTGAAACACACGCATAACAATTAACATCTTGCACACACATAACATCACACCACCAACTGTTTGAAGAGAAGGCCAGTTTGGCCACTGGTATGGATGACATGTTACACATAGCATGAACCTTCCCCAAAGTTGGAGTATTGCTGCCTTAATGGTGGGATAATACAGCGATCATACATACAAAACTCCACTCCCTTTGTTGGGAAGATATGTTTAACACTTGCCTGTCTATACAGGTAGTGTCCGCAGGAGTATAAGCCTGCGTACGCAGAAGAAGAAGACTTTTCCATTCATTTTCGTAAAGATCTTTCACTTCATTTACATTTTCAATCATGTTCATTGCCTAGCCGACCATGAGTAGCTAGCTATGTCAGGGATGTCATCTCAAAGTCAATGCCCTTCTTTGAGACTGTTTTTCAACGCATGATGTCTATTTCACTAAAATGTTATCATTTCGTATCTTTATTGAAAACATAGTCATAGTATGGCACTTGAAACAAAGGCAACCAATGCTCCACTCCCTTTGTTCACAAACAATGAAGAGCATGCTTCACATTTTAGTGCATTCACATTGCGATCCAAAAACCCACAAAACGGTTTCGTACAAAAAAAAAAACAGAAAAACGAAAGGCAGTCAAGAGGAAAATTATGAGACCCTGTGACTCTTTCATAGAGAAACTTGAGTATCCTTTTGAAATTCTGTGCATAACAGACCTGCACTTCTACGAAATGCTGCTCACTACTTTCAACAAAATGATTGAATGGGTTCAGCAGTTTCTGTATAATTCTGCTCACAATCAAAGAGATAAACTGACCAACAGATGCAGTATGAAAATGTGACTTCTTTGGCAAAGTATATCTTAACACAAGCACTTGCAGCTCGTTGCAACTGCAAGGACAAGTGGTCTTTTGGGAAGATCAGTTTCATCTCAACTGAAGGAATTACATTTTTACAAAGCCTCAAGCGACCGAAATGCAGTGGCAAGTTCAATTCCCATCAGAGCCATGTACCTGTGGATTTTTTTTTAGCACTGACTGGCTCCTACTGATTGCTGAGTTTGCTATGGGCTTAAGTGGAAAGACTGGAACCATGCAGTCAAGTTTCATCCACTTAATGGATGCATCCCCCACTCAAATTTCCTGACCAACACTGCAGGTGTTTGTATCTCTCAGGTTTGACTGATGCCGGAATATACCAAGAAAGCACTGAGTACAAGCCCTGTGAGGTAGTCTGACACCAGATGGGAGCTCCATACCAACACCATCATCCTTATCCTCATTAATCTGCGTTTAACTTTAAGCAGGAAAAAAAAAATAAAATTCTGCAGCCCTTCATACCCTTCTCTCATGGAAGCCTCAATTTTCATAAATTTACTCTCCACATCTATGCCCTTGGTTCTGGCTGCTAGTATTAGCTCATTCACAGTAAACTGGAGGGATGCAAACTGCCAAATTCAAAAAAAAAAAAAAAAAAAGTAGTAGCCAGAGACCTGGAGGTCAGCGCATGCCCCAAGTGGGATCCAGGGGCAATGCCTTGGTGTGGGGGTCTGGGGGGACTTTTTGATATTTGTACGCAAAATTCTTCCCATAAAGCATGCAGATACACTTTTTAATATAGATCTTTTATGACTTGTTCCTACAATGACCGTACTTGAGTGAATGAACCTATTCATTATCTGTAAGTGTAATAAAGAGCTTAAATAAAAGAAACTGAATTATGTGTTACGATTTGTGTGTGTAAACTGGTAGCTCTACAGACTATTTTCACTTGAACACAGACCTCCTGAGGACGGCCGAACACTAAGGGATGTCTTAAAAAGCTGCATAATGTCACTCTGACAGTCACATCAGGTACCCATGCATTGAATAAGCCACATATAATGAAGTCCCCCCCCCTCCCCCCCCCCCCCCTCCCCCCCATTCAAATCAATGTTTGATACAACTTACAAGTCATGTTTGACATTTTGTTGGCGATTAGTCTTCTACGATTGTGGCCAGGTCGGTGGTAATGCAAGCTAATAGTAATACTAGGTCTTGCTATTCAATAGTAGCATTCATCATTTCTTTTCTTTTTCTTTTCTTAAATCTCCAATGGAAATTCTGTTTTTCCACAACATACAGTAATAAATGGCTGTTTCCAATAATTCACTGAAGCCTTCAAATCTGTAAATAATAAATGGTAATTAAGTCTTAACAACCTCAATTTGTTCATCAAGTTAAACTACCATTGCATAATTAGTGACACCACAGACAATATTGACTGCACAGTCTTTTTTTTTTTTCTTTTTTTTTTTGAAATTAGTTAACTGAATTGAATGACATTTTCAATTAATGGTTCCAGCCAATAAACGACCAGTGATGTCACAGCCAGTTTCGAGTTATGGAATAACTGAAGGAAGAGGGATAGGGTCTTTTCTTTTTTCAATTACCCTATCGATTAATAACAGTTCCAGTCCTCAGTAATGAAACCAGAGAGGGAAGGAAACTAACAGCACATTCCCTCACAGGGGTATATCTTAGTTTCACTAGATGTAACTTCCCCACCCTCATTCAAAACAACCCCCAAGAGTGTTTACATAGCTGACCCCCGGGGAAGCAGATTTCTACAAGAAATACATAAAGTACAAGTTCCAGTACTAGAAAGTAAACCTACTCAATCACCACCTTTCATGATTCAACTCTATCCATTCTCATCAGTTTGTCTCCTACTCCCCTCTGATCTTCTTTCAGCCAATACTACCCTTCACCTATTCTCCCATTCTTTTGATCCACCACCGATCCACCGCACGCTGTGTCCCGCCCGCCACGCTCTTCATCCAGCCTACCCCTCCACCACTACCACCCTCGCACCCCCCCCCCCCTCTCCGTCCGCTCTCCTTCCACCGCCCGCTCAAGGTCATAACGAGTCGGCAGGCATTCCTGGGGAAGTGATTGCACGGAATGACCCTGCACGGTTAGAGCATGTTTACCTTCCAATTCCCATCATGAATGGAGATTAGCCAGCTGTCTGAGTTGAGCGGCTCTGCCCCTTCCGCGTCATAGTCAGACGATTGACCTTGACATCCGGCAGTTTTTAGTGTGTCACTCTTCAGTCAAGGCCAGTCACGGCCGGAAAAGGGACAGTTGTAGGTGTGCACTGGTGGATTTATTGCCCTGTAAGTGGTACTCCGCATCGACTAAACTTAGAAGTGATGGACTGGCTCTGACACACTTCCTGTTGCGGCCACAGTTCACTGGATGGAACTGCATGACGATTATCTTCACAGAGTCCTGCCGTGGACGTTTTGCATAACATGTGCAAGCATTACCATTGCAAAATGATGACATGGGGGGGGTGGGGGGGGGGGGGGGGGGGGGGGTGAAGGCAGTTTCATGAGTCAATGTATTCATAATCTAAAGCATAAAATCAGGTTACTTTTCATAACACAAAGATACATTCTGAAGTAAAATAAGCCCTAGAATGTGTTGTACTCATAGTCTCTGTCAGTGCCATGCTTTTCCACACATAATGTGTGCCAGATAATGAATTGTATATGCTCAAAGTGTAATCTGCAGCATTCAGAGGGAAAAGAATAAAGAGCAGCTCAGCAATGGGTATCGTCGTCTGTTCTGGGCAATGGCCTGTTTTGTGACGCCAAGTCAAAGGAGCAAAAGCAACTGATCAGATGGCCCTTTTTTTTACTTCTGCTTTCACAACCACCTAGAACCACCTAAAAAACCGACTTGAAGAACACACTGTATGTAACGCTTTGTTTAAATACCGTCAATCAGATACCAGTACAGCATTCCGAGATATGTACATGCCAGAAATGTTAACTTTGTACCAGTCTGGCATGACCAAACACAGTGAGAGGCAAAAGGGACGTGGACTGCGCAACATCATGTCTGTTCACCTGGAATGGAAAACTGCCACATGCTGCCCAAATCTGAACAATCATGAAACTCAGTGGACACTTTGGAATGGTAACCCAACACTAAGTCACTCTCTAGCTATCATACAAGTTATCTTGTTCCTCAAATCAACTTCTTTAATATGTGTTATTTCCTCAAAATCAACTTCTTTAATATGTGTTACAATCAGCAGATACCTACAGGTGAACACTATCAACACACAGATTTCAACTGTTTGCCCCTTTGTATATACAACACAGAAAAAGGAAAGGGTTAAAAAGAATTAAATGAACACAGAATATGACTAAAACTTTAAAGGTTTTCCACATTAGTATCAATCATGTTACCCATACAGCAAATTGTGATAACAATGCCTTAATTGCACTTTTTTTTTTTTTTTGGTTTGCCCTGTATGCTGTGGTGATACATGCACTTCTAACATGAATAGTCAATACAGTTAAAAAAAAAAAAAAAAAAAAAAAAATAAAAAAAATCAAAAGTTGTACCACAAGCATTCACCATATGTGCAACCAGATGATAGGAGAAAGTTAAGTACCGAGTTCTCTTCCAAAGTTTGCAGAAATCAGCACCATTTCATATTCATATTTCTAACAGTTGAATGAAAATGTTGCACTCAACAATTACTTTGGAAAAAAAAATACTGACAATAATGTCCTAGACATCATAAAAAGTTCTATCACCCCTCAGAGTCTGCGAGAAAAAAAAAATCTTTACGCCATCTAACAATACACTCTCTTTACAAGTATTCATGGCAATGAGTAGGTATTCCAGGTGATTTTTGAAACAGCCTAGAGTTGTTTAAAAGTAGTTTCATTTAAAAGAGCTCAATTTTCTGAACACATTTGATATAAAATTTATGTTCATCTGATAATATTTGACGAAGTTATGATTTTTTAAAGAAATTTTGGACTTAGAAAATTTTGCGAAAGTGGCATTTGCTTCGGACCCCAACTTTGAGGTACCATAAATCCATTTCTATGTTCTCAAATGAGCCCAGATTGTTCCTGGCTACTCTCATGCTTATAGATAATGCCCAATTTTTTCCTTCTGTCTTCTCTGAATAAATAGTCAACAATGTAATGCTGAAGTTGGTTAAACATGCAATTTGTGCAAAAGGGTCACTTTTTACGTAAATACGCTTGTCTTTACATGTTCAGTAATTTGTATCTGTATGTTGTACAATGTTGTTTTTATACCAAAATGATTTTAAAAAGCTTATAAAACACATATATAACACATTTTGCAAGATCTTTCATACATAATTTTAATTATGCAACAGTAAAATATGGTCTTATGAAGAAGAAGAAAGAAAGTATACATTTAACAGCTTTTTGGCCATCAAAAAATATATATTTAACAGTTTTCAGTCACAATAATATGGTGCACAGTCTTTAAAAGTATATAATAACATTTGGTTTCTATGAACTTCTCTGGGTCTTTTGATTTTTTTCCGACAGATAGTTTCGTATTCAGATATAATTTTTGTGACTGTCTTTCTGTCAGTATGTGCCATTGCTGTCTTGTTCAGTCTTTGCAGCCAGTCAACAACAAAGCTTGAACTCCACCCCTCTTTTGTTCCTCAAAGTTTCTAAAGCGAGAACAACAGCATTTGTCACTTTGGTGTCACGTGGAATCTTCAAAAGCTCAGGCTTTTTCAGAGTTTTCCAACTGATGCCAGATGAAGACAGAACATCATCAATGTTATCCAAATCAACATCTTCATTTAGCATTGCTGAAAGTTCTTTAGCTGGCAGCTTCTCAGCCTTGAGTGTACAGCACTGGATCACCCCTTTCAACCTGTTATTAGGAAGCTGGTGTCGGGGGGAAAAGCCGAAAGAAACCATTCTGCCACAGTGTCAAAAGTCACAGACTTCCCATTTTCAATTCGAAGTCTGTAAAGCTGCAGTAACAGTCTATTTGTGCTGCTGGATATTGCCGGGGGGTTGGGTCTTCTTCCTTTACCAAACACCAAGAAGCAGCGCTTCAGTTCTTTGTACTGGTCGTCCTCTGCAAAACACACACACACACACACACACACACACACGCACAGTACACACACAGCATACCACACACACACACACACACACACACACACACACACAGTACACATGCACACACACACACCACATAGTACACACACACAGTATGCACACGCACACCACATACAGCACACGCATGCATGCATGTGCACAGTACACACACACACACACACACACACACACACACACACACACACACACACACACATGCATACACACATGTGTAACCATTGTGTTTACTAACAAGAAGGAGGCAAGTACAATTAATGAATTATGTTGCAATTTTAATGGGTAAGTTTACTAAATATAAACAACAGCAGAAAATATGTCAGGAACATAACATAAGAATGAGAAGGGCAAAATTACATTAGCAGCCCAGAAAGTTCTTCATTTATAACACTGAAGACTGTAGACCACATGCACACATACCGCATATTAAAAAAAAAAAAAAAAAAAAAAAAAAAAAGAAAAAAATAAGATGAAAGTTTATTTTTGTGGGTCAGATTACCATGTGCTTGGGCAATTCTTACTACATTTAAAGAAAAATAACTGCAAATTTATTTCAATAAACAAACTGAAATCAGCAGCAACTTTTTTTTTTTTTTTTTTTTTTTTTTTTGCAAGGTCTTTGTATTCTTGTGATGTTTTATAGTGTGAGATGAACCTCTGTGTGTGTGTGTGTGTGTGTGTGTGTGTGTGTGTGTACACATGCATGCACGCGCGCAAGAGAATCTACAGTTTGTAAAAGCAATGCATTCAGTGACTCTCCGTCGCGGCTGCGATCATCATCGCGGCCATAGCAGACGACACGTTCTGTTCAGGACCCTAACTTGGTCCAAGTCACGTGACCTTTTCATAAGAAATACTGAAGAACTACTACAATGTAATCATATTTTCATGACACAGGTTTTTCAAATTGATGTTTCAATTACTTGATTACAATGTTAAAAATCCTTCCACGAAGCTGAAGATAAATACAGTCGATCGTGAAGTTGAAGTGTCGATTCAAACATAAGGCTCTCTCAGGTCACATGTTTTTAAAAAAGCGATTTTTAATACAATCGCGCTCTAAGTACACAAAATATAACTTATAGAATTTAGTAAATATATCGACTTACCTTTTCGTGTTGTTTTCTAGCGCCGATTGTTGAAAATTCGGTGAAAATAGTGTTGGATTTGTAAGCGATGACACAGATACGTCTGACTCGTCCGCCATTGTTGACATGCTTACAGTCTTCGAATAGTACCATCCGGAAAAACCGCTCGGGGAGCGCGGCGCACAGTTTCGTATTTGCTTGACCCCAATTATTGGAAAGTGCGTAATATGAGCTTTATTTTGATATATTTTTGAACAGATTCGGTTCATAATTACGGATTTTATCATAATTTGAAGTTTTAAAACGTAATTTTGAAGAACTTAACTAAAATTTTTTCTATACCCTTACTGCATACGAAAATGAAGCTTGAAGTCTCCTCTACAACTCTGTATCAGTTTCATTGAGCTATTTGAGCACGCCGCGCTCCCCTCGTCGATGGAAGAAGGTGGGTGTAAGAACTTGTGTTCTGAAAAGTCGCGACGGCATGCCTCCCGACCGCGGACAAGTACTTCTTTACAAGGTTGATAATTAACTTATTATGTTCTTTTTAAATGAAACCTATCCAAAACGAAAGAAAAAGTACTGGTAAATTGATTGGTTTTATTTTTATTGTCTAAATCGACCTTTTTATGTGGTTTGCACAAGTTGAAAACAAGGAAAATTTCGCTCCCGCAGCGCTATTCGCCAGGCAAAGGGCCTGCATTGGAATACCTACAATGAGGCAACTGAACTGCTTCTAAAAACTGCACGAACAATCAATATGCACTCAGCTCTTGTCTGACAGGATTTCTTTTACACACACACACACAAACACACACACACACACACAGATATGTATGTCATGCACAGATATCAGAAACAGCATTTACTCTGTCCCATCTCAAAGTTCTCTAGAGCATCGCTGTAACCTTTGCCTTCTGTACTCAAACCACCCTCAACTGAGATGCATGGACACGCCAAATGCAAAAAATGCAAAAGAATGACAATAAAAAGTTTCAATTGTTTGCTGGAATTCATCTGCTGATGCAATTATTCAAAATGGAAAAAATGTTCTGCACACTGTGCATCAACCATCACAGAAAAACAAAATCTACTGAAATACCTTTCATTTTAAAGTCAAATCCAAATGAAAATAGTGCCTTTTTTCCTCGGCAGTTGCGTTTCACAACCTCTCTCTTTACAATTATCTGCTGCTCAATCCAATTTACTGAATTATACATGAATTGCTGTAGACTCAAGATTCAATATAATAAATTCTTAAGTCCTGCAAGTTGAGCAAGACAAAGGTGATGAAATTACTGATGGGCAGCATGTTTTGTTTTCTTTCTTTTGTTTATTGTTTACAATTTTTCTACAGTAACAGAGAATGGCAAGGTAAGGTTACGTTGCCTACAGCCCAGCCGACAGCAAAGGGCCATATCACATCAGACCTGTCACTGTGAGTAGCAGAGAATGTGAGAACTGATTAAGGGAAAAGAGAGAGAAAAAACATGATGTGCTATCTCTGAAGCAAGCAAGGGGGCAGAGCAGGAATATGTGCATGTTTTCCGAGGGGGAAAAAAGCAGGAAACAGAAAAGTAGTTAAGAGGAGGTTGCGGCAAGGGGAGAGAGACAGAGAGTCTGAGAGAAAAAAAACAGAAGGGTGAGAAAAGTGCTGCCGATTTTGAGTAATTCCACATTCATTTCATAAAAATGACACTAAAAACAACGTTCTGTCGTTTCATGTCCTTTGCTATCCTACTCCCAGACTTTTTCCCCTCAGGTGGGGTGTGTGTGTGTGTGTGTGTGTGTGTGTGTGTGTGTGTGTGTGTGTGCGTGCGTGTGCGTGCGTGTGTATATGTGTTTGTGAGTGCGTCACTCTGTGTGTATGTACATGTGTGTGTGTGTGAATGTGCGTGAGTGTGTGTGACATACATTTACTTGATAAAATGAACCTTTGCAGCTTGTTAACAAACAAAAAAAAACAAAAACAAAAAAAAAAAACCATTGCATCAGTGAAATGATCTTCAGTAAAGTTACAGAAATAAACAAACAAAACAATTTTTGACAAAGTTAAAGCAACAAAGTAAACAAACAAATACAAACAAACAAATAAAAACTTTGAATCAAATTTCTTAATTTTTTTTTCAAAATCACTCCTAAACAAAGCAAGCATTTATAAAGCGGTATTAGTTGAACAATGATTCTAACAAGTAATAACGTATCAATTCTGTTCAAGAACATGTGGAGTGGGTAGAGCAAAGTACAGCTGTTCATTTACTCAACCAGATCAAAAGATAACTTGATAAGCCATTGAGACTCTTTCTTGATCTCTAATGTTCAGATGGTAAGCCACATGAAGTTTTTAGCATGTAAACTTTCGGACAATCCGTTTTTAAGTTAAGGCAGTACAGCTGCTGAGAATTTGTCACTACGAAAACCACTGTATTTTAAAGTAATTCACTTACTGTTTAATTCACCATGTGGTCTCTACATCTTTGTTTGCAGGGTATAGTATAACTCCTGAGGGTTTTTTTTTTCACAAAGGTTCCAGTAGTTTTTAGTTTTCTTTGGCAACAGAATAGGCAGATTTGAAATTTCTGTCACGGTAAAATTTCTACCCATCACTGGCCCCATGTTTTCTGCAGTACTTACTGCATGCACAAATTACCAAATAAGATGGTGCGGTGCTTGCCAATCTTGGCAAACGACTACATGAACAACACATAACACTGGCTAGTAAAAGTATGACTGGCATGATTGTGAAGAACTTTATGCCTGAAAAAGCCATACCCATTTTGGTGGAAGGATCATGTTGTATTATATTTCTGCTTTCTTTCACTACAGAGTGAAAGAATTACTCATGATGTATCAAATGAATTGCACCCATTCAATTCAATGGAATGCAGAGCTAGTCCTCTTTATATCAATCACATTTCATAAGATCTTTTTTAGTCTCTATTAGGTGTCTATCTATAGTATATGTAGCTGTCACTGACCCATAGCTAGGCACATCGCTGCAGCTCTTGGCACCTGATCCTACTCCTCCTCCACCCCACCACATCCCATCTTTCACCTCTCACCCCCCCCCCCCCCCCCCCCCCCCCCCCCCCCCCCCCCCCACCCCCTTTTCACTCTACTCCAACCCCGACCCCAGAAAATAATATATTTTGCATATTTTGCATCACCAAAACAGTCTTGGTCATTGGTGATTTCCTCAATCCTGTCATCTCTTATCCATCAAACCCTGCAGATTTTCCGTTCTGAGAATTTTTATTTCAATAAGTGTTTCTGCTTACTAGTTACATTTTTAGTGGGTATGCGGTAATAAACAATCAAACAAAAAAAATCACTTTTATTACATGTTGAAAATCTGATGATCCAGTGACAAAAGCATTTTATCTTTCAACTTCACACAAAAACTGCAGTCACAAAATTCGACTGAGTATGATTATATGAAACATCTCATATTACATGTTCCCGATTGTGGTCAACTTTCAAGAGCAGACTGTCAAAATGGAAGCGTCCAACACTGATCAATTCATTGCCTACAGTACATGTACTTGCTCTTAAAAGCAAGTAGTTTGTTGTGCACCTCTGCTCTCACTCTCACTAGTCTCAGTGTGAAATTGTAAACATATTCTGCAACTTCAATGCACACTGAATGAAAAGCCCTTAAGTTTTAAATTGATGAACTGTTCTGTGGAATTTGCAGACAAGCCGACAACCACTTCAGACTGTGTGCCATGCCCTTAGACAAAACCCTCAATGCTGTCTGTACAGACCTGACTATAGTAAGATAATAAACCACATGCACACTACAAATCTCTGCATGCATGCAAGTTGTATGCATAATGATTGAGCATTTTTTTTTTCCTAAGTTTGCAATAGACTGTTTATACTGTTGATCATGTCTGACAATATTACAACCCCATACTTCCTGAAATGTCTTTATAAATGCTCTGCCACAAAAAAGAAAAGAAATCATGATGCTTAGAGACAGTTACAAGAAAAACTAAAGACCAAGGATCCTAGTAAATGTCCAGTTACCAAGTGTGTGGACTGGCCACAGAGGAGAGGGTGGGACCAGGAGTGGGAATAGTACTTGAGCAAACCTCTAAAAAACATTATGCTATGGATGTCCACACAGATTGCAGAGTACAGCAGCTTCAATTTAAAATGTGTTCACTAATTCAAAAATGATTTCACAAAACCTTACATGTTCACATGAAAGAACCTTAAGAACCTCATTTCCTTAACACTGAAACGGAACATGTGGATCATAAATTTATAAACACAAAAGCTGCTGCAGGGATCAGGAGACCCTGAAAATGTTAAACTCAAAACAGGTAAAGATCCATATTTTAAAAAAAAAAAAAAAAAAAAAAAAAAAGGCAATGACCAAGTATAGATCAAAACTGAAATCACCCTCGTGGATTCCCCGTCCTGAGATCTATCCTGAACCTGCTGCATGAGGGTTTTTTAAATAACAAGCATCTTGGCTATGTTTAAGTTAACTATTAATTGTTACTGAGAACACAGAGAAGTCACAACCCCTAGGCTCCTTCACATTATCAATAAAGGTAACAGCGTATATCATATGCAATATTTGGTATTTGAAAACGTTTTGAACTATGTGTTGCTGATTTTTCTTCTCACCCTAAAGACAAACTTAGTTTGCCTGTTCCCATCACTAGGATCAACAGTCTCTTCAGTCATCTAAAAGAGACAGAGACGGACAGACAGACAGACAGAGACAGAGAGACAGACAGAGACAGAGAGAGGAATGCAAGCGGTCAAATTTGGTTGCTATCTTCATCTCTGGCGAAACAAAAAAAACATGAATATATATATATATACACTAAACACAATATTCAATACATCTCTAAAATTCCCACCTAAAATACAGTAAAAATGTTTCTAACAAAAATATACTCTGAAATCAAAATTACAAATTAAGCGAGAGATAGAAGACTCAAAAGACAGTGTGACAGAGAGACAGACAGATAGAATATGGAGTGATGATGTAGTTATGGAAACGTGTGTGTGTGTGTGTGTGTGTGTGTGTGTGTGTGTGTGTGTGTGTGTGTTCACGCTCAAGTGTGTGTGTGTGCATGCGCACGTGTGTGTGTGTGTGTGTGTGTGTGTGTGTGTGTGTGTGTGTGTGTGTGTGTGCCACGGGCTGCAAGATTTTTCTACTTCTTTCTTTAAAAAACAAAGTGCCTGATTCAGTCATTGTGTCATGTGAAAATTTTCCTTGTCAATGTTTACTTTTTTCATGGCATATGGAATGGGTAAACATCTGTTTTATGTTGGGCATTCCTGCTTGATCACTTCTTTTTTGTTCTATTGGGGGAGGGGGGTGGCCGAGGGGGGTGGTAAGGGGTAAGGGGGCAGAAAAGGTGGGATGGAGTAGGAGACAGGAGAGAGGAGTAGTGCTAGTACTAGTAGTTGGTTGGTGTGGTGGTGGGAAGGTGGAGGTGAAGAAATGCTTGGGGGCTGGAGGGTGTGGGATTGGATCTGGCTTTCATCCCCCCCCCCCCCCCCCCCCCCCCAATCCCCAACCTCTCAGGTTTATCAAGTTGTTCCATTAGCTGCCTTATACTGTTGCAGATGTTCAATATCAAGTCACCTATATTCTATGATTAAGTTAGACTACAGAATGCAAAACAAAGAACTTATCTTAAGAAGGAAGGAAAAAATGATACAAGAAAATGGTTCATCCAAATCATTTCATTAAAACATAACATGTATTTGATCCATATAATTTTATAAAAGAATGTTGAAACACCCAGTCAGTCTCTCTCTCTCTCTCTCTCTCTCTCTCTCTCTCTCTCTCTCTCTCACACACACACACACACACACACACACATTATTAGTCAAGTGTAGTTTATCATTTTAGCATACGAATGATTTTCATAAATTTAACTTGTATCACTTGTTAAAATGGATTTGTTTCAACTGCTACTTCACAAAGTTCCGCACTGTTAAAATAACTTTGTGCAGTATTGTCATACCATTTAACAAACTTACTTAAATATCGCATGATAATATAATAAATAATAACACAAACTTGTCTGCACAGATAAGCCCACTTCACTGACAGCAACATGGTTTTGACACTACTTTCCCACAACCCACCGCCTCTTTCCTGTCTTTTAAGTTGATCTCAATGATCGCTGGCTTGTCTAACAGTAACACATAATGAAATCACTTTTCACCATTTCAACTGTGACAATAATGTGCAACTAGCAGAAATTTCCTTCTAATAATTAAACTTTTGTCAACAAACACAAACACGAGTAAAATACTGCACCATATAAAAGGAAATCCATTTTTGATGTCAATCAAAATCAACAAAAACAACAACAAAAAGAAGCGACAAAGATTGCAGTTTTCTGTGGCCACAGTCTCATGTGAATGTAAGGCATCCATTATTATTTGACACAATACTGAATGATTAGCGTGGGATTTATTCATGTAACATATATCCTATTCATCATCATTCACTTATTTTTCTGCGCTACTTATTTTCTTTTAGTTCATATACAATATATTTGTCACATGCTTCTGTGGTATCAAATTCAGCACAGACATTCAATTATGTGCCGTCTGAATTTTGTGCGTCACTGTACACATGTGTGTGTGTGTGTGTGTGTGTGTGTGTGTGTGTGTGTGTGTGTGTGTGTGTGTGTGTGAGTGTGTCTGTAAGACTAAGAGCACAACAATCAGGTTAAAGTAAAAAGCAAAAGCGTGGTATAATCATTATGTTTTATGTGCCCCGGGTAGTCACAGAACTTGCGCATGATGTATGAGTGGCGAGTTAGTTTTAAGTAAGCCTTTCATTTGGGATGCCTCTGCTTTTAAAAGAAACTAAAGTGACTTTCGTTTACCTGACTTCTGTAAGGGGTCCCCCCAATGCCTGGTCCTTGTGGATAAGACATTGCGCGTGGATTTCCATTCCAACCTTGCTGCCCTAAAGGATAGGATGCAGCACCACTCATCTCGCCACCCTTTCCTTGACTGGTAAAGTCTCTGTAATTTCCAGGAAATCTTTGTCCCAGAACTTGTCTGGAGCAGCTGATTCAGCGTTGGTGTTGGTCCATTCTGGGACTGGAAGGCATCATCCTCTGGGATGAACTGTAAGACCCCGGCATTGCTAGACCTGGAGGCATTTGTCCAGCACGCACTGGCGACATACTTGATCTGGACATGACTGGGTATGATGGTCTTACAGGATTATGCGGAAAATGTCCAGAAAATTGAGCACTTTGATTGTTATAGTCAACACACTGCCTGTCGTCATTCCGCCATGTTGCTCACTGATGCCGAAAGTACCTCGAGTGTAGCCCGGATAATTTTGCATTTGATTCGTGTGCATCCCTTCTGACATTTTGGTAAAACTCTCTGGACCTTCTCCGGAAGAATGTGGGAAGTTGTTCATTTCGGAGTTAATGCGCGATCCTTCTATCTGTGGCGGATAATCGTGGTCCGATTTCATGTTTTGCGGCCCTCCATCTGGACACCTTCCATTGTAGACTAGACCGAAGTGTAGATCCGTAATCTTTCCAGTTTACGAATACAGTCCGAATTCTACTCCTCGGACGCCCGATGAAAGTGTCATCTTAATAATTCAAGACACTCACCATCACGAAAAGCATAATCATGTTTACGGAGCACAGTACACATCTTGATCTGTCAGTAAAAACACAAACCTGAGCAAGCATAATGCAACACGGCTTTAGATCAGGACCACTCACAGCAAGGAAAAACCTTGTGACGACCTCGAAATGGTTTTAAACACGTACAAAGAATCCGTCCCGAGAAGTCTGACTGTCAGATAAAACTGAAGTAAACTTGGCTTCCTGGTGAAAGCAACTGCTGAAGTCAGATCAACTTGGGTTATTAGAAGCGGCATGGTCTCACACACAGAACTATTATTATTCCACACTCCAATAAGCGGGAATATTGGAGGATTTGGACATGAAATTTCATGCGCAATGGCGTGTTCCGTCGTACTACTCTCATTCAATTTAATTCTGAACTCTTTTTTCAACAACTTCAAAGTTTGTACGAACTTTCATGTCAAACAGTTGTCTACAGACATAGATGTAGCACAGCGCGTCCATTCAACGGTCCTGTGGAATTCTTTCTTTTCTTTTCTATCCTAGCGCAGGTGCACTATTCTTTTAGGGGGTGATGATGTGTCCGAAAAATTCTTTTTTGAGTCAATCGTTCAGATACAGAGAGATCTGACAGAAATGGAACGCCCTTAGAAGTTTTTTTTAACTGTTGTTTGAATAATTATAAATGTATGATTGTAAACTTTATTGGTAGTCCGATCTGCTGTGGCAGAAAGTGGCAGTCAGGAGAAGGTGGAGGGGTGAGTATATGTATAACCGGAGGGAGGAAGAAGTAACAGCTAGGGATTGCCAAAGGCTTTCGCACTGACGTCAACCACAGCGCTACATGCACTTTTTTTTTTTTTTTTCGTTTCCACCAAAACGACAGACAGAAGGTTGTGTATTTAAAACCAAACTCATCGAACTATTTACTTTTGCCATTTTACAATACAAACAAATGAAATGGACATATTGAAGACACACACACACTGGCAGAACTTTTCGGCCAGCTCGCCTCAAGTTGATGGTGGCTGTTCCCGTTATAAAACATCCTCCTACGTTATAGCGGCAAGACGTACAGAGAGTGGAAGCACAACACACGTGCTTCTGCAGAGGGCGGAAAGAGGTTGCCATCGACTGCCGCTCACGCCACGAGGCCACGAGGTGTAGGGGAGAGAAATCCAATTTGACTTGCCAACCCCTGTGACGTCAACGTCTCTTGACACCTCCTGCGGTTCAGAATACGCGGGCGGTTCTTGGACGGAAACTGCGCAGGTGTTTGTTCAGTTATTTTTTTTCCTCTCCCCCACACAGTGATATTTTTTCAGCCATTAGATGAAATCGCTGTACACAATTACCACTGCGCATTCGAACAAATCCAGAATAAGATTTTTCTTTTCTTTTAAATATATGAATGTAGTGCATTTCCTCAGTATGTTTGAGTTCAGTTTTGTGATCATGACTGCATGCAGTCAACTGAGAACCTGGGAAGAACAGCAGTGTCAGGATTTAATGTTCCAGCTCAAATACCCCTATAAAATCATGAGTTTAAATATACAGCTTTGCAGCAGCAAGCGTTAGGTTTGGCTGTTAGGTTCATGCACACACATACAACAAACACGCGCGCGCGCGCGTACGTATACACACTATACAGGAGCTACATGTGCGTTTGTGTTGGGGCGATCACATGGTCACGGCACGCACGCACACACACACACACACACACACACACACTGGAGCGTGCACATGAACGTATACTGTGTCACACATACACACACGCGCGCGCGCGCGCGCGCGCGCACACACACACACACACACACACACACACACACACACACACACACACACACCATGCAAAACAGTAACATGTGCGTTTGTGTAGGGGCGATCGCATGATCACGGCTCATACACACGCACCCACGCGCACACACACACAGGCGATCGCATGATCACACAGCTCACACACACACACACACACACACACACACACACACACACACACACACACGCACGCGCGCGCGACATCTCACCCGTTCGTGGTGGAGTGTAGCGTACACAAGTGACACAAACCCGAGTACACGCGCTTACTGTCAACACGCACATACGCGCGCGCGCGCGCGTCAACTCGATAGTCTATGTGTGTGGACACTTTGGCGCGCACACACACACACACACACACACACACACACACACGAGCCACGTATTCTGTTCAGTCAGTGTCTCACGTAGCCGACCGCCAGTGTCGTCTCAGGGTTGACGTTGAAACGGATTTAGAGAACCGAAACGCCAAGCAGAGACAGAATGTTCTATGTAAATAGCTGCTTCTCTGGTCTTCTGTCGTATATAGGCTTGATGATCGGTGTACAGAATTATAGATAAGTAGTGGGTAGAGGGAGGAGAGTGGCAATGTACCAACTTCAAAGAATTCTTCACCCACATTCGTTGGTTTTGCTTGTTGATTTGCTTGCATGATAAAGTTACGCATAAGCCAATGATTTTTTTTTTTTTTGAAATACCTTTAAATTTTTTTTTTTTCCTTTTGTTATCCAGCTTCAATCTCGTCTGGCAAAAGATTATAGAGTGTCACACACACACACACACACACACACACACATACACAGCAGCAGGAGAATTTTTTGCAGATCCGTGTATGGGTCTGCGCGCCGCAGATCCGTGGCGTGGATCCGTAATGCGAAGATGCGGTGTGGATCCGTGGTGCAGATCCGTTTTGTGGATCTCGGTGTGGCTGTGTGGATCTGCGATGCAGATCGGCGGTGCGAATCTGTTGTGTTCAGCTGTGGATGGTTTTGATCTGCAGCGCAGATCCGTGGAGTGGATTGGTGGTGGTGTGGATCTGCGATGATGTGGATCTGTGGTGGTCTGGATCTGTGGTGTACATTTGTAGCGCAGATTCGTGGTGCGCATCTGTGGTGTGTGGATCTGTTTTTGTGGATTTGCAAGTGGTGTGGATCTGTGGTGCAGGTGTGTGGATTTGTGGTCTGGATCTGTGGTACCGATCTTTGGTGTGGGTCTGGGGTGGTGTGAATCGGTGGTACAGATCCGTATCTGTGGTCTGGATCTATGGTACCGATCTATGGTGTAGGTCTGGGGTGGTGTGGATCGATGATAGATCCGTGTTACCAATCTGTAGTGTTGACCTGTGGTGTTAATCTGTGGTGCCGATCTATGGTGCCGATATGTGGGTGTGGATCTGTGGTGTAGGTCTTTGGTGCTGATCCAGAGTGTGGATCTGTGGTGCAGATCCGTGCTGCAGATCTGAATCAAATACCAGACTCATGATCGCCGTTCGTTAGTAAACCTATGAACATACCGACCATGTTTCAGGCGATTTGGTTGAAAGATGGAATGTCACAGTGGCCCAAGGACTGACAAACCCATTCAATTTGGTGCACGTGACATCCCTGATGCAGATCCGGATCGTGATCAAACGGTAGATCCACGATCCATACTTATTATCAAGATCATGACACAGCTTTTCACTGAACATAAATACAGTGAAATCATGAAATGAGAAACCACTAAGTGATGTGTCTTCATGGATTGCTATAACTTTCTGAGTACTGATGTCTACGTTGATAATTCACATTTTGCGTGTTCTTTTAAAAAGAAAAAAAAGGAGGACGTGGATGGGGGGGGGGGGGATGGGGGGGGGGGGGGGGGGGGGGGGGGGGGTGGGGGGACGGGTTGAGGATGTAAATTCTTCGATCCTTCCCCCGAGGGTAACTAATTTCCAGAGGCTCCATCAATAACTTGTGACGTTTCCACGCGGTAGGAAGCAGCAAATGAGCATGGTCATGAACAGCAGTGACGGACATCCGGAGCATGGAATGTGGGATTTGTTTGATTGAGTGAATGATCTAGAATGCTGCGTGCACAGCCGACCTCCCAGAACAGCAAAGGGGGGGGGGGGGGGGGGGGGGGAAGAGAAGAGAAGAAAATAAAACCAAGAGAACCAGAAATCATCAGCAGAGTGGCATTAGACTATGAATTGTACTTTACTCCCCTTCATCCAGCCGGCAAAACAAATGATTCTAATGGAACTCAATGTCCCGTATGAGAGCGAAATGGAGAGAGCACACATCCACAAAAGACTGAAAAATATGTCAGCCAGTTTGGCTAGTGGCTTTCGGGAATCTGGCTTCCAAGTTTGAATTTACCTATGATCTCATCAAACAGCTTTCAATTTCTGTCAAGAAGCGGTGCCTAATCAGAACATTAAAAGCAAAAGCGGAAGTGGCTGAAAAAGAGTCCTAGTAAAGATATCCATCACAAGTCTACTTGGTGCCCGATCGACCATCCTATAGGCGGAACAGATTCGCCAAGATCCTGGCAGTACCAAAACCGAGAGAAAAGTAAAGGCTGCAGCAGAAGGGCCTCCGAGAATCGTGACCTACAGTCATGACCCGGATGTGATGACTTGGATGCGACCTGAGTCAGAACCCCCACACACTTGGCGGGTAAGGGAGGGTCAGTGAAAGGGCGGCGAGCTTCTGTAGATGTTTGTTTTTCTAGCTTTTCCTTGACATTCTTCACAGGACTAATTCGCCGTTTTCACTCATTAACTGATACAAAGGTCAAGACCAAAATGCGCTCGACCTTGGCGGTAGAGGTCTGCATGCTTCCAAGCACCATTCTAGCTAGCTTATTCATTTGCGTGGCTGTACTTTCTGCGCACTGCGGTCTCCGGACGGTAGACATGGTGTGCAGGCTGTGGACTTCGTCCACATACAGTGACGCCTCTTGGAAGAAACTGAGGCTGAAAGACGTGTCAAGGAGGCGGGAAATGAACTGAACTGTTGCTGACGTTCCTGGTTTGACATAATATTATGTTCACATTTGAACAGAGTCGGTGGTTTTTACAACCGTTCACAAGAGAGTTCACTGAATGTGGCAACCGCGTTGCCTGACACATAGGCCTCTTCCCCATACAATACAAGAGAGCAAGATGAAAACTTCAGTTTCAGAAAACAGGGTCGTCTCTGATTCAGCTGGAAATCTTTTCCAGGTTATGAACCACCTTTAGTTTCCCCGCCTTACTCCATAGATATCCTCCAATAGGTTTTTTTTTTTTTTTTTTTTTTTTGTGCGCGATCCTTGCTCGTTCGCCTCACCAGACATTCACCCTGGTGTTCCGCATGGAAGCTGCTGCCCAGGCTCTTCAGTGCTACAGGGTGTTTATACACTGTGATCTTCAGGGTTATTGGTCAGACCCTGATCTTTTACATTATCATGTTGTGGGCAGGCTTGAAGGATGTGGACCGCTGTGCCACGGGTGCTTGACCAGGAGGACACACACCTCGGTGACTGACTGATGCCAGACGTTTTAACGTAGGTGATGGCGAAGGTGACTATCTCCAGTTCTCAGCCACATCTTCACCTGTTCCTCTCGTCCCAACAAATAGTAGCTGTCAATCCGTCTGTGCTGCATATGTTTGGAGCTGCAGTTTCTCATTCTGCAGGTCCTTGATTATTGTTCTGACTTCATCATAGGACACAAGTCTGCTCCCTTTGGACTCCTATTTTGGCCCAACATGTCTACCTCTAAGCCGGCAATGTGCTGGCACTCACTGATCACTCCCTGCGCTACAGAACGCAGAACTGCGACGGCCGTGGAGGTAGGATTGAGCCTCGTGTTGCGAGAGTTTCTGAGAGTTTGAAGGGTGAAGGGTGGATCAGAAATGACAACAACCCAGTCAACCTGTTGTTCTAGCTGAAATTGGGGAACCTGCTGTTGCAGTGCACGACTGATACCTTCATACATAATTATGCCAGTTAATTTTGCTACTGGTCAATGAATCATCATCATCATGATTGTCAGTGGACTATTTTGACTTCCTTTGCCAGTGGCCCATATTGGACTCCTTCAGCCAATAGGCCGCACTGGACTCCTTTTCGCAGTAAGACGAATTAGACTCCGTTGACCAGCCGAATGGGCCACGGTATACCCCTTTTGCCTGTGGGCCAAACTGGACTGTGGTTGCCAATGGGTCATGCTTGATTCCTTTTCCCAGCGGGCCAGATTGGACTTCTTTTGTCTGTGGCCAAAGCTGGTGACTCCCTCTGCCAGTGGGCTACACTGGACTCTTTCCAGTAGCACCTAGATAAGTTTCCCTTCCTTTGCCAACCATAATGCCACTGGACGAAACTGTGTGCGTCGCAAATGGGCCGGATTTTATTCTTGTTGCCTGTAGGCCAGATTCGAGCCTTGCCAGTGGGCCAGATCTGACTGCCATTGCCTCTCTTCTCCAGTGGACATTTGTCTCCCTTCTCTCGCAAACTGACTCCCAGTCAGTGACCACTGAAAGCGTATCATAAGCATCGTGTATACCGACCCGATTTGCATGTACAAGTCAAATCTCAGTGTGTGTGTGTGTGTGTGTGTGTGTGTGTGTGTGTGTGTGTGTGTGTGTGTGTGTGTTACAAATTATGTACGTACTTTGTCATATTCATTTTACTGTCTGTTTTTATACATGCTAATTTTTGTACGTTGTAGTACATTTCCATATCCCAGCTCAACCCACCCCCACCCCCACTCTCTCCTTCCCCTTCATTATTGTTATTTTGATTTGTTGTTGTTGTTGTTTTTTTGTCCCTTTTTTTTTTCATTTCTCTTCTATTTTCATTTGATGTTCCTTTATGATTACATGACCGCTTTGTTTGCTTGTTTGCTTTCTTACATTATTTTATTTCACTGTATGTTGTAGTCAGGGCGAGGACTGGATGTAAAGAAGCACGTCAGTGCCTATCTATTATCCTCGTAAATAACGAATTTTGTCTTGTCTTGTCTTGTCTCTCTCTCTCTCTCTCTCTCTCTCTCTCTCTCTCTCTCTCTCTCTCTCTCTCTCTCTCTCTCTCTCTCTCTCTGTGCGCGCGCGCGCGCACGCGTGTGTGTGTGTGTGTGTGTGTGTGTGTGTGTGTGTGTGTGTGTGTGTGTGTGTGTGAGAGAGAGAGAGAGAGAGAGAGAGTTAGAGAGAGAGAGAGCAGACCGTCGCGCGTGGAAGCCATGTGTGTGTGTGTGTGTGTGTGTGTGTGTGTGTGTGTGTGTGTGTGAGAGAGAGAGAGAGAGAGAGAGAGAGAGAGAGAGAGAGAGATGCGGATGATTTATTCAAAAGGCCATAGCCCCTCTTGAAGGGGGTGGTTTATACACGCAATACATGAATTCAAGAATCATACACGTAATTCAGCTAAAGGGAGAACAAAATCATATGAATACAAGAAATCGAACATTCAACGCAAAGGAGAAGGATATCAATCACGCACAGCAAATGGAGCGGATTTTGAACGCCTTATACAAATAGATGGCAAATTGTCTTATAACATCTTCGCGAGCAGAATGACCAGTAAGACAAACCTAAATGCAGAAGGGTGTCTATGATATTTTGATGAGATAAACTGGCTTCAAAGTGTTTCCAAGGCGGGACAGTTAAACACAAAATGAACCTCGTTTTCACGAGCTCTCTTTACACAAAGGACAAACAAGTTCAATCTCCCTGCACTCTTTACGATAACGATATCGATGAACGTTAATATCAGACACTCCAAATCTAAATTTTGTCATGATGTACTTTAAATGGCAGATTTAGAGAGAGAGAGAGAGAGAGAGAGAGAGAGAGAGAGAGAGAGAGAGAGAGAGAGATGTGTGCCTACATGTGTGGTTTGATTGTCTTTGAATGTGTGCATGCCAATATGTGGTCAGTGTATCTGTATCTGCCAGCCGCAGCGTTTATGTGCGTAGTACGCTCGACTGCGCGTGAGTGAATGCACTGCATATGACTCGTTTCTGTGTACAATGGTGTGCACGTGCTTAGGCGCGCGCGCGCGCGCATGTGTGTATGTTTCGGGAAGATCTTGTTGGTGGGTCCAACACCTAGAAGGGGAGTTTCGAGCTCTACGAGTTAAAGACAGGTCGCGAAGCGCTCGGTCGAGCCATGCATAAAAACGATCTAATTTTTGTTCAACAGGGGAGGTAATTGTAAGTCGCGGGTTGAGAGTGGTACGGTTGAGTCCCTTCTCGAGCACTCCTTTTCTTTTCTTTCTTTGTTCTCTCTCTCCCCCCCCCCCCCCCCCCCCCCCCCCCCCCCCCCCTTTTTTTTTTCTCTTGTCTTGTCTTTTCTTGCCCCCCCCTGTTTTTTTTTTGTGTTTTTTTGGGCCTCCTCCCTTTTTTTTTTTTTTCTTTAATTTTGTTTTTCTTCTTTTCTGTTCTTTTCTTTTCTTTTTTTCCGCCCCCATCATTCAAAACTTTCCGAACACACCTGATACCGAGTCTGTTTTCGCCAAGGAGTAAGGCTAACTTGTCGTGAAGGATCTCCGGCCGAGAGGACGTTAATCTCACCATCCACACTGAAATCTCAGCAGGCTTCTGACAGACCTACCCTTCTGAAAATTAAAAATGTTGGTAGCATGCACGTACTCTTAATTCAGTTCAGTCAGGTCTATGCAAAGGATGCGAGATTGTGACAGAGACGAACGGACTGAGAATGACAGATGAACGCACTCTAGACCGCGCGTACGATCCGTAGGGCAATTGGACTCCTTTTATTTTGAGCTACACCCCTTTTATTCAGTAGTGGTTGAGGAATGGAGGGAAGTAATGTAAAAACGTTTTCTGTGTGTAGGTTCAAACGATTGGGATGTATCTGGGTCTCCTAGTGGGTGCGCCATGCTGGGGGGGGGGGGGGGGGGGGTCCTCTAGGTCACTGGTAGGAGTCCTCTGCTGGGGATTCTCCTGCAAGTCTCCTAATAGATGTGCGTTCTGGGCATTCTCCTACAGGTCTCCTGGTAGGTGCGCCATGCCAGAAATTATTCTTCCGGTCTCCTGGTAAAAGCGCCATGCTGGAATGACATTCTCCTGCAGGGTGTTCTAGTAGGTGCGCGTTTCTGGACATTCTCCTACAGGTCTCCTGGTAGGTGCGCCTTTCTGGGCATTCTCCTACAGGTCTCCTGGTAGGTGCGCCTTTCTGGGCATTCTCCTACCAGTCTCCCTGGTACGTGCGCCTTTCTGGGCATTCTCCTACCGGTCTCCTGGTAGGTGCACCTCTCTGGGCATTCTCCTACAGGTCTCCTGGTAGGTGCGCCTTTCTGGGCATTCTCCTACAGGTATCTTTGTAGATGTGTTTTTCTGGGCATTCTTCTACAGGTCTCCTGGTGGGTGCTCATTTCTGGGCATTCTCCTACAGGTCTCTTTGTAGATGCGTTTTTTCTGGGTATTCTCCAATATGTCTCCTGGTAGGTGCTCATTTCTGGACACTCTCCTACAGGTCTTCTGGTAGATCCGCCATGCTGGGAATCTCCTACAGGTCTCCTAGTAGCTGTGCATACTGAGCATTCTCCTACAGGCTTTCTGGTAAGTGCGTCATGCTGGGAATTCTCCTACAAGTCTCCTACAAGGTGTGCATACTGGGAATTCTCCTACAGGTCTCCTGGTAGAAGCGTCATGCTGGACTGACATTGTCCTACAAGTGTCCTGGTAGATACGCCTTTCTGATGATCCTCCTACAGGACTTCTGGTAGGTGCACCTTTTGGGCATTCTCTTACAGGTCTCCTGGTAGGTACGCCTCTCTGGCACTCTGTTGCAGGTCTTCTGGTAGGTGCACCTTTCTGGGCACTCTGTTACAGGTCTCCTGGTAGGTGCGCCTTTCTGGGCACTCTGTTGCAGGTCTCCTGGTAGGTGCACCTTTCTGGGCACTCTGTTACAGGTCTCCTGGTAGGTGCGCCTTTCTGGGCACTCTGTTACAGGTCTCCTGGTAGGTACGCCTTTCCGGGCACTCTGTTGCAGGTCTCCTGGTAGGTACGCCTCTCTGGCACTCTGTTGCAGGTCTCCTGGTAGGTGCGCCTTTCTGGGCATTCTCCTACATGTCCCTTGGTAGGTGCGCCTTTCTGGGCATTCTCCTACATGTCTCCTGGTAGGTGTGCCTTTCTGGGCACTCTGTTGCAGGTCTCCTGGTAGGTGCACCTTTCTGGGCACTCTGTTACAGGTCTCCTGGTAGGTGCACCTTTCTGGGCACTCTGTTGCAGGTCTCCTGGTAGGTTCGTCTTTCTGGGCATTCTCCTACATGTCTCCTGGTAGGTGTGCCTTTCTGGGCACTCTGTTGCAGGTCTCCTGGTAGGTGCGCCTTTCTGGGCATTCTGTTGCAGGTCTCCTGGTAGGTGCGCCTTTCTGGGCACTCTGTTGCAGGTCTCCTGGTAGTGCGCCTTTTGGGGCATTCTTTTAAGGTGTTCTGGTAGGTGTGCCTTTCTGAGCATTCTCCTACAGGTCTCCTGGTAGGTGCGCCTTTTGGGGCATTCTTTTAAGGTGTTCTGGAAGTGCGCCTTCCTGAGCATTCTCCTACAGGTGTCCCGGGTAGGTGCGCCATGCTGGACACTCTGACAGGGTGTTTACGTTATCATTTCAACGTTGGATCCGCGCATCTGCAACCTGCACACAACTCTTGATTCAAATTAATACCCTTTTCATCCGTACGTACTGTTTAATATTTCATTATCATGTGACTGGATAGATCTATACACAGACAACCAGCCGCCGTGGCGCAGTGGTTAGCGTCGCGGACTCCCGGCTGGGAGGCCGTGGGTTCGATTCCTATCAGAGTCATGTGGGATTTTTCTGCTCCGACCGGCTCTTTCCCAGAGTTGAGTTTGCTACGGGCTCAGTTGGGAAGACTAGGACCACACAGTCGAGTTTCATCCACTTAATGCATGCATCTCCGAGAGTGTTGCTCAAAATTCCAGACCAACACCGCAAGTGTCTGTATCTCTCGAGCCTGGTTGACGCCGGATATATCACGAAGGGAAGCGTAGAGTACAGCCCTGTCATGCAGTCTCAGACCGAAATGGAAATCCGTAGCATCATCTTTATCATCGTCATTCTCATCGATCAGCATAAAAAAAAGTCTGAAATTCTGTGGCCCTTCATGCCCTGCTCTCATGGTGACCTCAGTTTCAATGTCCTCTCCACGTCTGTGGCCTTGGTTTAGTTCCGTCGGGGTCACCGGTATCGACGTGTCCATGGGGGCTGTCGTTGGACGGAAGTGGTGGCGCTCCGGATGGAGAGCTCACTCACGCCGGGCTCCGCGACTAAGCAATTATTGTCGTCAGTAGGGGAGCTTAGTAGGTGGTGTCCTGCGTTATGTTGGATCAGAACAGGTGCCACTGAACACCACCGAAGTGACTCGGCAGCAGTGCAATGTCTCCTCCGGTGGGTTGCCACTTGACGACTTGACATTGACTGCTCCCTGTGGATTGCCGGTGCCGGGGCTGCGGTGGGATTGACCGGACTGTGGCTGTGGACGGGTTGTCGAAATGAGCGGCGTGGGTGCAATGCCACTGAGGTGGCACAGAGATGGGACAGCACAGCAAAAAAAAAAAAAAATCTGTACACATACCAGCAGAGGACGTTTTATGACAGCAGAATTTCACAATTACGATTTATCATTTCGGATTCCACAGTTTCAACTAAGACATTGAAACAAGCAGTCACTTTATGTTGAAGTTATCATCATTTAGTCTTACGTAAGACATGAAGTAAAAGTCATTAGTTCACATCGAAATTATCATTCTGTAATCTTACACCACGAATTGTTTTATCAAGCATGACATTAAATGAAAGTCCAACAGTCTTCTTTATATTCATCGTACAACAGCAACACAGCAAGGTGAGTATTCAAACGATGTAACAAAGATTTCCGAAGGGTACAGCTGATTTTCTTCATTGCGAAAAACATCATTTTATATTCTTTACTTGGATTAACATTTTTCCAGCATCATTTTTCACATCACGAGTTTAACGTAAAAAACAAAATTATGTCCATGCTCGCAATGCTTTAGTAGCGAAGCTTAAGAGAAACACACACACACACACACACACACACACACACACACACACACACACACACACACACACACACACACTCGTGCGTAACTCATTATGAAACGTATTATTGAGAAATATTTCTCAAAATATTTCAACGTGTGAGGAAGGTTTATAGTGAAACGTTTTTGAAACTTTTTGCTTTTGACAAATATTTCTCAAATTATTTCAGATGTTTAGAGAGGATATACTATAGTGAAACAAACCGGGTAAGTACCCCCCCCCCCCCCCCCCCCCCCCCCCCCATAATTATCCCTTTAAATTATCAGTTTATTCATTGGGTCAAACAGGCATTCTTCTGCCTGATACTTTACACTTGTTGTACCTGGCTGAGGCCAACTCGCCAGTCGCCTTTTAACGTAGCCTACTCTATTCTGGTTAGTCAGTCACAACATTCGCAGAACAACTGACATAAATGCAACGCATGCTTACTACAACTGTTAAAACATTAGCCCAAGGGTTTACTTACCACCTCAAAATAGGCTATGGATAAAGTTGTGAACTGTCTTTGTTTTGGTTATGGGCCACAACCTTTCGTTAGAAACTAAATGCCCTTGAAATGCAGCCAGAAACCTTCAGGAGAAAATTCCTTATGATTAATGTGTACTTGCTCACTAGTATTTAAAACATGCGTGCCTGCTCAAACGCAGTGCGATGCACACGCACGCGCATGTGTGTGTGTGTGTGTGTGTGTGTGTGTGTGTGTGTGTGTGTATGTGTCTGCCCGCGCGCGCGTGTGTGCGTGCGTTTGTGTGCGTGCGTGCGTGTGTGTGTGCACGCGCGCGTGTGTGTGTGTGCATGTGTGTGCATGTGTGTGTGTGTGTGCGCGCGCGCTTTTATCCTGAAAAGCGCAAAATCAAAAGTTACTCTGTCACATTACTCCGAGGCTCTAGTTCTACAACACTTTGAATCCGCCCTTCTCCTCCCCCTTCCTCCCTCCCAGCTCCTCCCCAGGTTGAAAGAAGGAGAACTAACAAACAAATCGTTGGTCACATTGCTCAGTGAGAGGGCCTTGACTGTGCCACAGTTTGAAGCCTTTATTGATCAGTGGGCACGTCACGGAGTCAACACACAAACGAATGCCCTTCCTTTGTCACATTGCTCAGAGACACAGGCTCCTCTGTGTATGTGTGTGTGTGTGTGTGTGTGGATGGGGAAGATCAACACTCATGTGACTGTTGTTCGTTTGTCGAGTTGTTGCCTCCAGTAGAAATTCCGTTGTCTACACCGTAGCCCACTATACAGTGGTAACACGTGTCCGTTTCAGTTTCAGTTTTATTATAGCGTGACCAGCAAACATGCAAGGGGGGCCCTTTCAAGGCTGTCATGGGATAAAAGTCCCATTATGTATACGAACAAAACAACAACAGCAACAACACGTGTCAATTTCAATTTCAAATCTATTAGAGCTTGGCCAGCACAGTGCTGGAGCTATCATCGGATACAAGTCTTGTCATGAATGTTAACAGCAGCAGCAGCAGCAGCAGCAGCAGTAACAACACCACCACCACCACCAACAATACTTTGGTCAGTTTCAGTTTCAATCGTATGGCAGCGTGACCAGCAACATGTAGGGGCCCTTTCAAGGGTGTCATCTGATAAATGTCCGGTCGTGAAAACAAATGTGACAACAGCAACAGTGACAGCAACAACAACAACGACAGCAATAACAACAACAACAACAAATGCCCGTAGACACACACACACACACACACACACACACACACACACACACACACACACACACACACGCACGCACGCACGCACGCACGCACACTCGCACGCACGCACGCACCACTCGAACTTACTTCTTTGATCCCGTTTAGGGTAAGGAGCACAGCAAATAAAGATACGGGCACGTCAACAGCATAAACATTTCTTTGTGTACGTAGTGGTCGGTCTTGAATTTTGTGTCTGTCGATCGCACCTGGAAAATCATAAACGGTAAAATTCTAACCTGTATGAGGCAAAACATTCCCACGGTAGAAGTTTGTGATAAAGATAAGGCGAAACATCTCTGGTTCTGCAAAAAACGTTGAAAAATGCTAACGAAGAAATACTACCCTTTTTAAAGGAGTTAAACTACACAAGAAGGTAATTATTGTGTTCACTACACACAAACAAGAAACAGATATAATAAACAAATTAAGGCAGCCGAGGAGTATGAAAAAAAAAAAAGCTAAATGTTGGAAATCGAGCCCCACTCCCAAATTTAGGAAATATCTGCAATATAAGACAAGTGTTATATGAGCCCAGAGCCATTTAAGTAAAGAGGACGGCGACATATCTCTGACAGACATGGACAAAGCTAACTTCTGAATTAGGTATTTTTCAGGTGTGTTGATATAAGAAAATTGAGAATATTTACAAGCTTCAAACCCGGCTGTCTGGTGGGATGATAAATTGAGACAAACCCAAAATGTTTAGAAGAAAAATAAAGTTATGATTACCATTCTGTCTTCTTTTTAATAACTCGATGGCTATGGGAACTGTCTCAACAGAACGGAAGAAATCTGATGGTGCAGCTGTGCTTTAAAAAGATATAAGGAATAATCCAGGAAATGACAGACCTGTCAGTTTACTTCAGTGACTTGTCAAATACTGCACACACACACACACACACACACGCACACACACACACATCAACACACACACACACACACACACACACACATGACGCTACAGAAAGGTACATATTGCTAATGTGACTTTGTTCAATCGCATCGTTTTGACCTCAATTTGGGATAGCGATATGGTTATGATAGTTTATGGTAAAAAGTTATTTCTAAACCATCCCTTCCAGCACTCCCGCGTCTCGTCGCGCACGCACTACATTCTATTTCCGCACGTAAGGCTAACAAGATGGATGCTTCCGGCGACAATGCAGATAAAGCGAAATTAACAGCATCTGTGTTTGGGTATCTACGAGATACTTGTAGCGAAGCAGCAGATGTTTTGAAGAAAAAGTTTGGGAAAGTATGATTTTTTTTGCTATAGTCTTTCTTTTTTCTGGTGACACTGACAAATTCTTCTTCCAACAAAGCGTGACTGTAGCTCGGTCACTTACCTGTGTTAGTGTGTGAACACGTGGGTCCCTTCATTTATGTAATTATTAAACAGATTCAGGTTAGGAACAATGAGATGATCATCAAAGCCTTTTGGTTTTTAGGTCCCGTAATTGTTGTTGTTTGGTTAGGTCAGGGCAAGCTCAGTGTTCATAATAACCGTAGAAAGTCATGAAGGGGATTAACACGTGGCCAACAGGAAGATGATCTTCCTGTTGGTCATGTGCATAATCCCTTTCGAAGTTTATAATTTAAGATCGGGACAACGTACAAAAACTGGTGAAGGCGAGGGGAGTTTAAATTCCACCCAGAAAATTTCAATGTTTTAAAAGATTTGGAACTAAAGATCAGAATCAGTTTTTTGACAGGAAAGTATGTGAAAGGTGAATATTAACTTAGGGATCCATACTGACAACTTGAACAAGCTGAGTTTCACTGTCAGAGAGCATGTGGCTCAGGCACACAAACATTTGAAATAAACAGCGTGATACAAATGTGAGTAATCGTTGGAATGCTTCTTCCACTTTTGAAAATTTTGATCAGCAAGCGCTTGTGTGACCTATTTTGGAGTACAGACATTCGTTCTGTTAGCCTGATTACAAGACCCCATTTGTCAAGAGATAGAACTCGGCTGAACAATTAGCCTTTTGTTATGGATCCTCACTGATAAATCATATCGTGAGCATCTCTTCACTGAACCTCCCTGTCTGGGAAGTATGGAACTCAGACAGAAGTGAGGAGGCAGAAATGAGGTGATCTGGTTGACCTACAAGTAAATTACATACCAATTGCTGGGGCGAGAATCCAATTTTGGATTTTTCATGTCAGAGACAGAGACAACAGAGGAGATTCTTTGTGACTGACTGAAGCATATACCAGGGTACACAAAGTGAAATGTCTTCTTTGAGTGGAGCAGGTGATCAGTGTGTGGAAAGGTCTCAAGATTGACTGGGTCTGTGTTGATGTTTCCTTCTGTGAACGTTTTAAAATCATGCCTGGATGCGCGCTGGGAAGATGTCTCTGCAGTGTTTAATCCAGATTGTTTCCAGTCACAGAGTTAATCTGTTTTTTTTTTTGTTTGAAAACGGTCTTTATAGGCCTCAGGCACCAAATCAGTTCAGTTTCAAATGACACTGATACTTGATCATATAGTGTTTAAAAAAGTTTTGGTCATCAGTAACTGAGTATGACTGAAAACCATTTGGTTATATTTTAGCACTTTATCCTAAACACATACACTTGCACCACATCTCAACATTGCCTGTCTCAGTGGTACTCTCTTGAATCTCTGCCATGGGAGGTAGTCCTGATTGGGGGTTCATCCTTGTTAGTGGGTTTTCCTCAGTAATCGAGTGGTAGGCCTAGGCTTGATTGTGAAGTGCTAGGCATATGTAGCAGATTTGTGTTGGAAACACATACTGCCTTGGATTACTTCGGTAGGTGTACCTTGGAAATTCTACCATGTGATATCATGTGAAGAAGAAGAAACTGAAATATTGACTAAAGTGTTGGAGATTTATTTCTCCTAGACTCTTCCCTAGGTATTTTCTACTACACCATTTCTGTAACATTTGCAGTCCTTTTTATCTGTGCCCAATCTGAATGTAGAAAAAGTATTTCATATTATGATCCTTAATGTCTTCAGAAGTTTACTTTCTGTTTTGGAGTTGAGCAACCAGCTTCTTCACAGTCGGCTTGAGGACTTTCTCCAGATATTGCTTGGAAATAAGATCACTGGATTGTGGGTTCTCTTGATTTTTTTTATAGTGTTTGCCATATATTACCAAGGACATACATATACGCTGGCACCATTTTATTTCATTCACAGCCCTTCCGTGGTCCTGAGTTTTACCAGACAAGCAAAGTTGCCAGTAGCATTAATGCAAAATTTATTGATTTTTACTTTTTACAGATGATTTTTTTTTTTTTTGAAGGTTTCACAAGGTTGAAGTAGTGAGCATTGAAAACCATGTCTGCCCTGCTTTAGGACTCCACAGGATTTCAGCTTGGAATTGCATGAACTTTACCATTTTTGGGGGTGGGGGGGGGGGTGGGGGGTATTTTTTTATTTTAGTCAGCTGTCTGGCTTTGAAGCTTGCTTCCAATTTCTTCATCATTTGGTAGTATGAGCATTGACTGCTCATTGTGGCAACTGTAACTTGAAAAAAAAAGGGCTTTTCCTTCCTGACTTCAATTCAAGTAATCCAGTTCTCCCCAGACTAGTTGAGAACCATTTTGCCGCTGTCAGAGTATTTGCATAAATGACAGCCAATTTGACTACACATTATACTCATGATACTGTAGATTTTGCAGTAATTTTGGAGGTCCCCCTTTGGTCAGAGAGATGTGGTGTTGGACAGTATGATGAGATTCCATTTCCTTCTTCTTTATGATGCCAAAGTAGAATTGAAACTACTGTGAATGGGGCAAGGATAGTGGTCATCATGGCAGTTTCTCAGATCTGGTTCTGTATGATTTGAACCAAAGGCACCTGCTTGGGGTATCTTGAGAGGGTGAGGGATAACTTGATGGGGATCTGTTATCGTCAATTCTGTCTACCGCTGGTGCTCTTCTTAATCTGTGCAATCTTGGTCATGATCTCCAGTGAAATCCCACAGCTACGGTCCATTGGGTACAGGTGACCAAGACTAGCTTAGTAGTGAGAAATGTGCTTTCAGCATAGGTCTTGGACCTCTAAGTCTAACATGGTGTCTGTGCTGTTGTTGAACTGGTGATCTACCACTTTGTACCAGGTAACCTTTCTTAAGGATCACTTTGTACCAGGTGACCTTTCTTAGGGAATGGACTGCTTTGATGAGGGTTCGCAGTTGCTACTTAGGGCAGACCATAATGGTGACCTAACTGTAGACGTCTGATATGATGTGCAACCTTGCTGTCAAGAGGACTAATTTAAGTTGTCTGGAGGGCTTTGTTCTGCTTTTCAAAGAATTCTGACTTTATGGCAGACTTCATAGTGCCTATCCGCCCACTCCCTTTTTGTTGCCTTTGGTTTTCGATGCTTAGGTCATGAGGCAGCCTGGTACCAAAGGACATGTCATCCTTTCACAACTCCCTTCCCATTCTCCACTGTTTCCCAGACTAAAAAAATTTGGAACTACGGAGCTGCTGTATTCAGTGTGCTTAAATACTCAAGTCAGTTTCAGTTTTTTAGTGTACTAGATTTTTTTTTTTTTTTTTGCACACGAACAGAATCATAGTGTTCACTCCCACCTTTCCCCATCCTCAACACATTCATCCCATGCATACTTTGCCCCATCATACTCCACCCCCACCCCCCTTTTCCAGAAATATTGTAGTGTTTGTTCACTCATACACTTTATGTATTTACTATACAATTCAGTCTCATCCCTGTTTAAAATCTTACCAAAAAAGTGGCTAGCATTTATATTTTTTGTTGTTGAGGTTCATATTTGGTTATTGAGATTTTTTAAGTACCCAGATTGTTTAATGACTGTTTAATGTTGCAGGCTGTATCTGGCCAGGCTCCCAAGTTGCAGGAGGTGTACAGTGGCTACTGCCAATGGCTGCAGTAAGTTTCTGTTCAGTTTGTGCTAGTGCTGAGTTAGATAGTAACTGTTGCTGTGCACATCTTTCAAGGACTAGGTCATTGTCTGTATTTCTTATGTCTGATTGATACTGAGTCATGTGCAAGAAAGTTTGAGGCTTGCTCCTGCTATGCACTGATGTAGTGTCAAAGTGGAATGAAACATCCCAGCTATTAGTATTAACAGTGGTTATCCTCATCCCCTTTGATCATCACAGTAAAAACTCTAAATTGTCAAAGTCTCTGGGCCCTCTTACCCAGCTCTTGTGATGACATCGATTTTGATATTCTCTCCAGGTCCATTTCGGTGGTGGCTAAGCCTTTTGTCACTGTGGACAAAATTCTCGCTCAAGTACAAGATAACGAGTTTTTCATGCACTTTCTTTTCACCTGGCCTCACCCTGTTGTGGTCACATCAGGTGAGCTGGCAGGAATTCAGTATGCAGACACAGAGTGAATGGTCACATGACTGGGATGTGGAACTCATTCTTTACTTTGGTAGTTCACTCCATGTTGCTTCAGTAAATGTTGACCGTCTTCTGACTTGATTTCAGTGGAGAGGATGAAATTGCAAGTAGAATCATATTTGACACGGAATCTGAAAGCGATGACAAATTCTCAGTCTTGGTAGGGTGACAAAAGAAAAAAAAAAAAACATATGCCCAAGGAGGTTGGATTACTGAGCACACAAAGGTTACCTTTGCTGTGATTGGCTGTGTGAATTTTCACTTGGAAAAGTGCATGAAGATCTGCTCTTGCCCTCTCTTCCAAAGGTGATAACACATATAAACTGTCAAAAAGTGACACTCTTGAGACTCGTTTACAATGGCATGAACTTCACTGTCAAAGTTATTGATACCAGCAAGGTAATGGAGACCACCACTACTGGAATGGCAGAACTAGTTGTTTGTAGAATGGAAATCACTTCTCCACTGCTTTTGAAATGTGTGGCTTAAACGGGACTGTTAAGGTTAGCGGAGTGTCACATTTCATTGAAGTTGGCAGTTAACTTTTGTGTTAAGTGTGTCTGAAGCATTTTACAAGATGCTACAACTGAGGCATTCTTAGAAACGTTAAAAAATCTTAAGCTGTTTTATACATGAACAGTGTGCTACATAAATCAGTAGATTTTAATGATCTGCCTGTTATTATGCAGTCTTCATGAAACGTGCACCAATACAGTATTAAAGCTCAAATAGTATTTTTTTTCTGTTGTGATTTTTTTTTTTTAGTTTGGTGCTGGTGACAAAGAGTTGTCATTAGCAGGAGATGTCTAATTACACAAACTGCTAGGTCATGAACAAGAGGATAGAGCTGGAGGTGTTGTAGGCTTTGTCTGCCCTGTCCTTCCATGCCCATCCAGAGTGCTTTCAATCTGCTCACTTGTCCTGTGTTCTGTGTAAGAGATGTAGACAACCTGGATAACTTGAATTTGATTTTCGTGCTGAAGAGTTGCTGTTTAAAGTTGATGGTTTGAGTCCTTGAAAAAAAGCGTTGTAACTAAAAAAGTTGATTGTTTTGTCTTTCCCTCTCTGTTTTCCAGATCATTTTAAAGTTGCTTGTTGGAGTCCTTGAAAAAAAGTTGTAACAAAAAAGTCAATTGTTTTGTCTTTCCCTGTATGTTTTCCAGAACGTCTGGTAAAGGGAAAGGTCTGCAAAGTGATGGTTCTTCCAAAGCAAAAGATGATTCTTCAAGTTCTGATTCAAGGTGAGCCACTTAGATATTCATTTAAGTATTATGTTCTTTTTATGCATATGAATTACTTTTTTTTTTTAATTGTCATGGCTCTTGCTTGGTTTCAAGATGTGCTGGCACTTTTAGACAGCAAGGTGGCCAATCATTTTGCCAAGAATGTTGGAGAACCAGAATAATCCAGATAATCCAGCCCCCCACACCATTCTGAAGTCCTTAGTTAGGTCAAAGACCTCTTGCAAGAAGACTGAAACACACGAATGGATATAGTAAACTCTTCTACATGTATTGAAACAGCGAGAGTTTCTGTCAACTGCACTGGTGACTGCAAAGTATGAGGAATGTTCATTTGAGCATGTGCGTCAAATATGAACAGTGACCTAGGAGAGAGAAGGAGGGAGGGAGGGTGTCAGGCATCCCTGATGTGTTAGGAAGAGGACTCAGGTCATGGTGTGTGTCTCTAGCCCAGTTGTGAGACCAGCGCACTAAGTATGGCTTTGTTAGAACAATTCACTGCAGATTTTGTTAGAATGGTTCATCACAGCCCACTAACGCAAGTGTGAACACTAAGGGAGATAATCCACTTCAGCTAGGATCTGTCACCGTGTAAGTTGGTAACAATGGAAAGTGATGATGGCAAGCTCTCAAGGTACGAATTGTTAAGTACTGGGAGGATCCTGTAAAAAAAAAAAAAAAAAAAAAAAATCATCTGACATCAGATCTTTCCCCTTTAGTTTTTCTTACTTGCTACAACTTGTAATTGTTGGCTAGGTTGCAAAACAGGCGAATTGGCATGGGTACAGCAGTGATGAGTTTAATCATTCATTGTGTAAGATTCGGCAATGACAGTTAAGTATTGTATGTAATACTGACATGGAATAATGGATGAAGAGAAAGATGAACATAGTCTTGGATGTTCACGGGTAAGGATGTGAAAGAGAAAAGGTGTCCAGAATATTTGCCCATACACATGTAGAAGTCAGTGTTTGTGTGTAATGTGTGTATACAAAAGGTGCATCTGTGTCTGCATCAAGTACATTGGCAGAAGCTTATTCTGACATATATACACCCAAAGGTTCTTTTGTGTTTCATTATTCATTCTTTGATTTTACGAACAGTTTTAATATTTAAGAGTTAATGGAGAAGACGGGACAGAATATCAGTTTTTTTTTTGATCAGGTTTAAAAGGGAGTATAGTACCTTTTGAATCTTAAGAAGAAATGTAGAGAAGAATACAGAAATGGATTTGAATACATTTGAAACTATTTTGCGGAGGTCTCATGAGGTACTGATAATTGACTGTAGGGGTGTGTGGTTAGAACAAAAGTTATAAACTCCATCAGGCTTACAAGACTTGAATCATTGTTTGCCAGAAGATAGAAACCTGTTGTTCACTTGGCACAAATGCTTGCTTGATCAAAGCAACTTAGCCTAGGACCATGAGAGTCTGTATGGTCCTTAAAGAGCTTCCCCCTCATTGCTAGTGAAAATATCCATGATGGTGATGTTCGTGAAACCTATGCCATCCCTCAATTTTGGGGCTGAAGAACACACACAGTGTTATAATGTTGAAGTTGCTGCCCCTTTTGTATGTTTAGTTCAATCCACAGTATTGCCATCTGGTAGAAATTCACCCCTCCCTCCCTTCAGCTTTTACAAATGTTCGAGTGAATGCATACTCCTGAAAATTCTTGATGGAGGTATAATTTCCCCAGAGTGATATGAATGCACCTTGCTCTGAAATGGATTGAAAACTTTGGATTATGAGATGGGCAGTATCAATGAGTGTGCTCAATAAGGGTGAAAATAATAATAATAATAATGAATACTTATATAGCACCTATTCTCGGCTAGAGACCAAGCTCTAAGCGCTTTATGATCAATACTCGTTTACACAACGGGCTGCCTACCTGGGTAGTGCCGACTGAAGAGCTGCCAGCTGGCACCTCATTCAATTGTTTCCCATGTCATCCAGTCACTGTCGTTCAATATCGATCACTCATTTCGGAATTTCCTCTTCCTTCATTCTTCCATTTCTCACGCAGGGTGCATGCTATGTGTAACATGTCATCCATACCAATGGCCAAACTGAAAACCAAACGGAAAATAACATATCAGTAGTACTGAATCTTTTTTTTTTTCAATAGGAAATCCACCCCAAGATGGTTTTATGAGAGGGTTAATACATACACACCAAGATGGTTGAAAAATGCGCCTCATTTCAGTGTTTTGAACTTGCTGCCCATTTGAAAGAAAACACATCTCTGTTCCTAACCGTGAACTAGGCCTCACCAGACTGTTGTCCAGATTAGTCATTCTCTGTGTGGTTCACCTGTTCGCACATTTCTGTGCGTGGGTTTGTGTGTGTGAGTGTGTGGGGGTATACTTCTGTGACTGTTGGTGATGCTGTGGGATGGGGTATTTCACTATGATTATTTTTTACAAGATTTTTAACATTAATGTAGTTTCATTATCTTAAATTTCTGTGCTTGGTTTATGTTCCTTGTGTTAATGTCAGTCGAACTGAAAGTCTTTTTTTTTTTTATTTATATTATCTGTATTTTTTTGTCTGTTTTATTATTTTTTTTATTGTTATTACTATTTTTTTTTCAGTGGAACTGAAAGTCAATTTGACTAACAGGTTTCTGTCTGTGTACATGCACAAAATTCAGGAAATTATTTAAATCCATCATGTTCTATTTTTCAAAATACAAACAAAAGATACTGCAAAATGCAAAGAAAGTGATGCTCATGTCAGTAATTTGTGTGTTGCTTTTACTACTCTGTTTTATGCATTTATTTAAACTTGGTTTTTGTAATATTGCATTTTGTTAGTTTTCACATAGTTGAATTTTTATATTCTAAGCACTCTGAGCTCAGTAGAGAGAGAGAGAGCACTTGAGAGAGAGCTGCTTGATACATATGTACAGGTATGACTCACATAGATGTGACAGTTTATTAAATATTGTGTTTACTCTAAGAGTAAATTGATCTCAGTAAGTCAGAAAATTATGTTTTCTTTTTTGATACGTATTAATTGAAAATAGATATTGACGGGGCATTTTTTCCCATTCGATTGATTTGTCAGGATTTTGAGGATTATCATTGCTATACACTCTGCAATGCTGTACAAGCGTTATCATTATTGTTTCTTTTTTTTTTTAATTGTCGTAGGCAGTCAACTTCAACACTAAAAGATTTTGGTGCATGCAGAATTTAATCATTATCAATAGTATGATTTTTGGAAAAACTGTTATTGTCATAGAGTATGAATTCTGTTTTTATTACCACTGTGCACTGAAGTGTATACCAAGGTGTCTTGTGATATTATAATTAACCATATTATTGCTAGATGTTTTAAAAAATGATTATCATTGCAACATATTCCACCACATTGTATTCAGCAGCTCTGACGAGGAATCCAAGCCAAGCGTCAAGAAAGCGGCATCAAACCAGGGGCTCCAGCACCACGGTCTAACCAGGCTGGCACTTCAGACTCCGACAGCGACTCAGAGAGCTCTGATAGCGAGCAAAATGATTCAGCCAAGAAGAAGAAGAAAAATGGCATCTGCCATTTCGCGAGCAAAGACCAGTTCTCTCCCAATGCGAAGACATCCACAGCCAAAGGTGAATGGGAGCAGGGGTGAAACGGATTGTGAACTGTGATTTTTATGGGGAACAACCATATTTATGAGCATTCGCTATTTATAGAAACTTAACAGGTCAGTTTCAGGTGTCATGAAATGCTTTTTTTTTTCCCCAAGTGTCTAGGCAGGTCAGAATACAGAAAAAGCTTGGAAGTGAAATCTAAAACCTTTTAAGTTTATAAATACACAGCAGTGCAGGGGAGCATTCACACACACACACACACACACACACACACACACACACACACACACACACGCAAGCCCTTGAAATTTTTTTGTGATACCGGAACTGTCAGAAAAACATCATTTGCTGTCAGCTGTGCAAGAACAAAATGAATGTAGTTTGAAAATGCCTTGAAGCAGAACAGATGTTACCAACACTCAACGAACGGGACACATAACAAGTGACTAGAACACAGAATTGTGCAATTGACTGGCAAAATAAAACCAGTAGTATTGAGCAGGAGGGAAAAGAACACCACCATCCAAGCTAACTCGCGAACAATGTTGCAGGTCCCACTATTGCTCTTATCGTATTTGGCCACTAAACTAGCATTTTACTCGTGTTCTTTTTGTTTGTGTTTGAGGAAGATGATTATTTTCAGTCATGTTTGGGAACATCCTTGTCTTGGAAACTATGATGGATTATTGAGTGTGTGTATATGTGCCTGTGTGTGTGAGGTATGTGTGTGTGTGTGTGTGTGTGTGTGTGTGTGTGTGTGTGTGTGTGTGTGTTTAGTCTCATAATGCATAAACTCAGCCAATATGAATCTGAGGAGAAATGAGAAGGATCTTTGACTTCCAGGATAACTGAAAGCAGGCGGTGGTTGTTTGTGGTGTCTTTCCGGTTTTCCAGTTTGCAATCTGGTGTACACAAAGGAGCATCCTGAGATCTTCTTTGTTTCTCATTTACATCAAGTATCTTGTGACACCCTGACAGCAGATGACACAGCAGCATACAACATGGTGAACGGTCCAGACAACCAGGCCCATCTATAGTGGACCTGTACCAGCCTGCCATGTAGGAGAGAGGATGAGAAATGGATGTTCTGCCTTGGGAAGCGTTCCTGACTTCCAGTGACCCACGGCAGGAATCTTTGGAGTGCCTAATACAGGAACTACTTGGCCATACTCTTTAGACTGCCCGCAAAAAGGGATGGATATTTGATTTTTTAAAGCACTTCAGACCTTCCCACAAAGTGACAGAGTAATGCACATGATGAAGTACTTTCGTGTGTGTGTCGTAGTTTCTGAATGGAGATGAGCAAACATCTGTTGCATTGTTATTTTAAAGCACTTAAATGTGCCAGAAAGCACTTCAGTATTTTTCCATTATTATTATCGTATTGCGATGGAGAAATTTTCCTGGAGAAAAAGATTTATTTCTATCCATGGAAATGTAACAATACTTTGTGGTGGTTTTTATTTGAAGCAGTCTGAAAAACAAACCAAAAACAAACAAAAAGTATTCAAAAAGAACAAACAACCTAAAAAGGGAGAAGGTATGACAGGGGATGGGGTGGGCTTTAATGAACATGTATTTCTGTCATTGAAGATCCTGTCTTGTCAATTCTACAGTGAATGGCAACAAAGCCCACTCAGTATCCAGCAGCGACTCCTCCAGTTCTGAAGATGAACAACCCCAGAACAAGATGAACACCAGTCAGACAGCTGTGGTGAAGAAACCGCCTGCAGCCAAGGCCAAGAGTTCCAGCTCCAGCAGTGACTCCAGCTCTGATGATGAAGCGGACTCCAAAGCGAAACCTCAGAAACTAGCAGCAAAACCAGCGGCAAAAGCGCCAGTGACTAAACCAGATGACAGTTCCAGCAGTGATTCCAGTTCAGACAGTGAGGATGACAAAAAGAAACCTGCCGTGAAGAGTCCTGCCGCAGCCAGCAAAAACCGCCGGCTGGAACCCCGAAAGGAAAGAAAGACAGCAGTTCTAGCAGCGATTCCAGTTCTGAGGAAGAGTCACAGGCAAAGGGGACAACACCGTCGTCTACACCTGTGGCACCTAAGACCAAAAGTGCGGCAGTCTCAAAAGCTGCCAGCAGCTCCAGCAGCGACTCCAGTTCAGAAAGTGAGGAGGAGAAGAAGAAACCAGTCACGAGTCCAGCAGCAAAGCCGGTGGCCAAGTCCCCAGTCCTGCAGAAAACGAAAAGCAGCAGTTCCAGCAGTAGTGAGTCCAGCTCAGAAGATGACAAGAAACAACCAGCCATTTCTAGCACGGGGGCCAAGCCACAGGCGAAATTGCCAGCAGCCAAGAAAGACACCAGTTCCAGCAGCTCAGACTCGGAGAGTGAAGAGGAGACAAAGAAGGCGCCGGCTAAGTCTCCTGCCGCTGCCAAAATGAGAAACAGAATGCGGCCCCCAGTAAACCTGCCACATCACAGACCACAACACCACCCGCCAAGAAACCAGCCAGCAGCAGTTCAAGCAGTGAATCCAGCTCAGAGGAGGAAGCTGAAACGAAAAGGCGACGCCCAAACTGTCTGCTGCTCCTGCTGCAAAGAGTCCTGCTAAGAAAGGGGAAAGCAGTTCAAGCTCATCCAGTTCTGATGAAGATGAGAAGCCAGCAGCCAAAGAACCCCTCCTGCAGCCAAGAAGAGTCCAGCTCCTGCCGCAGTGTCCCTTGCCAACAAGAAAAAGGAGAGCAGCTCCAGCAGCAGTGACAGTTCTCGGAGAGATGAAGCTGCAAAGAAAGTCACCACCCCTGCAACTGCCACAAAACCCCCTGCTGCAGTGAAAAAAGCAGAGAGCAGTGGTAGTAGCTCAAGCAGTGATTCTTCTGATGATGATGCTGCTGCCAAGAAAAAGGCTGTGAAACCGGCTACACCTGCAGTCAGAACACCCCCAGCGAAGGCGAAGGCATCCAAAAAGGATGAGAGTTCAAGCAGTGACTCCAGTTCTGATGAAGATTCTGCTAAAAACAGCTGCAGCTGCAGTCAAAACACCCCCAGCCAAGACACCCGCAACCAAAAAGGACGAGAGTTCTAGCAGTGATTCTAGTTCTAGCAGTGATTCTGATGAAGATTCTGCCAAGAAATCGACTGTAAAACCATCGACACCAGCAGTCAAAACACCCCCAGCCAAGACAGCAGTGGCCAAAAAGGGCGAGAGCTCCAGCAGCGACTCCAGTTCTGATGAGGATGACAAACCAACACCGGCAGCATCAGTGAAAAAATCCCCAGCGCGTCCAGCCGCTGCAAAAGCTGACAGTTCCAGTGACAGTAGTGACAGTTCCAGTGAAGACGAAGCTACCACTAAATCCGCTAAAGCCACCCCTACCCCAAAACCTCCTTCCACAACAAACACTCCAGTGCAAGGTGTCAAACGGAGAGCTGCAGATTCCTCCAGTGACGACAGCAGTAGTTCAGATTCAGACAGTCAGACCAAGGCTAAAGTTGCCAGAACAAACTCTGCATCAGCCTCGACACCAGCATCGGCAGTCAACTCGTCGACCAGACCGGCCAAGAGGAAAGCAGAGAGCAGCTCCGATGATTCCAGTTCAGAGGATGAGCAGCCTGCCACAAAGAAAACAAAGGCTGCTGAAACAGCTGTTCCTGCTGGAAATCAGTAAGTCAGTGCGTTGATTCTTAAGACCTTGTGAAGAGAGAATATTCTGTTCTGTACTAGGATAAGTTTGAAATTAATGGAAGTGTGCATGGTTATTCTGTGCTGTTCTGTACTAGGATAAGTGGTTTGAAATTAATGGAAGTGTGCATGTTATTCTATGCTGTTCTGTACAAGGATAAGTGGTTTAAAATTATGGAAGTGTGCATGGATATTCTGTGCTGTTCTGTACTAGGATAAGTGGTTTGAAATTAATGGAAGTGTGCATGGATATTCTATGCTGTTCTGTACTATGATAAGTGGTTTGAAATTAATGGAAGTGTGCATGGATATTCTATGCTGTTCTGTACTACGATAAGTGGTTTGAAATTAATGGAAGTGTGAATGGATATTCTATGCTGCTTGAGTGATTGGTTGAGAGATGATGGATACCTGCATGTTTGCACACATGTCAATACATGCTCTCATTTATTCAGTGATTCATGTATGTTGTCAACCATCTCTCCCCACTCATGCAAGCACGCATGCTCTCTCTCTCTCTCTCTCTCTCTCTCTCACACACACACACACACACACACACACACACACACACACACACACACACACACACACTCGTACACACAGAGAGACACACAAAGACACACGCACACACACACACACTCTCTCTCTCTCTCTCTCTCTCTCTCCCTCCCTCCCTCCCTCCATGCTTCCTCCTACACTCGCCCCCACATAGTGATATGACACACATGAGCACTCAGAGTTGGATGCACACACATGCACACACACACACACACACACACACACACACACACACACACACACACACACACACACACACACACACACACCACAACACACATGCTCACATGTACACACACACATTACACACAATCAGTTATTGCTGATCACTGACTTTTTTTGACGTAGCATAAATTTCTTCTTCCCAGCCCCATAGTTGATTCAGGAAGAAAAAATGGTTGAGGTGTGAACACGTGCATAACTGGTAATGTCAAACAGTTCTAAACCAATAAGGAAAAAAAAAAGACTTTGAATAAGCTACTTTACATGCAATTGCAAATGATCCAGTACACATGAAAGCCTGTGCTAAGTCATGAACAGTTCAAAGGTTTAGGAGATCGCCACGGAAACTTGCACTAAATGGTACAAAACAAATAAAGAGCAGCAAGATTGGTGAAACAAAAAATCTTAGAATGTGATTTTTTTTTAGGAGGAGAGAGTGTGGTGTCTGGGGTGGAACAAGTGCATTGCTGTACACTGTTATTTTTCTAATTGTTCTCTAAGTACATCTCTGAGTTTATTAATTTTTTTTAGATGTCACTCTTTTTTTTTGCATAGCATTGTTAGTACATCTCTGAGTTTTATTAATTTGTTTGAAATGCCATTTCATGTTGTTTTTTTTGCATAGCATTGAATATTGAACATAGGGGGATGGGGGAGGGGAGGGAGACATTACATTATCATGTTTATTTTTAGTTAACACTTATGTGCATAGCTAAGATATACACACAATGAGTGTGATTATTTCTTTCTTTCTTTTTTGATGTGGTTTTAAAAGCAAATCATTTTTTCAGTTTTAAGTGTAATTATATTTAATAATTGTAATTAGTTGCTCCAAAACAGTTTCAGTTTTATGATTATTGTTAGGGTTTACTGGTATAGCCACATTCGGTCTCAGGGTTTGTGACTTTCCCCGTTTGTGCTTCTGAGTATATTTTATTATTTTTTTTAATATACAGCTGACATCAGTGACGTCTGTTTATGGATGACATCACAGATGTTAAGTCTTAATAAATATGAGAAAATAATGTCTTGTCAGGACACATGTTGATTTTATTATCAGATATTCATCAGGTCAGCATGAATAAACATACGAAAAGGACAGGAAAGAGAGGTGTGAAAAGGAAAGAGAAGTGAAGGAAATAAGATAGGAAGGGAAAATGCCTGTGCAAATTCACCAGTGCATTCCCAATTCCCTAGACAAACACAGACAGTGACACATATTAATCCACTGAGATTAATAAACATCCATGTAAATTTGTAATCAAAATAACTAAACAGACTAACAGACATACTCACAGACTAACTCACAAGCTTACCAGTGACCATGAAAATTAACATCCTTGTAATCAAAATCACTGAAAGTGAAACTGGATAAGACTAACAAATGTACCAACAGACTAACTCACAAGCTAACCAGGGACCATTGAACCAGTGGACGGACCAAGTGAAATTAGTGAAAGGCTGACAGGTGTAGACCCGTTACAACTAACACTGTAACAGAACGACTGACTGACTCATCAAGCAGGGAGCGAGCGTTGACAGCAAGGTGAATGGACTGTCCTCAGGTCAGCGGAGAAGGGCCAGTCAAAAGCCCCCACAGCCAAGGCGAAGGATGAGAGCAGTTCTGACAGCAGTAGCAGCGACAGTGAGGCAGAGACCAAGAAACCCGCCTCACAGCCGCTGATGAATGGTGAGGGAGATGCTTCAAACAGTTTGCAGGTTAGTAGTTACGACTCGTTAATCTGTTTGCTACATAGTCTACAATTTGTTAAACAAGCGTCGTAGGCGTCATGATGTCAAAGTTGGTGGCAGTGATTGGAACCTTTATGCGCTTGGGCATGTTCAAACGTATTCTTTTTTTCATATTCAGTCAGGTTGAAAGGATGTTTTGAACGCAGTGTGTGTTTAGCCTGAAAAGCCTTGTTGATGTGTTCTTTGTTACATGTATTCTTTTTCTGTTCTTCTCTTTTTTTTTCTTCTGTTTTAAAAACTGGGATTGGAAAATCAGGGGGAATGCCAGTTCTCTCGGCACAGCCTAGTCTGAACAGCTTAAGGGGGTTCCCATGGGGTTAGAGAGAAGGTGAAGAAATAGACACAATCATATTTCTGTGTGTTTTTGGTTACTTTTTCAGGATATAAAAGTTTCCCAGTACATGTTTACAGTCTTGGAAAGGCCGGCTGGGCTATAGAATAAAAAAAAAAAAAAGGAATGTGCTTACTTAACATGCATTTTTATCCATGAGATCTAAAGCACAGACAGAAAAATATATGCTGCTGCAGTCTGTGCCAGTACAAACTGAATTCGTCGAATGAGCCACTGACCAGTGGAATCCATACATGTACAAATCATTTTGACAGTTTCAGCTGTTTTCATATACACAAAAATTTATTTGCATATGTTTTTTGAAAAGTAGGAATGATTGGTGTCAGAGACATTGTATCTGAATTTATCATTCTGTGGGGGAAAAAGGTTTTAAAAAAATCATGAAAGGGGACTATGGCTACGTAAGTGTTGGATTGAAAAAAAGGGTCACATATATATACTTTTTACAAGTCATGAAGCTCAGACGTCTGTTTGAGAATCAAAATAAAAAAAAAAGACTCCTTTAAAGAGTGCTTGTGGACAGTTTGGCATGTAAGTACATAGAGGTGGAGGCCTACAGCTTACATGAACATGACTGTCATGATAGACAAAGATGTTATCAATTACAAAGAGAATCGAATCTCTCTTCTCCATGTATGTCTTTTTTGCAACTTGCCATGCTTAACTTCTTCATAGATTTTAGCACTGACCTTCACTGCGATAAAGTTTGATTTTGTCTTGAAATTTTAAAGGAAAAAGCATTTTTGTAATGAGACTGAAATGGCACAGAGTATAAATAAAAGTCCATGAGTTGCTGATTACATATCAGTCTGTAAGAAAACTTTTGAGGCGTGATGTGTGCTGCATGTTTCGTCAGCCATGGTATTTTGTAATGATTTAATCAAAGACAAGATGTGATTACTGTTTGTGCTTGATCAGTTGATGGTTATTTAACCTTCCTATGGTTTCAGGTCAGGCATCAGGTTTTTTTCTTTCTTTTCTTTTTTTTTTTTTATTGTGGAAGTAAACATTTAGAGCTTAAAGAAATAAAAGAAAATTATATCTGTTTGTATTTCTGGATGTCATTGCAGAAGTCTTCGAATCAAGCCTTTGCAGATCATCAAAGGAAGAGTGGAAAGGTAAGATCTTTTTGCAGAAAAGTGATGAGGGATGACACTAATCATTTGTGTGGATTCACTGTCTGGGCTGCAAACCATAACATTTCCAAATACCATTTCAAACAACTTTCTTGTAAATGAAATATTCTATGTTTTGATATGTTTGTTTTCATGTTTTGATATGTAAAGGAACTAATGTCACCTTCTGTTGGATTCCATTGCATTGTGGTAATTTGGGGTAATGAGGTAGCGGATAGATGCACAAAGAGAGGAGCCAGAAAAAAAAAGTGTGTCATGGTATTGAATGTATCCTTTTCTTTACCTGAAATCCATCAATGTTTAAAGCAGACTGTCTGGTGCCGATTCAGAAAACACTACAAAAATATGTTGCTTGGTGTGGCTGATAAAAATACTTATTTAACTAATCATGAACATGTAATTAACATTCCTCATTTACAAGTGTGAAAATATGTACCAATACAGAAATTTTATTTCAATATTTTATTAATTAAAACTTGATGCCTTAAAAATTGAATATACAAACGAAGCAAAATGTATTTGTGGAGAATGAAGAATAACCAGGAAGCATCTGCTGCTTGACTGCTTACCTCCTCAGTCTATTTACCACCATTATCAGGCATGTCTTTGTGTGATGTCTTTTCATATTAAAAGAGTGCCATGTTGTAGTGTTACTAATGAACGTTACACATTTCTGAAACCAGACAGTGTAAGTTGTGAGTCAGGTCAGATGGGAAAGTTTGAAATTCGGAGCAAGTGGTTTTATTTAAGATATGTTTGACGTTTGCAGCAAGGAGTTTTATTGGGAAAAGTCGCTGTATATATGTGAATGTGTCTCTGAAATAGTCTGTAGTTTCAGTATTTAAAGTATGTGTGGACAGTGTCAGAGAATAACAGATGTATCAGTGGATGATTGGTGTGTGTGTGTAACATCAGATCTTCAGTGTTGGTATGATAGTTTTATATCAATTATTCAAGATGGGTTTCCCCAGTGCAACGTTAGGTGACAGTTCTAATGTCAGACGTTTAAGTGTAGATGTACCCCATAGTCTTCTTTTACCTAAGGGTGCCATCTTAGTTTTCCCTGAGGCATTGTGAGTGATGGTTTAATTGCAGACCTTTAAGTGTAGAATACCCTATTGCATTGTTTAATCTAAAGGTGCCATCTTCTTGGCATTTGACTGTAGAGACAGTTTTGTTCTGTTGCATTTTTTGTTAAGTTGTGTTAGAGGTGAGACTACTGTCACACAATTTGGGCATGGCTTATTAATGAGAAAAAAAAAATAGTCCCCCCCCCATCAAGCCTCATCATCCGCAAAGACCTGCGGAGTGAACTGCCTTTGTTGATGCTGTTGCATAACTTTAATTTTGTTGCTACTTCTGACACTTGATTTGGAAATCTGTTTCAAGACTGGGCTCAACTTAACCAGCTTCAATTTGTCTCCCTTTCCATGTTTGGTATGGTGTGAAGAAAATGTAGATCTTTGTTCATCCATAGATCCCTGGTAACATCTAACAGGATGACATGATTGGCCAAACGGATATCTGTAGTGTTTACACAATTAAAGGTAAAAGGCCTGACTTCACACATGGTTTGTACAATAGCCTGCAATATTATCAGTATAATGGACATGTTTATGTTCTGTGTTTTCAGCATAAAGTCAACGAACCCTTTCGGCGAGTGAAAGCTGAGGAGATCATTGTGAATGAAAAGTTTAGTGACAACTCTTTTGAAGCGAAGGTAAGAATACGCTGTTTCAAGCAAAATATTTCAGTAAGTTACTTCTTAAGTTTGTAGTAGCTTGGAGAATGAAATTGTGAGGGAAAAAAAGGGGTGGGGTGGGGAGATCTTAAAAAAAAAGTAGTAATACAGTGTTTTTTTTTTTTTTTTTTTTTTGGATGTTCAGTGAATTTGTTTGATCCATGTTGAGTGACAGTGAAATGATAAAAGCTATTTTGGAATTTGTCGAATAGAAAATAATCTGGTTCCTGAAGTTTCGTTATGTCATTGTGTGTAGCATAGAATCAGGCACTCTATGCATGCTGGAAAAATATACATACAAAATAACTTTGTCTTCATGAAGCCTTTCTGTCTGGAATTTGTGCTTAAAAGTCATCCTGGTTTGCAACTTGATACTTCATAAGTCTGGCAGCCATGCTTGGAAAAAAACAACTAGTTGTGGCAGTGTTTGCACACCATGAGAGTCCTTTGAATGGTTGCTCTGACATAAGTAGGAGTAGTTATCCTTTGCCCCCTTGGGACTTCTGAGTTTTAAAAAACCGTTCAATGTTGTCAATACCCTTGAAAATGGAAGAAAGCCATTATTTATGTGGAAGTTTCCTTTAGTTATTAAAAAAAAGTGTGTTTGTTTTCTACTGGTCCTTACTATCTTTTTTAAATAAGGAGTGTAACAATAGATTTTCTTTGTGGATAATGGGAGAGTAAATGATATCTGCAATAGATCTCAAGTCATTCATGGGAGCTGAAACGTGTGCAGAGAAATTCTGTGGAAGTTGTTTGGACTGGAGGCAGTAGCACAGATTTTGCTGTTTTGTTGTTGTTTATTTGTTTTTATTTTTTGGTGTGTACGTTAGATTTCACATTATTTTGGTCCTTAAAAATGAAAATTCACCCATAAAGTACCCCTGAAAACTGGGATGTTGCCAACATCCTGATTGATACAAGGTTACTGGTGAGATGGTCGCTGAAGCAGCGTGACCATGATGTGTTGCACTGTGATGATGTTTCAGAGTGGGGCCCGCGGGTCGTGGGGGGAGAAGGCCAACCAGGATCTCAAGCACACCCGGGGCAAGAGCTTCCGCCATGAGAAGACCAAAAAGAAGAGAGGCAGCTATCGGGGAGGTCCTATCGACATGGGCGTTCACTCCATCAAGTTTGATAGTGACTGAACAGTTGGGTGGAATGGGTCAGAATGGACAGATGAACAGGCTTAGTTCAGGGATGGGTTTGGGCGGCATCGAACATAGGACACGGGACAGTGATATGCTTGGGATAGAGTTTTTTTTTTTGTTTTGTTGTTATTTTTGTAAACTTTTTTTTTTCTGATGTTCAGGTGTGTTTTCTTTTGATCAGGACTATCATGAAGGAAGAAAGGATAGAAAAATGATGTGCATTGATTTCAGAATACATGTTTTTGTGTGTGTGTTGGTGGGGATGCGAATATGATACATACAACGTTTATTGCTGTTACCGCTTTGTGCAAGACATTGAAAGGTGGAGCGGAGAACACATGGTGGCATCTTATCATGCGTTTTCTGACTCGCCTTTGATCCGGAGGCATTAGTGAGGAATTCAGGGCTGATTATGCATATGTGCATGGGTTGTCTCCCTTTATAAGATAATAGCTGAGTTCATGTGACACAAGAGGTTAAGTTGTTTGCATCTCACCATATCAGATGGGATATATCTATTATTCTGTGCATTTCACTAGAGCCTTTGGTTTCACAAATTGTAAGAGTGATCATTCTTATTTCTTTTTGACAGTAATGGTTATTATCGCTGTTCTTGACACCTATTATTTTCTCCTGCATTTTTAGCGAAAAGGCCCCGATCATCCTTTATGTTTGGTAGGTTTAAACAAATAATTTATTCTTCTGTAACATCTCATACATGTTGGCCAATTGCAACAGGTGTGGTTTGGGCTTGAATAGTTATCAGGCTGACATTGTCAAGAATGCGTACATCTCTTTGTTTGGCCATGTCTATCAACAAGCAAAGAAAAAATATGCCTGAACAACCTAGAACAAGCAAAGGATGTACTTGAAAAAATCATCATGACCCATTTGCATTTGAACTGACTATCTTTACCATGTTGTCCTTTATTTGTTGTATCAGAGGTCATCCCAGTCCTTCACCCTTGTACCTTCCACGTTTATTCAAGTGATGATCGTAATGCATGTGATTGATGTCCTTTTTTTTAAAGGAATAAAAACAACACTTATTAAATAAATGTGGTGAGTTTTGTGTTGTACATTAAGATAGTACCGTGACTGCATAGCGAGGGCTTGGAATGAATGGAAGTGCTCAAATACTGTGCAAAGTTTCACATGATCATCCACATTGAGAAGTAGCCACACATTTTGTGTCTTCTGCAGTCACTACAATGTCATCAGTCCCACACTGTTAGCTCCAGCCACCCCAATACACAAACCCCCATGCAAGATTCTGTCACACCAGCTCTGGCAGTGAACAGGAAGCGGTTAACTTCGGTTGATCACCAGGCAACTAACCAGGGGAGATGCTACATTGCTGCAAAATCACTTTAGGGGTGTTGGGAGGTATGTCTGACACAGCATCGACTGGACACCACCTACCAAGCTCTCTACTGGCGACAGTAGCTACTTAATCACACAGCCAGCAGGAGTAACATTCCACTCCAGAGGACACCATCAGCTCCGCTTGATGGTTCTCATGAACTTGTCGATACAGATGACTTTGGGTCACCATGGGCATGGAGACGAAATTGAAGCTGAGGTCATCACAAGAGCAGGGCAGGAACGGTCACAGAACTTAACTTTTTTTTATGATAATGAGGATGAGGATGATGAAGACAATCCTATGGAGTTCAATCTGGTCAGAGGTTACATGATGGCACAGTGCTCTACATTTCCTTTCACGATTACTCTTGACAGGAACTGACTCTGGCAACAAAATCTGACATATGCCTTTGATGAGGTCTGAACTCGTGACCTGCAATGATGTTCTCTCGGCTGGCTGACATTGTCATATGGCGATGATGCGTGGTGTTGTGGTTTATTAGAGTGCGCCGTGCAACCCAACACCTCCGTCTTCAGCACTCGAGGTTTCTGTAGGGGTTACCCCGCCCTTAGCTCATGGTCCAAAGTCCTGCCCTGTGAGCACAGGGGGTTCTCCGAGGGTCCCACCCCGTAGCTAGAGGTTTTAACGCACCTCATGATCGCGTGATGAACCCGTCATGGGACATATGGGGTATTTCTTGAGTGCAGCAGTGCCACCTGCTGCCCACCCCGTCCTGCTGGGAGCACCGCCAGTTGGTCCGGGACTGCTTATTCGACCAGGCGGGCCTGACTTATATCGCAGCTAACCCTCATATCTGAGGGCCGTTCCCCTATCCGCCACCCGGGGACATGTCGGGTTGGGGATGGTCGCCCCGCCACTGAATTGGAAGTAGCCTGTCCCCGGAAAATGATGTTCTCTGCACTACAGTGGCCACTGATCAGTAGCCAAACCACACTCATAGCACCCTGTGTATGGTCATATTTTCACCAATGGCTGTTGGTTTGTCTGTCTGTCCACAAGACAGGACTGGGGGAAATTGAAACGTTTCAACAAGCCAACCAGCCTGTGTATCAAAATTCCACCATCTTGAGATTTTAAAGTCATAGCTGCCAACCGTCCTGATTTTTTTTTTCTTCTTCTGGAATGTACAGATTTTACAAATCGTTCCCCACAAGTCTGGAATTTTGTTGCAGAAAGTCCAGAATTGCAAAATTTGGTGAAAAGACGTTGGGTTTAGGGTGTTACGTTTGAATAGGGCTGATGAGGTATTGCAGAACGAAGCACAAACTTGGCAGTTATATGTTGTGCGCAATAAATTCTTCAATCCCATGTTCATCAGCTGAAGCACTAGGGATAAAAATTGCTTTTTGTCAAAATCCAAACTGCCAGCTGTTCAGCCCACCCCACCCCCCTTCATCCCATCCCATGGTTCCTGTATCTGGATTCCAGAAGGTTAGCAGATGTGCAAAGTATCATCATACAACTGTTTGTTTGTTTTTCACAAGTAGCTGTCATCAAAACTGATAGCAAACTGAGCTCAAGACTGATGGAAAATTCTGGCTAAGAAGCCTTGTTTTCCCAGTGCTGTTAGAATAATACTGGAATGTTTTCCAGTGCAGATGAGAACACTGGGGGCCTGTTTATCACTGTTTATCCTGGCCTCCCATTTCCCCATTTCTGCTAACTTTACATGTCTTTTTTTTTCTTAAGATTTTAGAAATGTTTCATATGATTATAGAGGAGTGAAGACTCTGTCGCAAAGCTAGAAATATTGCTATAATATAGCAACTAAGCTCACTTGCAAATGAGAGAGCAGGGAGCAAGTGGTAGCCAAGGGCAGAAATACAGCAGAGAAAATATTTACATTTTCCCCCCAAATTCGGCCTAGAAAATGTTCTCTTTTTCTTCTTTAACCTAAAGCCTCCTTAGAAGATGGTCGTTTTACAAACTCTGGCATAGAAAATGCTTTTTTTCCCACAAATTATCAGCGAAATTGCAATGATTTCTGGCACAGACATACAGTGATCGTTGATCTATTTACCATCTTTCTTTTGAGAGAGAAGGACACAGAGACACTTAAAACAAAGAAGAGATTTCTCTTCAAACTGGGCAATTCGAAATAGTTTGTGCTCTTGTGACCTTGTCTGCTAATTGAACTCTTGTACAGTGAAGTTGCAAAAAGCGAATTTCTCTCTGTTGTTTCTGGGGCAAGAGTCATGGCAGCTAGTGGATCCAATCAAAAATGTAAGTTCTTGACAAGAAATTATGTGATGGCTGGATGAAAGCAATGAAAATGGAGAAAAAATAAAACAAAAACAAAAATAACATGGCACAAAAATCGATGTCTTGGGTGCCTTTTATACCTTGCAATACTGTTTGGGGCGAACAAGCATCGTTTTTCGCACGCAAATAATCCGTGTCTGGGGTCGTGCGGTCTTCACCTGTCAGCAGAGCAGCAACGAATATGGCTGCGGGATGCTCACGATAGTTGCTTGAAGGTAGCGTTTTTTTTTAGCCGGTAGGCTCAGCAGTCATAAAATACGGACTGGTGCACCCATGGGAACACTTCTGTGGAGTCCTGTCGTGTCGCGCGCCCAGTGGCCCTTACACAATGGCATCTGCCAGGGGAGCTGTTTATGTCCCTTGACGTCTTAATGGCGTGCCCTGTGCGTGTCTGCACGCCAGGTGAACACAGCACTGGTCTCCGAAGGCGGTGCAGGATTGCTCGCCGCTGGTAGTTTTTGGCAGCTGAAGACAGTACTTCTTTAGGTTCCACTCGCACCTCCGGGTTTATCTTTTTCTTCTTGCCTGTCCTTTCAAAGAATACTTACTCATGGCTTCAAGCTAGAAGGAAGAGTTGCTTCTGCCGCTTACTGCTCAACAGCTCCCTCTCAGTAACTTGAACACATTCCCTCAGACGGCTCCATCTACTTTGATGAGCTCATAGTAGTCGTCTGTTTTTCTCTCTCTCTCTCTCTCTCTGTCTGTCTGTCTCTCTCTCTCTCTCTCTCTCTCCCTCTCTCTCTCTCTCTCTCTCTCTCTCTCTCTCTCTCTCTCAATCACAACAAAGAACTTCTCATCTCTTCAACTTCCTTTCTGCTTTGGAAAGTATTTCTAGCTGTTACCTCAATCACCCTCAAGTTCTAAATATTGGGGACGAAAAAAAACAGCAAAAAAAACCCCTGTACAACTCTCTGAAATCAGATGTTTACAACATAGTTTTTGCTTGGATTCCAGATCATGTTGGCATTGGAGGCAATGAGGTGGCTGATCAACTCACCAAAGACTTCACAAATAAAGAACTATGTAGATTTTCTATCCCTCACACTGATCTGATATTAAACGTTAAGATTACCGTTAGAGACCTCTGACAAGTGGACTGGACATGCAGACGCATACCAAATTCTTTCAGATCATTCTGTTAAAAAGTGTTTACCATCTGCCACCAGTGGCCGGAAAAAAAATCAGCTTTTGTGCAGATTAGATACAGCCGTGCAATGAAGCTCCGTGTTGTATACCCTGTGGTGTACCATTCACTGTGAAAACATGTCCGTAGAGTTTATTGGGACTTAACATGTCAGACATAAATATTTGACGGCTGACACCATGAAAATCTTTACAAAATGTCCTACCGGATGTGTAATTTTGACTGCCTGAAGGAGATATATATGTATATATTTTTTTTTTCATGTGATTAAGATTTTATGGAAAAAAGTTTCAAGCAGTTTTTGCAAGATGACAGCCATGATATGGCTCTCGCGGTCGCCTGGGCTATAGTCGACATAATCTGAATTGAAACTGACCAAGAATGAACTCTTTGTTTGTTTGTTTGTTTTTTGAGTGGATACGAAGTAAGGACAGGTCTAAGACATTGAAAGAAACTTGCAAGATAAGACACTTTGCAAGATTTTTGTGAATTTTAAGAGACATAATGTATGAATGATATTGGATCAATGGAAACAAATCGGGTTTGTGAGAAGTGTTGATATATACGAACTTCAAAGTTTGGGATGCTGATCTTGATGACAACTTCAATGAAGTTTTCCTTTTTGTCCACACATGCTTGACTACGATTTATCATTGAGTTCATTTCTCGTTTGAGATTCCGTGACAGGACCGTACTCTTTTACCAGACCCGAGAGACACAGACACCTGCAGTGTTGGTCAGGAAATAACAGCTTCACTCGGAAGACGCAGATCTGTCAGTTGGGTGACGCTCGACACCGTGATTCGACCCATTTTTGAAACCATAAAGCTCTCAGCAGGGGCAAAATGACTGGAGAGCATAAACCCCCCCTCCCATTGCCCTCCCTGCCGCCCTACCTTCCCCCCTTCCCCCTCCCCCCATACATACACGTCATAAGTGACGCTATGATGGAAGCCGTTGCAACACAAACTCGACCCAAACTTCAAAACATACTAGAAGCCTTTACGCCTTCCGGCTCTCTCTCTCTCTCTCTCTCTCTCTCTCTCTCCATCCCAGACCTGCCCCCCTTGCCCACTCATTCTGTCTTGTGTTATCTCCCCCTCCCCGTCCCCTCTGTCCACCATTCCCCATGTCACCAGCCTCGATGTGCTCAAAGCACGTCTGCATGTCTGCTTGCCATTTTTCACGCAGGAGGGATTGTGTGGTCGACGCAGTCTCACACCGTTGTCGAAACGACTGGTTGATTGATTAATTGGCTGATTGAGCAAACAAACTGCTTGTTTTGTGGGGCATATCGATCTATTCCCGCGGTGAAAATAAAGCCCTCTCCCCCACTCTCTCTCTCCGTCTCTGTCTGTCTGTCTGTCTCTCTCCACCCCCCCCCTCTCCCTCTCTCTCTCTCTGTCTCTCTGCCTAAGAGGAGTCCGCAAAGGCGTTGACACGATCATCATATACAGTTAAAATGGTGCTTATGCATTCTCTCTCTCTCTCTCTCTCTCTCTCTCTCTCTCTCTCTCTCTCTCTCTCTCTCTCTCTCTCTGTTATCATCTTTACGTGTATTTATCGAAGTAAAACAGCATTTGTCTTCTGGGTGTGGTTTTAACATGGTTGTTAGACGAGAGGTGTCACACTTCTTTTCCCCCAACTTTTGTACAAGTAGTGACGTGTCTCCTCCTTTGTGCTTTCTGCTTTTTACCTGCTTTCTAAACCCGGAGCCAGTGTCTTCGAACGTGTTTGGCAACCCCCCTCACTCCCCATCCTCCACTCCCATTCCCTTCTTCTCCTGCCCCAATTTAATAGACAATAAACTCTCTCTTTCTCTCAGACGACACACACACACACACACACACACACACACACACACACACACACACACACACACACACACACACACTTACTCACATACACACACACGCAAGCATGCACGCATACATGCACGTATACACCATACACACACACACACACACACACGCGCGCATGCACGCACTCATGCACGCATACACCATACATGTGTGCGCGCATACACAAACACAATAAACAAAAGTGCACAGAACATACACAATACACACGCGTGCGTGACTCGCCCCTTGCTCTCTCCGTTCCCCCTCCTCCACGCTACACATACACACACATGCATACAGATGCGCGCGCGTACACACACACACGCGCGCGCGCGCGCGCGTGCACACACACACGCACGCACCACACATAGACACACACACAGACACACGCACATACACACACACGCACACTCACTCACTCACTCACTCACATAGACACGCACAGACACACAGACACGCACACACACACACGCTCCACACACTACACACAGACACACACAATCACACACACGTGCGCGCGCGCACACAGACACACACACACTCACACAGACACACAGACTCACACACACACACACACACACACACACACACACACACACACACACACACACACACACTCACACACAGACACACACACACACACACACACACACACACACACACACACACACACACGCGCGCGCGCGCGCGCGAGCGTGCGCACACACAGATGCCATGCCAGTGCTCTGCCAGACACAGTGCATTAAATCTAGATCTGCAGGAGACGGTAAGAACGGTGTGAGACCCATGACAGACATTGCAGACTTCACAATGGACATTGTGCAACCACATTGACAGGCAAACATCCAGTACATTTTGAAATCACCAGGAAAAAGTTGGCGGTAGGATGCACACACCTACATGCACGCACGCACGCACGCCCGCACGCACTCACTCACTCTCTCTCTCTCTCTCTCTCTCTCTCTCTCTCTCTCTCACACACACACACACACACACACACACACACACTCACTCACTCACTCACACACACGCGCACTAACTCGCACACACGCACTCACTCACACACACACACACACACACACACGCATGCACGCACACATGCCATTTTGCCCAACAAAACGGAGTATCCGGACCATGGCTATGTATCATTGTGAAATGACAGGCTGGAAGAGAAACCTCGGAAGTGGTGTTTTAATCAAGGACATGATGAATATTCCAAAAGAGCTTCAGAACAGGTCTCCGCCTTATTTGGTCTGTTACTGCTGAGTGCTGTCTCTGGGCTGACTAATCACTTGGCTTCTCCTGCGCAGAGAAAAGCTCCTCCAGCTTGTAATGATGGCATTGCTGTAGCAGATGTCTGTCTCGGGAGCCTTCAACAAATGCATACAGATGACCGTCTGGGCTTTTTTAAGGACCCCCAAAACCGAAGAAAGCATGGTGTGTAATGAACCACACCCTCCCGGATAAACTCAGTCACCATGGCCGAGAACTGATGATGGCTGCAAAGGTTAAGTTACAGACTTTGTTTTCTGTTACATGTACTAACATGACTTACTTTCTTCTAACACAGGACTACACTATTGAGAATATCCAAGCGAGGGTTTATCGGGAGAGCTTGTTTGTACAACTGATGTAAAAATTCTTAGAGACAGCAACGGAAAAAAAAAAAAATGCTCCCGAAATTCCAAAATCTGTTATCACAGCTTTCAGATGTGGTCTTGACTGGTAAACCCGCACTTAACTGACAATGCTACCAAACGCATTTGGTGACACTGTATTTGTACAGAATGACCAGTCAATAGGCAACTGTTGAAACAGAAATGGACAAAATCTGGAACGGTCGGAGGTATATACTAAGCGAATTTGACAAACTACTAATTTTGTATTTCACTTTACAAGTCCAACAGCAGACCGGAAATGCATCAAGACATAACTGGGATTACCCATGATGCAGGAACCATGGACTCCTGCATGACTATAACCACATAACTGTTAGCCTCGTATAGCATGGTAGCAGAGTTCATCAGTCAAAATCGACAGAGACGCTAGTTCTTTGCCTCACTGATAATCAAACTACAAAGTAAAACCTTTCCTCTACGAAGTGATCAAATCAACAACAAATTCTGACCTTGACAAGTCATGTAACAGAATCTGCCACCACTTGCTTTCACCAGTTTGCAGAAGTCAAATACGAAAAGATGAATATTGTTGAACATGACTAAGCCCCATGCCGCCACTTTCGCAGGTTTCGTACCGGAGCCTGAGACTTTGTTACCTAACTATTCTCTGCGTTGAGACCTCGGTTCTTACCTACAACATGGAGCATAACATACTCTACACTGACACCTTGGTCTCAGACCTGCAACATGGAGCATAACATACTCTACACTGACACCTTGGTCTCATACCTACAACATGGAGCATAACATACTCTACACTGACACCTTGGTCTCATACCTACAGCACTGAACTTACAATATTCTCTGCTGTGAGATGCCCGTTCCACGCCTACAGCGTGGAGCCTACAATAATTATTGTCTGTGGGTGATATCTTAGTTCCATACCTGCAGCATTGAACCTGTCACATTCTCTGAAGGGACACTTGTGTTTATATACCTACCACACAGAACCTACAATATTCTGTGGACCGAGACCTTAGTTCCATAACTACAAGATGGAATCCAACATGTTCTCCGCAGTGAGATCTTGGATCCCTACCTACAACATGCAACCTCACGCATTCTCTGCACCGACACCTTGGTTCCGTGCACGCAACATCGAACCTCACATATTCTCTGCACTGAGATCTTAGTTCCATATCTACGGACGAGAAACGTTGTCTGAAGAGTACAGCACGTTTCTCGGAATCTCAGATTCAGTTGTCCATGTCGGGGTACCTGGTTCGCCTGGTTGGGAAGGCATCAGACTCTTGTTCCAAGTTCCAGGATTCCACTCCTGTTCAAGACAGTCAGACTGGCAGAGACACCTTGTAGGGATGTAAACATGTTACGTCTTACATGCGCGTTAAATCCGATTCCACATTTCGGAGAAGAGTAGGACACCGCGTGCCGGTGGAATGGATGGCAGGATGATAAGACACATGTACATTAGTGCCGTGTTCAGACCTTATTCCCGAAGACGTGATGTGGCTGCCTAACAAGGATTAAATTAAAAAAACCCATCGTATTTATGCAAAAATCTTACCAGTGGTAAATCTCTGAATACTAGCCGGCTATCGAGAGAGAGAGAGAGAGAGAGAGAGAGAGAGAGAGAGAGAGAGAGAGAGAGAGAGAGAGAGAGAGAGAGATTGATTGATTGATTGATTGATTGATCTTTAATACGCAAGGATGAAGAACACATATCATTCATACTGAAAATTCAACACAGCAGCATTGTTATCTAACTCTACAATGATAAGCAAATTATTCATAAAAATACTAATGAGATGGGGGATGGTAAAAAGAAGGAAACTTACAAACAAACAAAACTACAGAAAGAGGTCAGAGGAGGGCGGGGAAGAGAGAATGGTTGATAGGGGGAGGAGGAGAAAAAAGGGGTGGTAGAGACAGAGTGGGGGTGGAGATGAGCGATTTTAACGGAGTAGGCTACATGTTTAGACGATGTATTCAGAGAGAGAGAGAGAGAGAGAGAGAGAGAGAGAGAGAGAGAGAGAGAGAGAGAGAGAACTTCCTGGTGTCAGGTCAGTGAGAAGGATGGGGGAAAGCATTCTCCGTTGTGATAGTGTCGCACTACATCTTGCGTCTGGAGGTTCACGTGTGTTTACGTGTGCGAATTTCTGTAATGTTGAATCCTGAAATGGGTAAATGTGGACTGATCACCTATTCGTCCGGCGCTCCTTTCACGAGTCAGGACTCTTTTTTTTTTCTCTTCCTTCCTTCCTTCTTCTTTTTCTTCTCCTTTCTTCTTCTTCTTCTTCTTTTTTTAAACAAAACTGCTCTCAGCGAAATCAACTTCCTTGACTCCCGCACGGAAGAGTACTCACACCGGCGGAACTGACAACAAGCTCCCAAAACCGAGGAAGTTGTTCATTTGAAAATCCTTACTTCTCCTTTTTTTTTCCTAGAAAAATACAAAACAAAACAAAATAACCCCAACCCAACCCCCTCTCCCCCTCGCTCCCTCCCCCCCCCCCCCTCCCCACTCCCCAAGAAAACAAAAAAGGAAACCGCCCAAAATTTGCTTTTTAAATGCTTAAACGTTCAACGAGTTTTCCTCGAGAAGTATGGTTAGAGGAGTGGTGGTGGTGGTGGTGGGTTTGTCCCCTTCCCATAGGCCCCTCACAGGTGCACTGCCCCTTGCCCTCGTTCCCGGCAGACCCTGGTCCCGGCCCTCTACCGTCATTCTCTCCCCTACCACACCACTCCTGAAGATGTTCTCACGCCGCTGCTGCTGCTCTCTCTCTCTCTCTCTCTCTCTCTCTCTCTCTCTCTCTCTC
>JADBJO010000376.1:329716-332216 GCA_016801955.1 Conus betulinus
TATTTGTTTTGATTTTTGGAGTGAAGAATCAAGGTGGAATTCCCCGGCGCTCAAGGCGAGGCAGGGCAAGGCAAGGCACGGCACGGCAGGCAAGGCAAGGCAAGGCATGGCAAGGCATGGCAAGGCAGGGCAGGGCAGGGCAGGGCAGGGCAAGGCAATGCAAGGCAAGGCAAGGCAGGGCACGGCAAGGCACGGCACGGCACGGGCACGGCACGGCACGGCAAGGCACGGCACGGCAAGGTAAGGCACGGCAAGGCACGGCACGGCAAGGCACGGCACGGCACGGCACGGCAAGGCAAGGCACGGCAAGGCACGGCACGGCACGGCACGGCAAGGCAAGGCACGCACGGCACGGCACGGCACGGCACGGCACGGCACGGCACGGCACGGCACGGCACGGCACGGCACGGCACGGCACGGCACGGCACGGCACGGCACGGCACGGCACGGCACGGCACGGCAAGGCAGGGCAGGGCAGGGCAGGGCACGGCACGGCACGGCACGGCACGGCACGGCACGGCACGGCACGGCACGGCACGGCAAGGCACGGCACGGCACGGCACGGCAAGGCACGGCACGGCCGGGCACGGCACGGCAAGGCACGGCACGGTACGGCTCAGCACGGCACGGCAAGGCACGGCAACGGCACGGGCACGGCACGGCACGGCACGGCACGGCACGGCACGGGCACGGCACGGCACGGCACGGCACGGCACGGCACGGCACGGCACGGCACGGCACGGCAACGGGCACGGCACGGCACGGCACGGCACGGCACGGCACGGCACGGCACGGCACGGCACACGGCACGGCACGGCACGGCACGGCACGGCACGGCAAGGCACGGCACGGCACGGCACGGCAGGGCAGGGCAGGGCAGGGCAGGGCAGGGCAGGGCAGGGCAGGGCAGGGCAGGGCAGGGCAGGGCAGGGCAGGGCAGGGCAGGGCAGGGCAAGGCGGCAAGTCAAGGCTTGTCTTATCTGCACGTCAGTAGTTAAATCACGCATGTCAATAATCATTTTTGCCGTTTGATCATAGCTGTCTCTGTTGTATGTTTCTATTTCGCGTATGAGACTGTCTTTTCCCCGCGTGATTACGGGCGTGAAAAAGCCCTGTGTGGTCGACTGGGCAACGGGTGATTAAAGACTCAGTGCAAACAGGTGGTCGCCATTTGATCTTGAACTCTATTACAGTGCAACAGACCCCATGGATTAATATAATCATGAAATATGATGGACTTGAAAGGGAATGCGAAGCGAGGAGAGGAGAAATAAGCAATGAATTATCAAGTACATTCACTTTGTTCCTACGGTGACACACACGCGCGCGCGCACACACACACAAACGTGCGCTTGCTTGTACACACACACACACACACATACACACGCGCGCGCGCGCGCGCGCGCACGCACTCACACCACACACACACACACACACACACACACACACAGAGTAGCAGAGTAGTAGCAGTAGTAGTAAATGATGAAAATAACGCTGACCAAACACGCCTCGGGTGTGACGATGTCAGAAGACAAAGTCCAACAACTCTCCCTACCACTTCAACAACGTCACCAAGTTTGTCGCATGGGGTGGGTAAATTATGGCTGAAATTACAACAGGTTTCCTCTTTGACTTTTATTCTTACAGACATTTATCAAAGTTGTATCTCAAATGAAGTGCATTTTAAACAGAAAGATGAATCATTAAATACCGCAAACTGAACTGGATATTAGATTATTGAAGAACTTTGGCTTCGTTTTTCACCTCCATCTCTTTATTTATAGTATTGATATGTATCAATACTCGCCGAATTTTGTAACATTCATGGCGATTTGTAGAAAAAGCCGTCTTATTTCACCTGATAGAGATCTACATACACTGATTGTGTGATAAGATGATATGACAGTGTCTTTTCCAAATGGTTTCATTCGCATAAGTACGAGACACACTTGTATACTATGCCCATCTCTCCTTTACTTATCTGCTGTTTGCTGTCTTGCTTTTAATTTTTCCTTTCTTTGCTGATTTCTTTCTTTTTCTTTTTTTTTTTCGCTTTCTTTCTTTTTTTCCGTTTGCTGTTGTTGTTGTTGTTGTTGTTGCGCAAATCAGCGTTCAAGTTTCCAGTTGACGTTTTAACCGATTTGGACGTGCTGCTATACTTGATACTTTCCTACTCTGATAACAGCGTGCAGCTAAGGAAGAGTGAAGTGCGTGGAGACTGTAATACTGTTGAAGAGGATACCAAACACACACAATTACACAAACAAGGAAAAAAAAAAAAAAAAAAAAAAAGAAGAGGCCAGACAACACAAACCAACACAACTCCAGCTGCACTGTCATCTTTCTTTCCACCAGTGCAGGTATTGTAGCCAAATCCCTGGCTCAGCCTCAGCACATCTCTGAGAATTTGGCATATGCTATAGAACGCACAAACTTTTATCCTTAAATGTCAGACCCGGGCTTATCCTGTGGATCACAGCCTTGTAGACCTTTCCAATTC
>JADBJO010000376.1:342216-344716 GCA_016801955.1 Conus betulinus
CGCTATTAAAAGATGTATAGCTACTATTGTTCTCATTTATTGCTGATATTATTGTTATTACCATCGTATTATGAGATATCATTGCAACAAAAAGCGTTTATAAGTTTAAACAAATCAATTCACTGACCTCAGTGTAGCGCTGTGTGTGAGGAACTTGCTTGGTCTTGACAAGAGGATTTTTTCTTCTTTTTTTTTTACAAAAACACGAATAAGAGGTTTTGAATTGTTGATTCTTTGTTTGAAAAAATTTGTGCTCTGGATATAAGATAATCAAGTATGGCAAATACCACCCACCGTCCCACTTCCTCCCCCGAACTCCCCCCCTCCCATCGCATCCCTCCAACATCCCTACAGCCCCCCTCGCTGAAATCCCACCTTCATCACGGAAAAGCGAACATACCCGTTGATACGGACACGTCCCCACCTAAAGGTCATATTAATAACACAGAACAACTGGAGGCCATTCCTTTGTGGGACACCTATGGTCTTATTTGGGGTTCAGAAGTAATTTTTTTTTTTTGCTTTTGCAAAACGAAGGTAAGTGGTTTTAACTGTTGATTTTAGTTTTAGAATTATGTGCTGTGAATACGAATCTGTCAATTACGATAAAAGAAACAACAACAAAACACAACAAAACAAACAAACAAACAAAATCTACCCCCCCCCCCCCCCGCCTCATCCTCCTTGCCATCCCTCTTATCTTCACCATAGCTCAGATTTCACCTTCGTCGGGAAAGTAAACCATACATAGCCGTCGAGACTGACATGCAGGAATCCAAAGGTCATGTTAATAACACTGAACATATGTGGGTTACATTCCCTGGCACACTTGGCACTTGTGATGGAAACTCAGCAAACTTAACGAGACGCCTCCCTGCATTGAGCAGTCATTGAATAAGACAGAAGGCGGAACAGAAGATGTACCCAGGAAGCTTCGTAGGCATGATTGTCTGATTTGTGTTTTTGGAGGGAAATACTCTTCTTCTTCTGCGTACGCAGGCTGATACTCCTGCGGACACTCCCTATATGGACAGGCAAGTATTAATCCCATCTACCCAACAAAGGGATTGGAGTTTTGTGTGTATGACCGTTTTTTTTTTAATCCCGCCATTAAGGCAGCCATACTCCATCTTCGGGGAAGAGGGGAATACTCCATACAGTAGCCTTCCTCGCCCACTGACTGACCATCGGCTCTACCTTGACACAAAAAGGTCAAGATACCTTCTCCCTGAGAACCGTAACTGTGACACAGGTTTCTGACGTCTTAACTGTTAAAACACCGTTTAATGCTAAAATACTGCTGATTTTGTTCGTCTTCCCTCCACAGATCCCAACTAGACACGCTAAATGAATAACATACGGCAACCGTAACTGTGACACAGGTTTCTGACGTTTTAACTGTTAAAGTACTGCTTACTGTTAAAATACTGCTGATTTTATTCGTCTTCTCTCCACAGATCCCAATTAGACACACTAAATGAATAAAATGAGATGCTAGAAAAGCTTCAGACAGGAAGAAATACTGCTTGGTCACTGGTTCCGTCAAACACAGGAAGTGAAATACCCAACTGAAAAAAAAAAATGGTTTTCCTTTATTGTCGCTTGTAGATTCGACAGACATTTGGTGAGATTTAAACAAAAATACTGTGCCGCCAAACGAAAGAATACATAAACTACAAAACATTGTTTATTCTTTGGTTTCGCGGCACAGTAATTAAAAAAGTTAATTGTTTCAATCCCCCCCCCCCCCCCCCCCCCCCCGGCAGTCATCTCATTTTGAAACAGACATTGGACAAGAAGTAACACGAGCTGCTAGAAAGTTAGAATTTGTTCAGGAAGCAAGTTAACATCATCGATTTAGTGCCGAATTCCAAACAGAACTGGCTGATACTGTCACAGCCACAACAGTCGTGATCTTTGGACAAAGTGCGCTTCTCTCGGCAAAGCAGAGCCTTTCAACATCGGCACCTCAGACAGCCAACACAGCTAAAACCCGCTTCGCGTCGGCTGCCGAAGTCGGTGTGTCCGTCAGTCACTGCAACCCTGGGCCTCAAGCCAGCCCGACAACATTGCATGTGCGTGTGTGCGTGCGTGCGTGAGTGAGTTTCACTGCTAGAAAGAAGGTAGTCACAGCTTCTTCCCCCCCCCCTTCCCACCTGATAGCAAAAAAAGAAAAAAAATCCCGTGCATGGGGTTGGTGTGTCTTTTTCTTGTCGCTGACACTGTGCCAGGCCGGTGTCTCATTATGCAGAGCAATGATTGCGTCGGTTTGTAGCTGAATCCTCTCTCTCTCTCTCTCTCAACAGCACACACCAGCCGTCAGACCACTGTTGGGGAGTATGTCCCGCCTCACATCCGCCGCTACCCAGTCATCTTGAACAGCTGTAGAGATCAGTCACTCGCTGACTTGTGTGTGTGTGTGTGATCGATGTGGGGCCAGTTGGAGGTGGAGGAGATCGATGTGGTCAGGATGAATCGAAGATCGACCAAAACGGCCACT
>JADBJO010000376.1:357216-362216 GCA_016801955.1 Conus betulinus
TATAAAGTAACGGTAATGTATTACACAATACAAGATACAGACACACAAATCAAGGGTACAAAGTAACGCTAATATATTGCACAATACAAAATAAAGACACAAAACCAGGTACAAAGTAACGCTAATGCATTACACAACGCAAAATACAGGCACACAAAGCAAGGTACAAAGTCACGCTAATGTATTATATAATACAAAATACAGACACACAAAAACAAGGTATAAAGTAACGCAAATATATTACACAATGCAAAACACAAACAAGGTATAAAGTAACACTAATGTATTGAACAAGATAAACTACAAATAGACACACAAAACAAAGTATAAAGTAACACTAATGTGTTACACATTACAAAATACAGATACACAAACAAGGTATAAAGTTACACTAATGTATTACACAATGCAAAAACAGACACAAAAAAGGTATAAAGTAACGCTAATGTGTTACACAATACAAAACTCAGGGACACAGAAAACAAGGTAGAAAGTAACACTGATGCATTACACAATACAAAATACAGACACACAAAACAATATATAAAGTAACACTAATATATTACACAATACACAATAGACAAGTGATTTTTTGGCAAATACGTCTTCTTCAAACTCACGATCACCAGACATCAAAATTTGCACAAAACGACACTCCCGAGATTGTTGTCAAAGGCAACACGTTTTCAATCGGGTTTCCATGACATGCTGACAATAATACCAAATAATGCTAACAGTGGCAAACGACCCAGACCAGCCTGATCCAACCCAAACCAATCATACCCAACCCATTTCAACCTAATCCAACCTAAAACAACCTGATGCAACCCAACCCAACCTGATGCAACCCAACCCAACGTGGTCCAACCCAGCCTAACCTAATCCAACCCAAACCAACCTACCCCAACCCAAATCCACCCTAATCCAACCTAGACCAACCTAACCCAACCCACACTAATCCAATCCAAACCAACCTAACCCAACCCAGCCCACCCTAATCCAACCCAGAACCACCTAGCCCAGCCCACCCTAATCCAACCCAGACCAACCTAACCCAACTCGGCCCGACCCAACCCAACCCGGCCCGATCCAACCCAACCCAATCCAACCCAAACAAACCTAATCCAACCTATCTGATGTATCCAATTCCGCCCCACCTAATCCAACCCTACCCAGCCTAATTCAACCCAACCCAGAACAAACTCTAACCGACCTAATCCGACCTAATCCAACGTAATACAACCTTATCCCAACTAATTCAACTCAGCCTAACCTAATATAGCCCGAACCCACCTAACCCAACTCAATCCAGTACTGAGTACTGCCAAAGATAGAAGACGAACGCAAATTGGGAAAGGGCATTTCTTTTCAATTGCGTATGGAATATGCGCAGAATTCACGACCCTGGCTCAATCACGCTTCTTATTCTCTTTCAAATTTTCGACCTCAAACACACACACACACACACACACACACACACACACACACACACACACACACACACACACACACATACACACACCACATACCACACACACACACGCGCGCGCACGCACGTGCACGCACACACGCACGCTCAAATGTGTCATCTGATCTGGTTTTGTGCTGTGCAAACTAAAAGTAACGGCTTCGGGTCAAATGTTTAATGCTACCCAAAACAACCCTAACCCAACCCAACCCAACTTAATCCAGGCCAACTCGCCCCACATTAATGCAATCCAACCTAACTTAATCCAACCTAAACCAACATAATATAAACCCAACTGATACAACCAGTCTCAGCCTAACTCAATCCAACCAAGCTTAACCTTACTCAATCTAGTTTAACCCAACCTGAACGCGCCCCAACCAAATGAATTGAATCTGACCTAACCTAGCATTACCTAACCCCACTAAGCCCAAAGCCACTGAGCTTCAATGCAATACGATGTAAAATCAGACAAGACTGTACCAAACAACATTACACGATACAATACAACGCAACACAACACAATACAAACCAACACAACACAGCTCATGACAAATATGGAATGGTATATAGTACAGCATAGTACTGCACAACACAAGCTGGTGTAGACCTAGGGTTCGGCTTGGAATGCAATCGATACAAAGCTGTCGGATTTGGCGTCTGCCTATACATGGCCCTTGTAACTTATTATTTCAGGGCCTTGGGATCGGAGAGGGTGGGGTCGGATGTGTGTATGTGTGTGTGTGTGTGTGTGTGTGTGTGTGTGTGTGTGTGTGTGTGGAGGGGGGGGGTGGTGGTGGTGAGGGAGGAGGAAATGGTGGAAGGGGGCTCAAAATTCATTCATTCGGAACTGTTGAACGTTGATATTTCCCACACTGTCTTGTAAGTCATTCATTGACGCAGTTTGAACATAGCGGTTGCCCATACCTGGCTCTTGTGATTCATTCATTCACATCTTTTGAACATAGTGGTTGCCCATACCTGGCTCTTGTGATTCATTGATTCACATCTTTTGAACATAACGGTTGCCCATACATGGCTCTTGTGATTCATTGATTCACATCTTTTGAACATAGCGGTTGCCCATACATGGCTCTTGTGATTCATTCATTCACATCTTTTGAACATAGCGGTTGCTCATACATAGCTCATGATTCATTGATTTCACATTTTTTGAACATAGCGGTTGTCCATACACGGCTTTTGTGATTCATTGATTCACATCTTTTGAACATAGCGGTTGCTAATACATGGCTCTTGTGATTAATTCTTTCACATCTTTTGAACATAGCGGTTGCCCATACGTGGCACCTGCGATTCATTTATTCAGATCGTTTGACCCTGGCGTTTTCTGTACAGGGCTGTTGGTATTCAGTCTTCCAGGTCTTTTGAACATCGTGATTTCCCATACAACGTTTTTGTAGTTTATCGCTTCAGGGTTTTGTTTTTGTTGTAACCTGGCGATTTCTCGTACAGGTCTCTTGTAATTAACATTTTCAGATGTTTTTAACCCGGCGATCTCCCATATAGGCTCTTATAATTCATATTTTGAATTTTTTGAACGTGGCGACTTCCCGTAGAAGGCTCCTGTAATTCGTTCTTTCAGATCTCTCAACCTGGCATTTCCCATACAGGGCTCTTGTAATTCGTATTTTAAAATCTTTTGAACCTGGCGAGTTCCCATAGAAGGCTCTTATAATCCATTCTTTCAGATCTGTAAAACCTATCGATGTCCTATACTGTAATCTTGTGATTCATTCCTTTAGTTCTTCCGAACCTGGCGATTTTTCATTACGGTTTCTTCTAGTTCATTCCGTCGGATCGTTTGAACACAGCGGTTTTCCACGCAGAGCCGCAGCAATTGATTATTTAAGAGCTTTTGGAGCCAGTGACTTCCCATACAAGGCTCTATCAATTCATTCTTTTTTTTTTTCTGTCAGAGGCTTTGGAGCCGCAAGTTTTTCAAATGCAAAGCTCTAGTCATCATTTACTGGTCTCTTTTTGAAACTGGTGACTGGCCCATACATAGGCCCTAATAATTCATTATTCCAGAGCTTTTGTAGATGGCGGATTCCCATACTATGCGGGCAGCCCAGCGTTTCATTCACTCCAAGCTTATCGGAGCGTGTGGGAGGAAGCGTCCTCATTATCTGAGTGTTCTAAGTCATCGAGTGCTGGTCTTTCAGTCACCCAGCCTGCGTGTAGTGGTTTGGGTGGTTGATGGTTCTGCCTCTGGACTTCTTAACTCTTTATACACGGCTATTTTCAGTCTTTCCGTTACTGTTCTAGTTTTTAGATATGTAGAGTCAGTTCTTGCAATGTTATACATGCACGCGCCTGCGGTCGCGCGCATTTTGACTGACACACTCTTCACAGAGATCTGTGTGTGTGTGTGTGTGTGTGTGTGTGTGTGTTTTGGGGGTGGAGGGGTGACCTTGTAATTCCATGGTCAAAATTACAGTTCTCAGTCGAACCAAATCGTGATGAGACAAAAGCTCGTGGCAGACACACACAAACTGCACAAGGCGATTTATTTGCAGTCCTGCACGGAATGGCTTAAGCGCGCAGATACGGTGCTCGCTGTCTTTCAGATTTTAGACCTCACACACACAGTCTGAGACAGACAGACAGACAGACAGACACATACACCACGCACACACACACGCACGCACACACAGACACACGCACGCACGCACGCACGCACACACGCACGCACGCACGCACGCACGCACACACACACACACACACACACACGCGCGCGCGCGCGCGCCCAGAGAGAGAGAGAGAGAGAGAGGAGAGAGAGAGAGAGAGAGAGAGAGAGAGAGAGAGAGAGAGAGCATGCGTGCATGCACGCACACACAAATGTGTCATCTGATCTTGTTTGCGCGTGAGGTCAACTTTTTATCAATGCAAAAGTTTTGACTTAAAAAAAGATTAAGCACTTCTTGTGATAGCAGAAATGAGATATGGGATAACATGAAGACAAACTGATAAAGCAACAGGTGAATACCGATGGCTCTCTCCACCAATGACAAAGACGTTTACAGAAGACATTGCATCACGCAGACCGACATACATCTTGGTTATCATAAATGGAAGGGACAGAGAAGATTAAACACGGACGAAGTTCAGTCCAGCTTCTAACTCAGCTTCTTTTCATTTTAAAATCAATCCCTTTCATTTCCCATACAAACAGAATAACTGATGTATTTATTTAAGGGTTAGATGTTTAGAGAGAGACCGCTCAGCCATCTCCCTCCCCTAAGCACCCAAAACAGTAACGTTGTATCATTGGTAAGGAGAACTGGCGGCATTTTAAGTCAATAGCGCGGACACTGTTGATTTCTCTTTTTTTCTTCTTCTTTTTCCTTTATTTTTTTTTTCTCTAAATTTTTTTTGTTTGTTCACCTCTGTGTGGTAGCGTTTACTCCCCTAGTACGTTGACCCAGATACGAGTCGGTAAATGTTACGATGAATCCAACAATGAACGGTGAGTGGTAGGCTGAACTAATCGATCTTTTCCTCCTTTCGC
>JADBJO010000376.1:374716-379716 GCA_016801955.1 Conus betulinus
AGAGAGAGAGAGAGAGAGAGAGAGAGAGAGAGAGAGAGAGAGAGAGAGAGAGAGAAGAGAGAGTGTATGTCGTACCCCCTACAAGAAAAGTCCCTCTTGATGGCAACATCTGCAACCCCTTTCCCTCTTCATACCCCCTCTCCACCTTCCCCACTTCTTTTTGCCGTCCGTTAGCCACTTTTCTGGCCATTACACTTCCGTCTGGACCCCTTTAACACACACACACACACACACACACACACACACACACACACACACACACACACACACACACACACGACACGCACGCACGCACGCACGCACGCACGCACGCACGCACGCACGCACGCACGCACGCACGCACACACACACACACACACACACACACACACGCGCGCACGCACACGCGCGCACGCTGTCACACACTTTACGCTAATGGTATGTTAGTCTTTCCAACTTCCTTCTTCCTTTTTTCGTTTTTCAAAATTTTTACCACCAAAAAAAAAAAAAAAAGAGAAGAAAAAACAAAAATGTCACCCGAAGAGAAAATCAAAGGAGAAGCGGGAAGATTTAGTTGATTTTTTATTGGTGAATCATAGATTTGAATGTGACATATGATTTTGATCAGTTCGTCTGTCTGTGTCTGTTTTTTGTTAAATCATATTTTCATCTGTTGTCATGGTAAAGAAGCACAGTTGGAGACGAGTCTTTTTTTAAATTTCATTTCTTTTTATAAAGAAATGCCCCAGTGTTGATGCTCGTCGAAATTAATTTATTGCAAGGAGGAATTCGAAACGAAAGTCTGTTTTTAATTTTGACAAACAGTTCAAAGTTCAATGTTAAGTAGGTACCCAAGATCTGACCAGCGCGTTGGGCTAGTGCGCAGGTCAGACATCTACTATGTCGTAGCCACGAGACCCTCTTCTTCAATTCTCTCATCATAGTGATTCATTCATTCATTCATCCAACAACTTTAAATCATGCGCAGTGTGGTCTTGAAACTTAGCGGATGCGGTGTAGCGTATATGGACTAGTCCGCACGCAGTGACACATCCTTAATGAAATTGAAACTGAAACTGTTCCAAGGAAGGAGAGTTATACGTTAAAAACAAGTGCGAAAGATGCCGGATACTCGGTTCCTATCTCTGTGCGTTTTGGCTGATGCGTGTAACTAATGTGTTCTTCGGTTTGTTGAACAACCAACTGAGCTTTGATGGATGGTTTCAGTTGGTGGCTGGTTTTGTTGTCTAGATTTTGGTCATCGTTCATTTCCCATGCGCCCAAAAGAGATCAAAAGATGATTTTTTTTTTTTTGGTAAATGTAAATCTTGTTCGTGCCGTGATGAATTGATCAGCATGTGATTGATGATTCCATAAGGCCTGTCTTCTGTCTGTCTTTCTGTCTGTCTTTCTGTTTGCCTGTCTTTTTAACGCTTCGTGATGAATAAATCAGCGATTTTATCAGGCCTCTCTGTCTGTCTCTTTAAGATTTCGTGATGAATAGATCAGCATCTGACCAACTATTTCATAAGGCCTCTAGGCCTGTCTTCTGTCTGTCTGTTTATCTATCTGTCGGTCTGTCTGTCCGTCTGCCTGTCTGTCTGTCTGTCTCTCTTTAATGTTTTGTGATTAGAAGATCAGCACATAACCAACGATTTCGTACGGCCTGTCTGTCTGTTTGTCTGTCCGTCCGTCTATCTGCCTGTCTCTTTGACGTTTCGTGATGAACAGACTTAGCACACGGTGAACGGTTTCACCTTGACTATCTGTCTGTCTGTCTGTCAGTCCGTCTGTCAGTCTGTCTCTTTAACGTTTCGTGATGAACAGACTTAGCGCATGGTGAAGAGTTCACCTTGACTGTCTGTCTGTCTGTCTGCCTGTCTGTCTGTCTGTCCGTCTGTCCGTCTGTCTGTCTGCCTGTCTGCCTGTCTGCCTGCCTGCCTGCCTGCCTGCCTGCCTGCCTGCCTGTCTGTCTGTCTGTCTGTCCGTCCGTGCGTGCGTCCGTCTGTCTGTCTGTCTGTCTGTCTGCCTGTCTGTCCTGCCTGCCTGCCTGCCTGTCTGCCTGTCTGTCTGCCTGCCTGCCTGTCTGTCAGTCTGATGGTGGCTTTTATGTGTCGTGATGAACAGATTAATAGAGTGCTGCCGCTTCGTCCTTGCCAGCGTTGTGTTGTTGTGATCCCCGTATTGTTCCATTTCTCCCCTTCCGCTGACTGCCATTGCTTTCCGGTCAACGACCCTCACCTGCATGGAGTGGTCTGAATCATCCCTGTCTGTCCGTCTGTCTGTCTGCCTGTCTGTCTGTCTGTCTGTCTGTGTACCTGACTCTCTGCGTGGTGGTCTCCTCGCTCACTAACCTCTTTCTTTCTTTTTTTTCTTCTCTCTGTTTGTCTTTGTCTCTGAGAGACTGTGTGCCTAGCTCTTTCCCGAGGTACAAGAGAGAGAGAGAGAGAGAGAGAGAGAGAGAGAGAGAGAGAGAGAGAGAGAGACGCAGACACGCAGACAGACTGACACCACAGAGAGAGAGAGAGAGAGAAGAGAGATTTTTCTTTCTATTGTTAATTCATTGTTGAATACAGGATTAATCTCTTTTAAACTTTTTTTTTTACATAGTCGTGTTTCAAACAAAAGTGTTTATCCTTCGCACAATGGTGATAATCCTTTACACAAAATGTTTATTATCCATTCGACAAATGGCGATGACCCTTTACACAAGGGCGCCCGTCCTATGCATATTCGTGATCTGCCCTTTACACAATGCTGGTCACCCGTTGCACCGAATAAGCAACATTGCCTCTCTTACCCCTTGTACCATGGTGATTATCCTTGACACGATGCTGATTATCCGCTGTACAATTGTAATTATCCCTTATCCTGTAGCGACTTCTTCAGAGCTGGTTGAAAATGGGTCGTTTTCCTTGTCTTTGTAACTAGGGTTTAAGAGTTCCTTCCCTTGTTTTCAGTCCGCTTATTCTTCATGTGGATCTTTTTCTGAGACACATAAAAACTCAGCAACCAAACTCAAATCTGTTTTAGTTCATAGAGATGTGTGCAACACATCATAGTAACTCCAAAATCCTATAGTGATCACCCGCTGTGCAATAGTGATGATCTTTTACACATTGGTGATTATCCGATGTGCTATGGTCATTACTCTTCACGTAGTGGTGCCCGTCTTTTACAGAATGTTGTCTACATTTATACTGTGATGTGTATCTTTTGCATAACGATGATTACCTATAACACAATGGTGCTATTATTATTATTATTTTTTTTTTTTGCAATTATCCATTTTACACGGTGCCCATTTTTTTTGTATAAGGGTGATTATCCAGTATACAATGGTGCCTATCTTTTGCATAAGGGTGATTATCCATTCCACAATAGTGCCCATCATTTGCATAATGGTGAGTACGTTCTACACAGTGGTGTCCCTTTGCAGAACGGGGGCTTCATTTTTTTTTTTTTTTTTTTGCATACAGATGATTACCCCCCCCCCCCCCCCCACACACACACACACATACAATAATGTTTTTATAGAATGGAGCACTGTTGAACAAAAGAGAGTCACAGTAGCGTCTGGTAATTTTCCTGAGCACATTTTTTTTTCTTTTTACTGCCGTTATTATTTGTGTAATGTTATCTATCTTTTACCGAGTTGTACCTTGCACAATGTTCATCGTCTTTTATTAAAAAAAAAAAAAAGAAGTTTCTATTTATCATGATATACAGCACTACGTACACATTCGCAGGCGCTTTCCTTTTTGTACAGTGGAGTCTTGCATTCTACGTACTCGGTGTCGAATCTGGCTCACCCCAGGTATCGTTCGAATTTCTTTTTCTTCACAAAAGCGCCGTGTTTTGCACAATGGTACCTTTCTCTCTGCGAAATCACCGTGCAGACAGCTGTTGCAAATGCAGCACGTGCACGTGAGCGTGGAGTGCCTGGACGGTGTCGGGTACAGATCTAAACCCCTCCCCTCGCCTCGCCCCCCCCCCCCCCCCCCCCCCTTCCCCTGGGGCTATTTTGATGGTGTGACAAATTTACCTTCACTACTGGTAGTTCTAGCTTGCGCTTCAAATACACCCCATCTGCGCCAAAACTGCCGTTCTTTCGTTAAAAGAAAAAAGAAACACACACACACGCCACACACACACACACACGCACACGCACGCATGGACGCACACGCACATACACACACACACGCACACACACGCGGGCGCGCACTCACGCACGCACGCAGCACGCACACACTCAAACACAGACACACACACACACACACACACACACACACACACACACACACACACACACACACACGCAACACACACACACACACACACACACACACACACACACACACACACACACACACACACACACACACACACACACACACACACCCCTTGTCAAATATCACACACACACACACAACAAAAGACGTCAAAATTAATTTAGTGAACAGACGTTAAACACACACACACACACACACACACACACACACACACACACACACACACACACACACACACACACACACACACACACACACACATCTAAAATGAGAGAGACAAAGGAGAAAGAACAGGAATGTGTGTGTGTGTGTGTGTGTGTGTGTGTGTGTGTGTGTGTGTGTGTGTGTGTGTGTGTGTGTGTATGCGCGCGAGCGAAATGTTGAATATACGAGTATCAGTCGGAAGTAAGTAATCTATTATTCTGTTTATCTCTGTCTGTCTGCCTGTCTTTCTCCTGTCTGTGTGTCTGTCTGTCTTGGATGAAACTTAACTGGGATCTTAATTTCAACAGGGTGTTCCCCCCCCCCCCCCCCCCCCCCCCCTCGCCTCCTCCTCTTCCCCGAATTGTCTCATGTGACCAGATGACTGGGCGTGTGTAGTCAATGACCTTTCGGGCAGCCTTGGCATGACAACGGCAGGGAGAGAAGGAGGAGGGAGAGAGAGAGAGAGAGAGAGAGAGAGAGGGGGGGGGGAAGGGAGGGAATAGTTGAGGGTAATGTCGGGGGTTT
>JADBJO010000376.1:384716-387216 GCA_016801955.1 Conus betulinus
GAACTATTGAAGAAGGTATTTGACTGCATAGTATTGTATTGTGTTGTGTTGTATTGTATTGTATTCTGTGCTGTGTTTTTATATCATATTGTAATGTGCTGCATGTAATGTGTTGTATTGCACTGTGTTGTATTGCATCGCGTTGTGTTGTATCGTATTGTATTGTATTGCAATGTTGTGCCTGTATTGTATAACGTATTGTGCTTCAAATGGTATTGACTGTTGAAGAAGGTATTTCAATTGCATGCTATTGTCTTGCATTCTGTATGTTGATCATTGTGTCATTCTGCACTGTTGTACTCCTGTATTATATAATGTAACGTACTCCAGAAGACACTGATCAGCAAAGAAGATATTTGACCGCGTTGGTCATGTATTTGATTTATTGTATACTGTATAGTATATTGTGTCATACTGCGCTGTTGTGCATCATATTTCGTAAAGTATTGTTTCGTACTTTGAAAACGTTTAATGCGTTTTATTGTATTGTAAATTCTACCAGAGTAGGAAGAAGCTCTAGGAAGAGCTTGACAGCAGAAGGTCTTCAGAGAAGAACACCCCCCCCCCATGCCCCCCCTCCCCTGCCCTCCTTCACCCTCGGCCCTGAGGCGAGTGTTTTGATCCTGAACTCCTAATACTCTAAGGGCCCTATTCAGGTCATGATTCATAGATGCCCTTCTGCTGTCTGCTTGTTTGTTTGTTTTTGTTTATTGAAATTGTTCTGTCTTCCGTCAAAACCACCTTCCTCCAACACGTTTGGCCTCCTCTCCTTTCCCTTTTCTTGTGTATGATGTTAGATTGTAAAGTGTGTTGTATTAGATATCTGCTGTGTTATATTTTTTTTTTTTATGATCACAAGATAATTGTCTGTGTGTGTCTCTCTCTCTCTCCCCCCCCCCCTTCCTCCCCCACGGTTACCCCTCTCCTTCTGTCTCTAGCTGTTGGCTGACCAATCAAAAAAGTGGGATTTTCGTTCTTTCGTTCTTTCTTTTTCTTTCTTTTTTTTTCTTTTTCTTTTTTCTTGTTTTTTTTTTCCCTTCTTACCGTTTCATCGTCTGTGTCACCGTCAATAGCATCATCTCCACGTCGCTCATTCCGACTTCCCGTCCACAACCACAGCCCGGCTTGTCCCCCCCACCGCAGCCCGGCCTGCCATGGGCAAGTTACAGGGAGAGGTCAGTGTCAAGTCGTCATGAGGCAACCCACCAGTGGAGGAGACTCTGCACTGTTGCCGAGTCACTGTAGTCATGTTCATGGCGCATCACCGCCATTCCAAAGCGGCCATTTTCTTCAGAACTGAATCAGGAACTAGATCCTTGTTGCCACGCGTTTTTTTTACGTGCGCTAAATGCCTGCAGCATTATGGAGTTTCAGGTCTTCTGAAAGGCTAGCACCCAGACCAGCATGGAAGTCTGGTTGAAAAAAAAAACAAACAAAAAGAGAAGAAAAGAAAAAGCTACTAGGTCTTGAACCTGAGACCTGTGACTGTCTCCCTCCTTTAGGCGTGTTAACCGCTAAGCCGCGGCATTCTCCTTTGCTGAACTACTTCCACGGGGACGGAGAGAAGGAGGAAGGGGAGGAAAGAGGAAACGGAGAAGGGGGAGGGGAGGAAGAGAGAGCAGCAGCGGGATTGACGTCAGATGTCTTCCAGCGAGAAGATACAAGATTTTTTTAGAGGAGATTTTGCAGTGAAAATGGATATGGATCTCTCTGTGTGTGTGTGTGTGTGTGTGTGTGTGTGTGTGTGTGTGCTCTCTGCGCGCGCGCGCGAGCGCGCGCCTGCGTGTGCGTGTGTGTAGTGGAATGGAGTAGGGAGTGAGGGTATGGCAGGGTGTGTGTGTGTGTGTGTGTGTGTGTGTGTGTGTGTGTGTGTGTGTGTGTGCGAGCGCGCGCGTGCTTGCGCGTGTAGAGGGAATGGAGTAGGGAGTCAGGGTATAGCAGGGGGGGGGGGGAGGTGTGTGTGTGTGTGTGTGTGTGTGTGTGTGTGTGTGTGTGTGTGTGTGTGTGTGTGTGTGTGTGTGTGAAAATCATGTGTGTATGGTAGTGTGAGTGTGTGTGTGTGCGGTTGCGCGCGCGCGTGAGCGCGTGAGCGCGCACGCGCACGTGAGCGCGTGCAGGCGTATGCTTCAAAATACGGCCTTACAATCCAGTGCAGTAATCAGACGACACTTGATAACTGATGACGTCAATGAACAGAACGAAATGTGCATTGGTGAAGTAAAAACCAACTCGCAAGATATAGCGAAACAAAGCAGATAATGAGAGCACATCTCGTGAATATGGCGTCAAACGCAATCGGAGACGTTATGACAACTGTTGTCGTCATTCTGTGCCGTTGTCGTTGCCGATATCGTCAGCATCAGCCTCAATGATTGATGGACACTTGATAACACCAAACATGACTGCAATGAGTACGCATTGGTGTAAAAAACCAACTCGCAAGGTTGATAAAACAAAGCAGATAATGTGTTAACATCTGTTTGCGTTTTTCAAACGCAAT
>JADBJO010000376.1:407216-414716 GCA_016801955.1 Conus betulinus
TTTTTTTTACATGAACATTTTCATCAAAAATGTGTAGAGTAGCGTGAGTTGGAGGCCTGAAAGTTGTCTTCTTTCCCAACAGCATGAGATGGGGTTAGATCCGCATGAGATCAGCAGCTTGCTTCACTCCCTTATGTCATTTACAGAATGAAAACAAACAGAAAACAAACAGAAAAACAAAACAAAACAAAAACGGTTTACAGAGCTACAACTAGGAGGTACACCCGATCCCTCCTTCTTGATACTGCTTTCAATAAGGAGTGCTCAGTTTCTAAATTAAACATGGCATTATTATTCCTGCTCATGGCATTTAAAATGGGAAAGGAGATGATTACAGGTACAAGGTAGAGAGTTTCTTCTTCTTCTTTCTTTCTGTTTTTTCTTTTCTTTGTTTTCTTTTCTTCTTTCTTTTTTCTTTCTTCTTTTTTTCTTTTCTTTGTTGTTTCTTTTGTTTTCTTTTTCTTGCTTTCTTTGTTTTCTTTCTCTTCTTCTCTTTTTTTGTGTTCTTGTTCTTGTTCTTCCTTTTCATTCCTCGGTTAGAACTCCGAGGTTCACCAAGAGTGACATATTTGCCCATGTTACCGTTTCGATCTCATCATTTAGGTAGCAACATTCCGTCTTCCGAGAACAAAGGTTGGAACACGACGCTAGTGTGCTTTTTTGTTGTTGTCGTCACCCCATCTCACCAGCACACGAAGACCTGTGATTGACGAAGGATGGAAAGGGATTACATGCGTATTAGTTTAAAGCCTCCTCAGAAGACTTGAAGAGCGTTGAGGCAGGACAGTTGTGAAATCCAAAGAGAAAATTATAGAGCAAATTGGGGGCCGGAATAGCTCAATTGGCAGAGCGCCGAACTCGTGATCCTGGGGTCGCGGGTTCGAATTTCGGTACAGGGGGGATTTTTCCGTCGGAGTTAACATTGGTTCTGACTCCATTCCCCATACAGTCCTTCGAATGAGACTATAAACCGAGGTTCCGTGTGTGAACTCACGCACAACATCTTGCACACACGTAAAATCCCCCATCACCAACTTTGGGAAGAGAATGCCAGTTCGGCCGTTGGTATGGATGACACGTTACGCATAGCACGTACCTTCCCGAAGATGGAGTATTGCTGCCTTAATGGCGGGACCAAAAAAAAAACCGGTCATATACACAAACTCCACTGCCTGTCTATACAGGCAGTGTCCGCAGGAGTATCAGCCTGCGTACGCAGAAAGAAATAGAGCAAAAACGGCTGTGTTAAAGGGGATTGAACCCAGGAAACTGGGCTAAGCTTTATCCACCTGGCCCGCTGAGCTCTCGGAAAGCTGCATTTAAAAAAAGAATTTTTTTTAAACTTTGGTCCAGTTCAGGCACTTGGATTCTATTGGTGGGGTAAACCTGCTTGTTCTTACAGGATACAAAGCAGTTTCTTCAGGCTGCAACGCAGGAATCACGGAACATGTGTGAAAATGATGACATACTTTGAAAAAAAAAAACAAAACAAACAAGCTAACAAATAAACAAACAAACAAGCAAGCAAGCAAACAAACAACAAAAAAAACAACAACAACAACAACAACAACCGGATGACAGATTTTACTGCCTGTATCTGTTTTCAAATACTACTGTGTATGATTGTTTTCATAGCTGATTTGCATTATTACCTACAATCCACCACAAAATACAGACGGAACGCATGCGATGACTGTTGGACTATGGTAGATTGCATTCGAATTTATTGCCCCCCCCCCCCCCCCCCATCCTGGAAGAAGGGACATAACTATCCAAAGAGAATAGAATGACGGGACCTGTTGAACAGTACACTGACAAAAATTAGAACGTTTGGACGGGCTCCTCAAGTGGCATTTTTTTTTTTTTTAATGTTTCTCTTACAAGAGGCACACAGAACAAAGAAACAAAACTTTCCCTAGAAGAGGTACACCTAACGAGCAAAGGGAACAACTTCTCTAACAAGGAAAGACACACATTAGAAATAAAGAAACAAACAGAACATCTGTTACAAGAAGCACAGAAAACAAAGCAACAAACAAAATTGCTCTTACAGGAAGCACACATAAGAAACAAACAAAACTTCTCTTATATGAGGAACGTTACAAACATAAAATCAAACAAAGTATCGCTTACATGAACCACACATAACGATCTAAGAAACGAATAGAATTTCTGTTACAAAAACCACACGTAATAAACAAATAAGCAAACAAAACTTGTCTTACAAGAAGCGTATGCAATGAAGAAAGAAAAAAAGTAAGGATTTTCTTACGAGAAGCATGTATAACAAAAAAACAAGCAAAACTTCTCTTCTCTTACAAGAAGCATACACTATAAACAAAGAAACAAACTTCTCTTGCTGGAACCATACACAAACCATACATTACAGACAAACAAACAAGCATAACTTTCTCACAAGAAGCACAAATAGCAAACAAACAAACAAAACGTCTTGTCCCCAAAAGCACGCATAGCAGACAAACAAACTTCCCTGACAGAAAGCACAGAGAACAAACAATCAAACAAACCTTATCTTGAGAGCAGCAGACAGAACAAACAAACGAAAACAAACGAAAAAAAAAAACCCAAACAAAACCAAAAAAAAAACCAAAAAAAAAACAACAAAAAATCCTTCACTGTTGACCCACTCTCTCCCTCTCACTCCCCCTTCTTCCGGCCCCACTATCCCTACCCCTTCCCTCTCCACCATTTTCTCTCCACACTCTCTTCTCTGCCTCTCGCTCCCTCTCCCCACCTCCCCGCCAGCCCCTTTCCCCCACCTCCTCCCCACGTCTCATGCAGACCTGACCTTCCAATACCACACTCCACATCAACAACCACGCCGACAGTCTGTGACTGAGCACACGTGGCTGGATCTGCAAACACGGCTCCTTCGCTCCCTCCTCAATGAGGAAGATGCAATGAAGCACGAAGAAGCTTCTTAAAGGGTGCTTGGTGTTACGGGGGTTAATGACGTCACCCTTCATGGGCGAGGTTAATGACGTCACACGCCATTTGCAGCCACGTGTACAGTACATGTAGTAATGAAAATCTGGCGTGGTGTATTCTAACCTGGAAGAGCGTGTTTAGACGCATGGGGTCAGCAATGCGTTAAATTTAATTCAGTGACTCAGTCGTCAACATCATCATCAACACATCATCATCATCATCATCATCATCTTCATCATCGTCATCCATCATCATCAACACACACACACACACACACACATCACACACACACACACATATATATATATATATGTATGTATGTGTGTATGTGTGTGTGTGTGTGTGTGTGTGTGTGTGTGTGTGTGTGTGTGTGTGTGTCTCTGAATGAAGAAATAGGTATCGTCTGAACAACAGGAAACAAAAAAGGAAACAGGTCGGAAAACAGGAAACAGGAGGGAAACAGGTGTTCGTCTGAACAACAGGAAACAAAAGGAAGGAGGAAACAGGTGTCGTCTGAACAACAGGAAACAAAAGGAAGGAGGAAACAGGTGTCGTCTGAACAACAGGAAACAAAAGGAAGGAGGAAACAGGTATCGTCTGAACAACAGGAAACAAAAGGAAGGAGGAAACAGGTGTCGTCGTCTGAACAACAGGAAACAAAAGGAAGGAGGAAATAGATGTCGTCTGAACAACAGGAAACAAAAGGAAGGAGGAAACAGGTGTCTTAATGACAGGAAAGAAGGGAAGAAGAAAGTAAAGTGTCTGAAGAATAGGAGACGAAAGGAGGGAAGAAATGTGTTTTGAAAGATAGTAAGCAAAAGGAAGGAAGAAGTAGGTGTTGTATGAACAATAGGAAGCAGAAAAGGAAGTAGGAAAATAGATGTTGTTTGAGCAACAGGAAACAGGATTGAAATGGTGTGTGTGTGTGTGTGTGTGTGTGTGTGTGTGTGTGTGTGTGTGTGTGTGTGTGTGTGTGTGTGATAATTCAATGCTTTTAGCGATAGGAAACAGAAAAGGAAGGAGGAAAACAGATGTTGTTTGAGCAACAGGAAACAGAAAGGAAACGGGGAATAATTTCTTACTTTAACGATAGAACAAAAAAAGGAAGAAGGAAACAGGTGGTACCTAGTATCTGAACGACAGGAACAGAAACAGGAAGAAGGAAACAGACGCCTGAACGAAAGGAAACAAACAGACAGGTACAAGGTAAACAACAGACAAAAGTAAACAAACTTTCAGTAAGATACAGGAATAGGTACAGATGGTTTCAATGAATGTCACGAGGAGAGAAACGCTTCATCGAACAGCAGTTCCAGATGATGTAGTAAGGGAGTAAACAGCAGGCGTTCACGGGAGCTGAATGACTGTTGATGATGGTGTTGTTGATGATGATGGATTGTTGATGGTGGATGGTGATGAGGCACGGGCTGGCCAGGCGCAGTAGTCAATTACGCACTCATCTCTGTTCCGTGCTTGCTGCGGACTGCACGTGCGCCTTATTACTCCTTTGAAGCGGCGCGGGGTATTGGGTGCAAATGGCGACTTATAATACGATGAGCGTGCGTGCGTGCGAGAGAGAGAGAGAGAGAGAGAGAGAGAGAGAGAGAGAGAGAGAGAGAGAGAGAGAGAGAGAGAGAGGTGTGGGGGTGGGGGGTGGGGGTGGGGGAGTTCGGGGTCAGCATAAGGTGGTGCGTGGAGATAAGGCGAAGGAGGATGAGAGTGAGGGAGATGGAGAGGGGCGGGGATGGGGGTGGGGAGCTTAGATGTGGGATTAAGGGAACGAACGATGACGTGTCCATACTTTTACATGTGTGTGTGTGTGTGTGTGTGTGTGTGTGTGTGTGTGTGTGTGTGTGTGTGTTTTCTTGCCAATACATAGGCTGAGCATTACAGTAAAGGGCAGAGTTTTCTGTCCTTTGTGCCCACCGATCTGTCTGTCCTATCCTTGTTCTGTCCTCAGTGTTTCTGTCCTATTGTCTTTCTATCTGCCCTGTCTATCCCTGTGTCTGTTTCTCCTTCTGTCTGTCCTCAGTGTTTCTGTCCTTCTGTCTTTCTATCTGTCTGTCCTATTTATCCGTGCTGTCTATCTCATTGTCTGTTTCCTCTGTCTGTCTGTCTGTCGGCGTTGTACAAGTACTTCCGGAATAATAGGTCGGACCTTGTTCCAACTGGAGCAGGTTATTTGCAGAGGGTCAACATCGTGACTCATCCCCAAGTGGCGATAAGCTGGCATCTCTTGCCGCACGACTGGCCTAGCTCCGTCGGCAAACAATGGCAGGAGAACATGCACATTGTCTGCATTGTTTGGTCTGGAACCTCTGGTCTTTCCTTCGTCCCCCCGTTCCCCTCCCATCCCGCCCTTTCCTCTCCTCCGCCCTTTCCCAGCCCTCTCCTCCACCCCCTTGCCTCCCTCCCACTTTCAGTGTATCCCGTCAATAGAGTGTGTTCGGTTTTGTTACGCTGCTGGTTTGTTGCAAACATGAACTGCTGGTTTGTTACGAACATGAACTGCTCGTATGTTGCAAATATTAAATGCTGGTTTGTTGCAAACGTTAACTACTGGTTTGTAACAAACATGAACTGCTGGTTCGTTGAATAATGAACTGCTGGTATGTTGCAAATATAACTGCTGGTTTGTTGCAAACATGAACTGCTGGTTTGTTGCAAACATGAACTGCTGGTTTGTTGCAAACATGAACTATTGGTTTGTTTCGAACGTTAACTACTGGTTTGTTGCAAACATGAACTGCTGGGTTGTTGCAAACATGAACTACTGGTTTGTTGCAAACATGAACTACTGGTTTGTTGCAAACATGAACTGCTGCAAACTGGTTTGTTTCGAACATTAACTACTGGTTTGTTGCAAACACGAACTGCTGGTTTGTTGTAAACATGAACTACTGGTTTGTTGCAAACATAAACTGGTGCTGGTTTGTTGCAAACATGAACTGCTGGTTTGTTGCAAACATGAACTGCTGGTTTGTTGCGAACGTTAACTGCTTTGTTGCAAACATGAACTGCTGGTTTGTTGCAAACATGAACTGCTGGTTTGTTGCAAACATGAACTGCTGGTTTGTTGCAAACATGAACTGCTGGTTTGTTGTTGCGAACGTTAACTGCTGGTTTGTTGCAAACATGAACTGCTGGTTTATTGCGAACGTTAACTACTGGTTTGTTGCAAACATGAACTGCTGGTTTGTTGTGAACGCGAACTACTGGTTTGTTGCAAACATGAACTGCTGGTTTGTTACAAACATGAACTGCTGGTTTGTTGCAAACGTTCACTGCTGGTTTGTTACAAACATGAACTGCTGGTTTGTTGAATAATGAACTGCTGTTATGTTGCAAATATTAACTGCTGGTTTGTTGCAAACATAAACTGCTGGTTTGTTGTAAACACTAACTGCTAGTTTGTTGCGAATGTTAACTACTGGTTTGTTGCAAACATGAACTGCTGCTTATGTTGCAAATATGAACTGCTGGTTTGTTGCAAACATTAACTGCTGGTTTGTTGTAAACACTAACTGCTAGTTTGTTGCGAATGTTAACTGCTGGTTTGTTGCAAACATGAACTGCTGGTTTGTTGAAAGCATGAACTGCTGTTATGTTGCAAATATTAACTGCTGGTTTGTTGCAAACATTTACTGCTGGTTTTGTTGCAAACACTAACTGCTGGTTTGTTGCGGAACGTTAACTACAGGTTTGCTGCAAACATTAACTGCCGTCTTTTTGCAAACATTAACCGCTAGTTTATTGCAAACATTCACTGCTGGTTTGTTGCAAACACTAGCTACTAGTTTGTTACAAACATTAAATGCTGGTTTGTTGCAAACACTAACTACTGGTTTGTTGCAAACGTTAACTGCTGGTTTGTTGGAAACATTTACTGCTGGTTTGTTGCAAATACTAACTGCTGGTTTGTTGCAGACATTAACTACTGATTCGTTGCAAACACTAACTATTGGTTTGTTACAAACATTAACTGCTGGTTTGTTGCAAACACTAACTACAGGTTTGTTGCAAACACTAACTACCGGTTTGTTGCAAACACTAACTGTTGGAGACGAACAGGAGAAGCGAAGCTAAGTGGCTACATGTTCTTCATGTCACTGTACTAAATATTATTTGTTTTCGCCTGAAGATGACCCAAGAGGTCGAAATGCATTGTGTCTAGTCCTGTACTCTGTCTATGTCCTTGGCGGTAACTACCCCCCTCTCTTTCCAAATTTTGCTTCATTTTCCGCCCTCAGTCACTCCGTTTTGAAACTAACTGCCGTTTTTTTTTTTGTTTTTTTGTGTGCAAACATTAACTGCTGATTTGTTGCAAACATGAAAGGCTGGTTTGTTGCGAACACTAACCTCTGATTTGTTGTGAACTTAATTGCTTGTTTATTGCAAACAGCTGGTTTGTTGCTAATATGAGCTGCTAGTTTGTTGCAAACATTGATGAAGTGCTGGTTTGTTGCAAATATGAATTGCTAGTTTTTTGTTGCGAACATTGATGAACTTCTGGTTTGTTGCAAACATTGATTAATGCTGGTTTGTTGCAAA
>JADBJO010000376.1:424716-432216 GCA_016801955.1 Conus betulinus
TGGCATCACCCCTTCTCTCTCTATGCATCACCCCCCTTCTCTCTGTGCATCACCCCCTTCTCTCCAGGCATCACCCCCTTCTCTGCTGTGCATCACCCCCCTTCTCTCTCTATGCATCACCCCCTTTCTCTCTCTATGCATCACCCCTTTCTCTCTGTGCATCACCCCTTCTCTCTCTAGGCATCACCCCCTTCTCTCCAGGGCATCACCCCACAGGCATCACCCCTTCTCTGCAGGCATCACCCCCTTCTCTCTCTGTGCATCACCCCCTTCTCTCTGTGTGCATCACCCCCTTCTTTCTCTGTGCATCACCCCCTTCTCCCCCCTTCTCTCTGTGCATCACCCCCTTCTCTCTGTGCATCACCCCCTTCTTCTCTCTGTGCATCACCCTCTTCTTCTCTCTGTGCATCACCCCCTCTCTCTGTGTGCATCACCCCTTCTCTCTGTGTGCATCACCCCCTTTTCTCTCTGTGCATCACCCCCTTCTCTCTGAGTGCATCACCCCTTCTCTCTCTGTGCATCACCCCCTTCTCTCTCTGTGCATCACCCCTTTCTCTCTGAGTGCATCACCCCCCCTTCTCTCTCTGTGCATCACCCCCTTCTCTCTCTGTGTGCATCACCCCCTTCTCTCTCTCTGTGCATCACCCCCTTCTCTCTCCGTGTGCATCACCCCCTTCTCTCTCCGTGTGCATCACCCCCTTCTCTCTGTGTGCATCACCCCTTCTCTCTGTGCATCACCCCCTTCTCTCTGTGCATCACCCTTTCTCTCTCTGTGCATCACCCCCTTCTCTCTCTGTGCATCACCCACTTCTCTCTCTCTCTCTCTCTGCATCACCCCCTCTTCTCTCTGTGCTCTCTCTCTCTTTGTTTATCATTTCCCTTCTCTCTGTGCATCACCCCTTTCTCTCTCTCTTTGTGTGTGCGTCACCTACTTTTTTCTCTATGCATCACCCCCTTCCTCTCTCTTTGTGCTCTCTCTCTCTCTCTCTCTCTCTCTCTCTCTCTCTCTCTCTCTCTGCCTCTCTCTCTCCCTCTATGTGTGTGTGTGTGCGCACCTCCCTCTCTCTCTCCCTCTATGTGTGTGTGTGTGTGTGTGGCCACCTCTCTCTCTCTCTCTCTCCTGTGTGTGTGTGTGTGTGTGTGTGTGTGTGTGTGTGTGTGTGTGTGTGTGTGTGTGTGTGTGCCAACCTCTCTGTCTGTCTGTCTGTCTGTCTATCTGTCTGTCTGTCTGTCTCTCTCTCTCTCTCTCTTTCTCCATTCTGTGTGAAATGTTATGATTCTCTTCAGTCACGAGGCGTAGGGGTGTCGGTGGCAGATGGTTTGCCTGTGGTTCAGCTGCTGGGCCATATCCTGTCCGTTCGCCAGCTTTGGAACAAGCTGCGGTCACCTGGGGCTAGATCCGCTTTGTCTGTCGCCTGGTTTGATTCTTCGTATTACACTTTTTCTCATTTTTTTTTCTCTTTCTTTAAAATATAAACAAAACAAAAAAGCAAGATGGTTGTGAAAAGAAAATGCACACACTAGTCAGACTTAAGTAACAGAAATCTTGAATACAAAGAGTTGAATACAGAGAGAGTTACAGAGAGAGAGAGAGAGAGAGAGAGAGAGAGAGAGAGAGAGAGAGAGCAGAGAGAGAGAGTAATTGGGTTTCTTCGAAGGATCTCTCTCTCTCTCTCTCTCTCTCTCTCTCTCTCTCTCTCTCTCTGTGTCTCTCCATTCTGTGTGAAATGTATGATTCTCTTCAGTCACGAGGCGTAGGGGTGTCGGTGGCAGATGGTTTGCCCTGTGGTTCAGCTGCTGGGCCATATCCTGTCCGTTCGCCAGCTTTGGAACAAGCTGCGGTCACCTGGGGCTAGATCCGCTTTGTCTGTCGCCTGGTTTGATTCTTCGTATTACACTTTTTCTCATTTTTTTTCTCTTTCTTTAAAATATAAACAAACCACAAAAAAAGATGGTTTGTGAAAAGAAATGCACACACTAGTCAGACTTAAGTAACAGAAATCTTGAATACAAAGAGTTACGCGGAGAGAGAGGAGAGAGAGAGAGGAGAGAAGAGAGAGAGAGAGAGAGAGACAGAGAGAGAGAGAGAGAGAGAGTAATTGGGTTTCTTCGAAGGAGATCTCTCTCTCTCTCTCTCTCTCTCTCTCTCTCTCTCTCTCTCTCTCTCTCTCTCTCTCTCTCTCCCCATCATAACGTACGTACGGGTCCTGCCTATATGTGACATAAACCTCTGCGCCGTTGAAGCCTTGGCTTGGCTGATGTCTTGTTTTTCTTGGCGTTCGCGGACTACACGATCAGTCCAGTTCCGGTGATAGAGCCATGTTTTCCAGCTTCCGGTGAAGCCGTAGTGCTTGGCCAACACCAGGTGGCTACACACCAAAAATCAATTTTCCAACGCCTTGCTTAAGGAGTCGAGTATTTATAGACTGGAAAGACGATGGATTAGACTCTAGAGTGTTTAAAACATCGTCTCTTTTTTTCTTTTTTCTCTTTAACTTTTACTTGAAAAATATTATTATAATTATTTCATATTGGGGGTTATGTGATTCGTCCACATATGTCACCTTATAATTGAAAGGAGTGGATTTTGATGTTCGTTTATTGCCTCAAGAGAAGATGCTCTGCAGTCTTGTATTCCTGTTCGTAGGGACAGTTTGTGACGGTACCAGTGTCGGCTGATGGATGACCACTGACATGAAAAAAGAAGGAACTTTCCAAATCAGGGCATTAATTCAATCCTCTTTTCTAATCAGGGTCATGAATTCAATCCTCTTTCCAAATCAGGGGCATTAATTCAATCCTCTTTCTAAATCAGGGGCATTAATTTTTAGTCCTATTTCCTCTCTCCCAGAGACTGAAGAAGCATTTGAATACGTACGGGTCACACACACAACACACACACACACACACACACACACACACATCTGAACGGAAACACACAGGAGAGAACGTGCTTTGCAACGCAGAGAGTCACCTCTCAATAGCGATCTGTAGCCCCCACCCCCCCTCCCACCCCACCACCCACCTGACCCCCCCCCCCCCCCGCCCCCGTCCCCACACTCCCTCTCTCCTCTCTTCTCCACGTGTGTGTTGAACTACGTAGTTATAGGGAGCAGAGAGACGACAGCAATCACGTGAGTGGTCCCGAGAACAACGCTTTGTCCTGGGGGGTAACGGGAGGAAAAGTAGTGTCACGAGGGTCATATGTCATCATCATGCTCTCCACGCTGGATCGCTTGCACACACTGGGGTCGGCACCCTGACAAGTTGCTGTCAGTGGTGTTGGAGGAACAAACAACAAACACACAGGAACGGCTTCTGACCCAGAGGCAGCCAGCTTCCAGGACCGGTTCGAGTCCGTTTTCTGGCAGCAGTACAAACGTATCGATCGTCCAGGAGGCTTCCGAGCAACACCGCTTTTTTTTTTTTTTTTTTTTTTTTTAAATTTAAATGTGTGTAATCTTCTGCTTGCTGCCCTCATTAAATGTGGTCTGATCCATCCCACCATTATTCCCTCCTTCCCCTTCCCCTTCCCACCTTCCTCTCCTCTTCCCGCTGGGGAGGGGGGGGGGGGGGGGGGGGGGTAGTCATCGTTCTCCAGCTTGACAGCGCTGGCGGTGTGATTTTTTTTCCTTAAGCGTTCGCTGGAAAGGTTTTTTTTTTTTTCCCTTCCGTTTCTTTGTTTCTTTTGCTTTCTTTCTTTCTTCCTTTCCATCTTTGTTTTTCTTACCTTCACTCCTGGAATTGCTTGCACATTTTTTTCCCCTTTCCTATGTTTTCTTTCCCCTCCTTTCCTTGTCCTTCTTCCTTTCTTTGTTTCTTCTTTTCTTCCTTACTTTGTTTCATCCTTCCTTTCCATGTTTCTTCTTTTCTTCCTTTCTTTTGTATTTTTTTTATTTTTTTTTTCTGACTTCCTTTCTTTCCTTTCTTATTTTCCTCCTTTCTTTCTTCCAGCTCCCCCCCCCCCCCCCCACCCCCCCCCCCCCCACACACACCCCCTTTCTCTTCCTTTTCCTTCCGTCTGTCTGTCTATCTTCTCCACACCAACACTTTTCTTCCTTTTCCTTCGTCCTTTCTATTTGTCCTTCTTTTTTCGTTCTCCTTTCATTTGTCCTTCTTTTTTACTCTCTTTCCTCCCTTTCTTCTTTCCCTTTTGATTCTTTCACGTTTCTTCATTCCTTTCCCTTCCGTCTTTCACCCCTTCAGTCCGTCGTTACTCTTTCTGCTTTGTTGTTGTTGTTTTTTTGTTCCTTCATTTCATTCATTTTTATTTTCCTTTATTCCTCATTTGTTTCATTGTTCTTTTCTTTATTCCTACCCCTATTGAACTTTTTTAATTTTCTTCATTCCTTTCCTTTCCATCTTTCGTCCCTCCAATCAGTCCTTTATTCTTTCCGTTCTCTCTCTCTCTCTCTCTCTCTCTCTCTCTCTCTCTCTCTCTCTCTCTCTCTCTCTCTCTCTCCTTGGTCCTTCATTGTTTTCTTTCTTCCATTCTTTCCTTCCTGCTCTCCTGCTATTCTTTCATCTCTCCTTTCGTCCGTTTTCCTTTTTAATCTTTCGTTGTCTCCCAGGTCAGCCGCTTACACACTGCCCCCCCCCCCCCCCCCCCCCCCCTTTTTTTTTTTTTGGCCTGCCACACCCTTAATATGATTCTCTTAACACACCCCCCCCCCCCCCCCCCTCCTCGGCAGTTACTGCCCTGGCTGGTTCTGGAGAGAAATAGTCGGCATCGGATCGGTGCCATCAGGTGCTTTCTGCTGATGAAAAAAAAAGTAGGACTGACTGACTGGTTGGGGTCTCGCTTCCGGCCGCCATTGTGGCGGTGTTCGGATTGTACTTGGGTCCTTACACAACTGAGCCTCTTTGTGTGTTCCACGCTCTGTCTTTGAAGCTGAGGCTTGGGGGGGGGGGGGGGGGGGGGGGGGGGGAGGGTGAGGAGGGGGTGATGGTGATGGTGGTGATGGTAGTGGTGGGGGTGGTGGTGGTGGTTAGTCATGAGCATAATTAGCACGCGGGTCAGGTATTACATATGCGCGCCAGCAGGCATGCATCCCCACCCCCTCCCACACGCGCTCGCCACGCATGCTCACACACACACACACACACACACACACACACACACACACACACACACAGAGTGTCTTGTTTTTTTTTCTCACCCATACGTTCGAATTAATGCGTCATACACATAAGCAGACATAACTATCCAATTCATACATGAATTAACGATGTCTCTGCTGTAGTGGTAAACCTGCCTCTGTTGCATGGCATGGTTTGTAAAAGATGCTTTGAAATGCCCCGTGGATCTATATACAAAATTAGCTTTTTTTTTCTGTAATATTTTCAGTTTTCATTCTTTACCCAACATTCGTTTGACGTCCACTACTGCATTCTCTTTTACATGTTTCAGCTGCAGCCCAAAACCTTTGTTTTAGAGAACGTTAACAAACTCAAGCTAGCTGTACGCAATGTTAAAGTTCCTGTTGTTGAGATGGCTTGCTTATCAGAGTTTTGCTTCAAACAGCTCAGGAGAAAAAAAAAAAGTTTCGAAAAATGCTCGCCCAAAATTCGACGGGAGGTTTGTAGAGGCGGTAACTGGAAGTGTTGCCATTATGAAGTCGATGGATGCACATGCTGACGAAATGTTGACGCAATAGTAAAGTGATGAAGTGATAAAGCTAGATTATAATAGAAAAAAAAAAAAAAAAAATCCGATGCTATCCTATAGTGAGAGAATGTCCACTCGATGACATTCTAGCATAATGTCGACACCACAGCGATGTGACGACATGACATGACGGTGTAATATAATGACGAAATCGGACGCCATAGCGTAACTTAATTTACGGAAGAAGAAAAAGCGTCAAGGTCGACAGGCTTTCCCCTTTTTATTTCCACACCTCCTAAAAGACAACAGCTTTCGTATCTGATAGGCTGCCAAAGTCGTCGTGGCACACATACTAATACAGCTGCTGGGTCCATGTTTTCGTTTCCTCCCCATTCTCCTACCCCTACCCCCCCCCCCCCCCCCCCCCCCCCCCCCCCACCCCCACACACACACCACACCCCCCCCCCCCACACTTTTCTCTCCTACCTTTTCTCTTCCTCCTTCCCGCGTTTGTGTAAAAACAAAGAAGCGGCAGCTGTACATGTGACTGCTATGCCCTAACCGAGGTGGCGGCATTTCTTTGTTGTTTGCGGAAGGTCTTGGTCTCATAGCGACGGGCAGGCACATATGTGCTGATTTCATCGGGATCAATACCATTGGGATACGTCATATTAATATTCACAGCTTCTTTCTTTCGCACGTGTTGCAGCTCTTTCTTCTTTTGTAATAGTTTCTTTGTCTGCCCTCTCTGTCTGTTTTTCTGTCTCTTTTCTCTCTCTCTCTCTCTCTCTCTCTCTCTCTCTCTCTCATACACACACAAACACGCGCACACATCACAACCACCAGAACCACTATCACCATCAAACACACACACACACACACACACACACACACACAGAGAGAGCTAGAGAGAGAGAGAGAGAGATAGAGAGAGAGAGAGAGAGAGAGAGACGAGAGAGAGAGATGTACGTATTATGCACGACAAAACGAGCTGTGACACAAGTAGGTCAACACACAAATAGTTCAATCTGTGACAATCCAAAATGAGGTTATCGTGACATCAGCGATACAAGTGGATCTGACAAGTGACTGGAGACCTCACACTGTTGAGTGGTTGTGGCGTGAACTCTTCAAAGTCTATTACGTCTAGTGAGTAACGGGGGGGGGGGGGGGGGGGGAGGGGGGGGGAGGGGAGTAGGTTTGAAAAAAAGGACAGCAGTTTCTACTAATCACATACGAAAAGAAAAAGACAGCTCTTTCTACTCAGGAGGAGGAGGAGGAGGAGGCGGTTTGTGTGTGTGTGTGTGTGTGTGTGTGAGAGAGAGAGAGAGAGAGAGAGAGAGAGCGGGAGGGGGGGGGGGGGGGGGGGGAGGAGGTGGGAGGGCGATGCCGGGGGAGGGGATGAGAGATAGAGAAGAGCAAAATGGCTTAATGTATGCAATTGCTCTTTTTCACTTTTTCTTACTATTTTTCTTTCTTTCTTGATTTGAAGAAAAAAAAGTTACATTAGCTAGTTGTTCTCGTTCACGGTGTTGTGCCACCGTTTCTGTTCAAGGCCGCCATTGTTGACGTAGGCACCAGCTCTGCTTGTCAAGACCGAGCACGCCATGATAACCTTCGGCTTCTTGCTGTTCTACGTATACCTTTTCGTTTGTATACGTCACTGGAAAAAGTACATACGTCACTGGAAAAGTGCGTTATAACTAACATTATCGGGGGGAAAAAAAAAAAATCGTTTTTGATCTGCATCCCTTAAAGACAACGTTTCGGTTCTTTGTGTCCGAGATGAAAAGGAATTTAAACGGAAAAAAAAGTGGATTAAAAACTAGATTGTTAAAACTTTGTCTTCCTCCACCCCCACCTCTGTTTCTTTTTTTTATGTATAAATACCA
>JADBJO010000376.1:437216-439716 GCA_016801955.1 Conus betulinus
CAGCACATCAATCATCAGCACATCAATCATCAGCACATCAACCATCAGCACATCAACCATCAGTACATCAACCATCAGCACATCAATCATCGGTACATCAACCATCAGTACATCAACCATCAGTACATCAACCATCAGCACATCAACCATCAGCACATCAATCCTCAGAACATCAATCATCAGTACATCAACCATTAGTACACCAACCATCAGCACATCAATCATCAGCACATCAATCATCAGCACATCAATCATCAGCACACACCAACCATCAGCACACATCAACCATCAATACATCAACCATCAGTACATCAACCATCAGCACACCAACCATCAGCACATCAACCATCAGTACATCAACCATCAGTACATCAACCATCAGTACACCAACCATCAGCACATAAACCATCAGGACATCAACTGTCATCACATCAACCATCAGCACATCAACCATCAGTACATCAACCATCAGCACATCAACATCAGCACATCAACCATCAAGCTACATGACAATTGTAATACGTGAAGTACGTCAAACACTAAGCGACATAAGAACCAGTAATTCAGTGTGTCAGACTCCAAGCTACACGATGACCAGTAATAGGGTACGCCATACACCAGGCTACATAATAACCAGTAATAGGATACGCCATACGTTAGGCGACATGTTACCAATAATTAAGTACGTCAGACACCAGCCTACATAATTACTAGTAATACAGTACGTTATACTCCAGGTGACATAATGACTAGTTATACAGAAACGTCATACACCAGGCGACATAATGACTAGTTATACAGTACGTCATACACCAGGCGACATAATGACCCGTAATACCGTACGTCATACACCAGGCGACATAATGACTAGTAATACATTACGTCATACACCAGGCAACTAGTAATGACTAGTAATACAGTACGTCAAACACCAGGCGACATAATGACTAGTTATACAGTACGTCATACACCAGGCGACATAATGACTAGTTATACATTACGTCATACACCAGGCAACTAGTAATGACTAGTAATACAGTACGTCAAACACCAGGCGACATAATGACTAGTAATACAGTACGTCATACACCAGGCGACATAATGACTAGTATACATTACGTCATACACCAGGCAACTAGTAATGACTAGTAATACAGTACGTCAAACACCAGGCGACATAATGACTACTAGTTATACAGTACGTCATACACCAGGCGACATAATGACTAGTTATACATTACGTCATACACCAGGCAACTAGTAATGACTAGTAATACAGTACGTCAAACACCAGGCGACATAATGACTAGTTATACAGTACGTCATACACCAGGCGACATAATGACTAGTTGTACAGTACATCATGCATTAGGCTACATTATGATTAGTAATACGGTACATTAGACACCAGGCGACATGATGACCCGTAATACAGTACGTTAGACACCAGGCGACATAATGACCAGTAATACAGTACGTTAGACACCAGGCGACATAATGACCTGTAATATAGTACGTCAGACACGAGGATACATAATGACTAATAATACGGTACACCATAGACCAGTAATTTAGCACGTCGGACACCAGGCGACATAATGACCGGTGATACAGTACCAGATTCAAGACTACATAATGACTTGTAATTCAGAGCATCAGACATAGGCCACATAACGACAAGAAATAGTGAAGGATGTAAGGCACGAGACTACAGGGCAAGCAGTAACACGCGCAGGACGTCCAGCAAGGCTACACGATGACCAGTAATACGTGCAGTACATCAGGCATAGAGTACATGGCAATCATGAATCCTTGAGGTACGCCAGACACAACCTACATAACGACCAGTAATGCGTGAAGTACATCAGCATCCAGGCAACACAAAGACTAGTGATACATAAGATACGTTAGGCACTAGGGTACATAAAACTAGCAATACATAAAGTATGTCAGACACTAGGCTACACAACGACTAGTTATACGCGCAAGTATGTCACACACCAGCTACTCAACAACTAGTCAAACGTGGAGTATGTCATAGCGTGGGCTACATAATGACCAACAGGCAGTACGCCGGACACCAGGTCACGTAACGATCAGTGAACAATGCCAAGAGCACCAGACTATACGTAACGACCAATAAAGTAGACGACTGTAAACAACATGAATTGAACGGAGTTAAGAGGAAGTTGAATTGCTATGTTAACAAAGTTCAATGTTGCTTTAAATTTTCAATGACAACAAAATAAAACAAAGCATCATCATCATCATCATCATCATCATCATCATCAACAACAACAACAACAACAACAACAACAACAACAACAACATTGCACCCCACCTGTCATCTTTCTCTCCCTCCCCTTCGCCTCCTCCCTCCTCATCCAAGAAAAAAATAAATAAATAAAAACCCAACAAACTGGACTTCTTGAAATACAGTGATAACGCACTCTATCGAACCCTTGATTCTAGATGTCTTCTTGAAGACTCTAAAGGCGTT
>JADBJO010000376.1:444716-484716 GCA_016801955.1 Conus betulinus
TGTCGCTGAAACTGAAGATGTCGTGTCACTGGACTCGCTCAATTCAAGCAGCGCATTGACAAGGTGAGTGACGGTTGTCCCTGAGATTGAAGATGTAGTGACACTGGACTCACTCAGTTCAAAAAGCGCATTGACAAGGTGAGTGACGGTTGTCCCTGAGATTGAAGATGTCGTGTCACTGGACTCACTCAGTTCAAGCAGCGCATTGACAAGGTGACGAGTCTCCCTCTTTCATAGCCACTGATCAGGATATAATCCAAGTTTACAAGAGTGCGTGCCCCACAATGAGGAGCTTTGACTTCAGATACAGATCCGAATAATAAGGCCGAAAGGGACCGTGGCACGCTGGACTGGACCAGCAGTGACTCAGTCTTTGCAGTCTTTGTGCTGGCGTGAATATGAGGTCTACGTGTGTGTGTGTGTGTGTGTGTGTGTGTGTGTGTGTGTGTGGCTGCGTGCGTGCGTGTGTGTGTGTGCGTGTGTCTGTCACCGTGCGCGCACACACGCGTGTACACACACACACACACACACACACACACACACTCTCTCTCTCTCTCTCTCTCTCTCTCTCTCTCTCTCTCTCTCTCTCTCTCTCTCTCTCTCTCTCTCTCTCTCTCTCGCTCGCTCGCTCGCTGTTTGCTGCCGGAGCGGAGGGTTCCGCAACGACTGTGAAATTTATTGATTTCGTAGCTTCCCACGCCCTTCGGTCTGAGACGTTGACCTGATGCAGAAACTGCATTTGGGGGTCGCTGTGTGAACAGGCATAGGCCCACACAACAAACACTGTGCATCACACGCCAAAGAAATGAGTTGCTGGAAAATAATTCCAATGTAACGACTGAGTACGGGGGAAAAAACAAACAAACAAACAAACTAAAAATAGTAAGCGTATTCACGATAAAGGGAAAAAACTTTATCACTGAGGAATTCATGCATGTTTGGGTTGGTTCCCTTGACGACAAAAGCGAAAGGAGGAACACAAGGCAGACTGTGGACGAACGATAGTGCGATTTTTGGACTGTTCGGACGGGTTTTGTTGACAGAGTTTGTTGTAAATGCTCCTGAGGAAGTAGCACAGACAAAATAGGAACAGTAACTCAAGCAATTCAGCGTTGATATTAGCTGACGAGGACACGAATTAGTAATCTTATCGTTGTGCCGTAAGTTATCAGCCGTCTTTTGCGCATCTGTCCGCCGGACACTTCCTGTGTGCAATCTACAGTGACGTCAGGGCAGTGTGAAAATGGCGGATTCGTCTGAACTGGGCGAGCAAGCGAGTGAAGGTATTTTCTTTCGATAAACGTTAACTGATGCTCTTTATTGTGAAAAACAGCATGACCAGGATAGAGAGAACATTTTGCACACAGTGTAGTTGGAGGGACGTAGTATCACTGTGAAGCATTGGTGGTAGACAGATGTTTTCTTGGCTACCCTCACTCAGTCACCGCGATGGATGACTGATTCGGTACTGTGACGTGACTGCATTGGTGTACCATGAGACGATGTGTCATTGTACGTGTGTCTTAGATTCAAAAACCAATTTTGTTATTAAAATGACTGGATTCTGCCTTGATATCTCGCACACACAGAGTTTCAATTATCTTCCTGTTTTCTGGAAGAAAATAATATGAACGGGTGACCTCCGGTCGATCATTTGCTCTTTTTCTTCTCTGGCACACTCGCGAGAACAGGAGTCTGCAGAAACATTCGATCAACCGTGTCTGGCATCGCATCACGCTCCTCGCGATAGCGTCTTGCGATTTTTCTAGAACCGGTTCAGGTTTCATTTATTTTCATTGTGACTTCGTCGTAACCTTTGTTATTGTTGGAATATGAGAAAGTTACCTCTAGTACAGTAGTAGATAGCCTAACAGTCTTGGTCGAAGGGGGGTGTGGTCACTGGTGGGGCAATAATACGAAGCTATGGCATCATCAGCAAGATCTATATTTATGCAGATTGCATAACAGTAATTGGTGTAGGCTGGGATGTTGTACATTCTTCCCACAGAAACCACCCCTTATCAGTCATGTCTGTTATTGTTAAAGCCAGCTTCTTTTTTTAATTGATAACAGGAGTTACGTTCCTTATTGTGTGTGATGACTGCATGTTTTGATCTTGTTCATTTATTTATTTGTTCATTTATTTATGTGTTTATTCATTTAAATTTAAATTGGTTTACTTAATAACTCGCTTGTTTGTAAAACAGAAATCCTGTCAGACTGGTTTTCATTTTGCGGAATCCTTTTAAGTTTACAAAAGTATACAGTTTTCAACTAGTTGTAGAAATAGCGCATAAAGCAAAGAGACAACTATTTTTGTAGGAGTTGTTTATATGTTGTTTACCCATATATATTTTAGAAATAGTCACTTTTTAAAGGCAAAATGAATTTGGCTGTTGGATGGTAGAAAAGAAAGCAGTAACTTTGTGGCCATGAATATGAAATGTTGCTGACGAAAATGTCTTATACCTTAACATTTTAAAAGTTTTCATCACATGAAATGAAAGGGTTTTCATATCCTCAAGTAAACTGTTTTTTGGGTGGTTTGGACTTCTTATAAACTGAAATGATGTTAAAATGTGATACAGCATATTGTTGGTCTAAACAAATAAAATTTCAATTGCAGCAATTAAGGCACTTTTTGGCCAGCTGAATGAATAAGTCATTCTTTATGTAAGAACAGCAATGAAATATTATATTCTTAATAAATTTTACTCGTATGAATTAGTTGCAGACAGTGAACCTTTTAAGAAGTCTAACTGAAACTGAAATGCTAACGTTTTTGTTACCCCACTGACAGAAGTTTGGCTGTAAGTAGTAGACTGAAAATGTGAAATTAGGTTATGTAATGATTCATCATGCTGTTAGTCCCAGACCATTCTCTTAAAATGTTAATCCTTTCTCCAGTTTTTTGCATGTGTTTATGAAAATGTTAAAATATACTGTTTAAATACTCTCACTAGTCTGTCTGAGGTTCATGATTTCTTGTTCAGTAGATGGTAAACAGCATACCTATTTTGTAAAGATTGTCATATGAAACCCAGATATTATTGAATTGAATATTAGTTAAATATAAAGTAGGAAGGAGAAGCAAATAAAGGGAAATAGTTTTTACATCTGCTGTATACCAATTCAGAATTGTGGATGGCGCCACAAAGTGAAAGTTGAAAATAAAAGCATGCAGTTTTGGAGGCAAAATTAGTCTTTTTCCCATCTGTTACCAACCAAGGTATGACTCACCTAGTGGTTGTACAGGTCAGCGATTCACACATAAACAGAGAATTAGTCTTTCTCTTTAATTATTGTTTCATTATTAAGAGAGCTGTTTCAGATAATGACTACTCCTGGTTAGAGACCAAGCTCCAAAAATTTTACAGTTCATGCTCTCATTTACACAACAGGCTGCCTGCCTGGTTAGAGCCAACTGATGAGCTGGCTGCTAGCATTACAATTGCATAGTCATTTCCCATTGGCTACCATTTCTTGTTTTGTTTTGGTCATGTGATGGTCAGAAGATGGTATTTGACTCTGTGCTTTCATCTGATGTGGACTGTCATGACTATGGAGTTCCTGTTTTGATCTGCATGGGGGTCCACATTAGTGCAGGGAAACTTGTTTGCTCCATGCTCCGCCTGAGACCTCTGTGATGCTGTTTTGGAGGCTCTGTTGGAAGCTGTAGGTTGCTCCCTTCGTCATGAGTACTACCGTCAGTGTTGGTTTCAGGGCATGTACCTTTAGCTTTTTATCTGAAGGATTTGAGCATGGGCTAAGCTGGTCTTCACACAGTCCATGAAACATTTTTGAGGCCATCCTTACTGTGTGCCTCATAGGCAGAATTTGCCATAAAGTGAGGATTGTGGACTTCCTTCTTTTGTATGATTTGCTCTGTACATTGAAGCTGAGCTTCTGAGATCATGGTATTAATGCTTGTCTCTGTTCCATCCAGAACCTTCAGACTGAGAGTGACTCTTGGAATCGGATAGAGACAATCACTAGAGAGGAGTCTTTTTTCCCCATATCTGTTGCCAACCAGAGTATGATTCACCTGTCAGTTTTGAGGATGAGGCTCAGAGTCGGATACACACACAAGGACCACAAGCACCTGTTGCAGAGTGGCAGGGGAACTCATGATAGGTCACACTCAGTTTGGCTGTGCCACATTAGGGTCAGGACCAGCTGTTTGCTTGGCCTCTTGTGTGTGTGTGTGTGTGTGTGTGTGTGTGTGTGTGTGTGTGTGTGTGTGTGTGTGTGTGAGTGTGTGTGTGTGTGTGTGTGTGTGTGTGTGTGTGTGTGTGTGTGTGTGTGTGTGTGTGTGCAGTATACTGAATGGCAGTTGTCACACTACAATGTTTTTAGCGTTTGTCAGTCTTTTTAAGCGCAACCACTCTTGTGAGAGACAATTTTAGTTTACGTGGTACATTTTGTTTTATTGTTTTCTTTCTTTCATGTTTTGTTTGTTTCTTCTGTTTGTTTAGGAGTTTTTAAATTTTTTTTTCCTTTTATTCAAGATTTGTTTCTTCATATTGGTCAGCTGTTCTGCTCTGTTATGAAAGATATCACAGGTTACTCCATCAAAGTAGAATTGCCAGAGAGAGTGGGGGGGGGGGGGGGGGGGGGGGGGAGAGAGAGAGAGAGAGAGAGAGAGAGAGAGAGAGAGATGTAAATGCTGCAGAAATTGAGTGTACTCAAAAGGGCAGACTACTCTCGGAGGCCAGGTTTAACCAAGCCATAGGGAAAGTCTTCTTCTGTTGTGCAGAGCATGCCTCCTCCAGCCCTCGCTTCAGTGCCCATGTGACGGCCGCCAACACCAACATGAACAACACCCAGGACCAAGATGGAACTGTGTGGGTGACAGCGGCCCCTCGCCCCGCAAGATGCGCAGCACCCGCCGAGTCACAGGTCTATCAGGGGCAGACAATCAGTCTACTGACACCAAGTCGTCAGTTCTGTCTGGCGATTCAGGAGGGCCTGTAACTATCAGCCCCAAGCATAAAGGTGAGGGCAGATGTTGATTGTTGAGAAATGTCTTGTGTGAAGTGCTAACGACAGTGATCGCATTAACTGTTAATCATTGGTAAATCAGTTTGCATTTTATAGTAGAATACTGAGACTTTTTTAAGCCACCAGTCCCATGGTTCAGTTCGATTATGCTGGAACCAGAAGATAAATTAGAACGAGGTTATGTCAGAAAGGAAAAAAAAATCTGTACATTGATACATAAGTAGTATATGCATATGGTTAGATGAAATGTTTAAACATCGCGTTGTGTGTATTGGCAGTTTCCAACAAAGACTTTATGTCACAGTAAGCCCATGTCATATTCTTTTTTTTGTTCTGACACTGGGTCAAGGATGCACACACTTCATTCTCTGGAGAGACAGCAGTGAAATCAGCAGTCGTGGTAAATCGCTTGTGATCTTAGATTTGAACTGGTACTTTGGAGAAACACTGACAGAAATCAGTTTCCTTCTTCAACAAATGGGCAAAATCAGACTTTGACTGTGTGGAAAATGCACAAGGTTTCAGTCTCCTGTTGCCTTGAAAAGATCTATGTAGATCAGAGGCCTATCCTGGAGCCTCGTTTTAGTGACCCAATTGTTGGCACTGGTTTTTGTTTGTCTGGGACCAGTTCTGGCCATAGTTGTCAAGTGACAGTGAAACGTTGTCAGTGTTGGGACCGGTTTGCAAAATTGCTTGTGCAATCACTGGTGTGTGTGTGTGTGTGTGTGTGTGTGTGTGTGTGTGTGTGTGTGTGTGTGTGCCTGGGTTGCATGATATTCTATCCCTATTGGTGCATCAAATGCAGTATACGTCTGCATGCTTCAAGCTTTTGATCGGGTGACAAGTCTTGAGCAGGTTCGTTGCATAGTCTCTGAAGCACGTTCATCATCACATAATGCATGAATACAGTGTAAACTTTAATGTTGTTTCCTCTTTGTACTGTATGCTGCTTGCGGGTGCAAAATAGGAATGATTTGATCATATTTTTTTCTTGAAAGTGTTTTGTTCAGATACCATGAACCAATGTAGAATGTGTACAGTAAGGTTGGTATTGGATCAAATCTTTATAGAGGATCAACACAAATGGCTTTAGAACTGTGGATAAAGAAGCCATAAAAATATATAAAGTTGCAGAAAATATACTTGGCTCTGACTCATGCAAGTTTTCTTTGCATTTGTTCACGTTGTACAGTAACTCTCAGAATAAGAAACGTTAATGAAGTGATGAATGATCTTGTTAGCCTGCACTCAGGAATAACCTGTGCATCATTTGATAATTCAAACCTGATGTGAGTATTGTAAAAAAAATATTTCTGTAGGTATGTAAAATGGCAATTCTTTTTATGTATCAAACAGTAGTAATACTGATTGACCCTTGATCTTCCATTTGGACAGCGAAAATGTGTAAAGCTCGATAAATTACTACCCAGTCATTGTGTAAGAACTGAAAAGGTTAACCTGTGACTGTGAGTGCATTATAGATTTTGCCAACCAGGTCTGCCTGTGAGTAACCGAGTGTTGAGAAGATGAAGTTACCAGCCATTGTTGAACAGAAAAGAACACAAATAACTGTGAGTGTGTGACTGTGTGGTCTGTAGCTACAGGGAAGCAGTGCGCGTTGTCTCACCATTGTGTTGAGTGGAGGCACTGCGCAAGCTGCTGGCTAAGTGAAGCACTGGAGATGAGGACACTGAGAATAGCGTGTCATGTGAGGAGACAACACCGGCTGTACTTGTCTGCATCAGGAAATAGATACCAGGCTGCACAGATCTTTTATGATGTTGCCACATATGCTTGTGTGGACAGAAAGGAGACAGACTGGTCATAGGTTGGAAACAATGTTGAATAAAGTTGTCTCAGTTCAACAGTATTACATTCCTGGGGAGAAATGTGAACAAACTGTTGATGCAACAGCTGGTTCTGTCGGACAGCAACTGGTGATGGGTGCAGGTTGCTTGACTTCTTTCAATGTTTACATTTTTTTTGAAATTACAGTGTACAAGCTGTTGCTTGTTTTTGTGTTCATTCTTTTGCGTAACCATCATGCGAAGTTAACAAAAACAGATAAGGGTTTGGATAATGTGTACATGTACAGAAATGCAGTCTTTTGTTTACGTGAAAGAGTAAGTTAGGTTCATCTTTAGTTTTAGCCACCAAAGTGGTTAGCATCATGGACTCCTGGCTGGGAGATCGTGGGTTTGAATCGCCTCAGAGCCATGTGGGATTTTTGTGCCCTGACTGGCTCCTGCCAGGGTTGAGTTTGTTACGGGCTCAGCTGGTAAGACTGGGACCACAGTCAAGTTTCATCCACTTCATGAATGCATCTCTAAGAGTGTTGCTCAGATTTCCTGACCAACTCTGCAGGTGTCTGTATCTATCGTGCCTGGTTGACACCAGGATATATTATGGAAGTAAGCATAGAGTACAGCCCTGTCATGCAGTCTCAGACTGGAATGGAAATCTGTAGCATCATATTCATCATCCTCATTCTCATCGATCTGCGTTAAAGAAAAGTCTCAAATTCTGTGGTCCTTAATGCCCTGCTGTCATGGTGACCTCAGTTTCAATGATCTGTCCACGTCTGTGGCCTTGGTTTGATTCCATTGGTGCCACTGGTGTCGGCAAGTCCATGGGGGCTGTTGCAGGATGGACTTGGTGGTGCCCTCGGAGGGAGAGCTCGTTCATGCTGGCTCCGCGACTAAGCATTATTGTCATCAGCAGGGGGCTAAGTAGGTGGTGTCCTGCATATGTTGGATCAGAACAGGCACCACTGAACACCACCGAAGTGACTTGGCAGCAGTGCAGTGTCTCCTCCGGTGGGTTGCCTCTTGATGACTTGACATTGACTGCTCCTTGTGGGTTGCTGGTGCTGGGGCTGCAGTGGGCTGGGATGGGCTGTGGCTGTGGACAGGAGGTTAGAATGAGCACCATGGGTGCAGTGCCACTGAGATGGCACAGAAAATGGGGCAGTAGAAAAAAAACAAGTTCCCTACAACACTATGTTATTATGTTAGAGGATAAAAAGGACAAGGGTATCGTTAGAAATAAAAAAGGAGAACTGTCTTAAACACCTTGCAAGTCTGAGTTGAGGCAGCATTTTGTTTAAAAGGTTGTCAGTGGATATAGTTTGACTTGAGTTATATCTTGTCACTTGGTGTGTTTGTGACAGACCATTGTGATTACTCACTTGTACTGCAGTGACTCGTGATATCTGGATCAAACATTGTGCCCCAAGTTTGATCCCACTTCAGTCACATTCACATTGTCTTCTCTAATACCTTGAGTCATCATCGTTGATTTAGTGATAATTTGGCCGCTGAATTATCCACTGATGCTAAATATGCTGTCATGTGTCATCATCACTGACTGTCAGTTACACGCGATACAGGGTGAAAAGAATATTAAAAAAAAAGAAAATTAACACCTTAGCTTACAAGCAGTGCAAATTGCTTCTGCTGGAATTGAAACTATCTTGTACAATTGCCACATCTTAAAGCTTAATTGTTTCCAAATATCCGCTTTGGTTGTGAAAAGTATACTGTGAAAAAAGTATACTGACCCTTTGACTGGCAGAACAGGCCTAATCTATAGCTGGCAAGGAATGACGGATGGATAAAGGAAAAGGGTGATTTGTTGTAGAAAGGTTAAGAAATCTTAACTGCTAACCGCGCTGTTGACAGCACAGCTGCAAGGTTAAGTGCATTAACCTGATTGCATGTGTATGTGTCTTGTCAGTGAAAATTATTTTCTAGAAATTTGAGGGTCAGACTCTCTGTGCCACTCTTACTTCCAGATTTTCAGGGGGTTGCAAAAATATTTAGAGGGTCACACTTTATAACTGCTATAAAATGTACTGTAACACACACACATACACGCTTATACAAACACATGCACACACACACACACACACACACACACACACACACACACACACACACACACACACACACACACGGGCACTGTGACTGGCTCACACAAACATATAGAGAAGGAGGATAAGACAGAAATTGATAAGAAAAGAGGAGCTAATGGCAGAGTTCATAAAACACTTACAGATTAGGCTAACCATTGTTTGTTCACAGAGCCCAGACAAGTGTTCCACTGGTAGTAAAGTTATCAGCTAAAGTGAATAGATGTGAACATATACACTGTCAGAATTTGTAACAGGGAAACTTGGTGTGTGGGATGTCCACAGTGATTATCATAAGAGCTGTATCCACCAGAGCTTGTATTACATGAGCCATTTCTGTCAGTGTCAAAATACTTTGTCACTTGACCATATTCCAGTCACCAAGTAATGATCTTTGGAAGCCCGGTGACAAAAAAGAGGCGAACAATAAAAACCTTTGGAATCTTTGACAAAACTGTTGCCTGGCCTCTCTTGCTGTGCACAACACATTCATCCATTCATGTAAAGCAGCCATTTTAATTGTTCCAGCTGGTCATGTTGCATACATCGCTTGACTTCTGTTCCATTCTCTGGACTATCACCAGCAAGCCATGATGGAGCTGTAGATAATACAGACTGAATCTCATTAGAGTTGCCATGTATTTTGCATTTGGCCGAATCTTGTGATCTTGTGGTCCAGTCAAAAACTGGGTAGGCTGTTTTGAAGATCTTGTTGGTTGCCATGCTTTTCGCATTTGGCTGAATCTTGTGATCTTGTGGTCCAATCAAAAACTGGGTAAGGCTGTTTTGAAGATCTTGTTGGTTTTCAGCAGAAAAGAGTTCAAAAGCGGAAGTTATTCATCAATTCAGATCGTTCTGAAACACTGAAAGAAAATGATGTTTTTGTTGATTCTGATTATGGATAGGGCTGTTTTGAAGATCTTGTTGGTTTTCAGCAGAAAAGAGTTTAAAGGCGGAAGTTGTTCATCAATTCAGATCATTCTAAAACATTGAAGAAAATGATGTTTTTGTTGATTCTGATTATACCGGATTAGACTAAAGTGCTTTTATGTGATGTGTTCTTTGAGGTTATAATGTTCAGGAGAAAATCAGTGCATCAGGGTAAATTTTGGTACGTTTTAGTGATACACTGATCTGAACTCCTGTGTGTCAGATGGGAATTTCATACATCACAGATGCACATTATTGTGTAATAACTCTTACTGCTTGTATGTAGCAGTTTGATCACACAGTTTTTCAAAGGACTAAAGTTGGGAGTCTTCCTACACACTGTAGTCCACAAGCTTATCCATTTACATCAGTTATACACAGCCAGTGAAACCCAACTATCTGGACAGAGGTTGAGTTCCCTGCCTCTCATTGTCAGTATTGGTCAGACTTTGGCTTCAAGCCGTTGTTTGTCTGATCACAGTTCTCTTGAAGCTCCTACAGGCAAGTACTCTTCGGCAGTGAAGGGACTAAATGGACAGCAGTAAGTGGATGAGCACCGATAGGTCTTTGTGTTTGGTAAATATTCACCCATTCACAGTCTCGCTGTATGAAGGAGTTTCTTTTTTATTGTTGTTGTGCACTTCTGTCACGGGCAGATCCCGATCGCATCGCATCAAAAGGATCGTGAGCGAGAGGAGAGCGGGTGCGGCAAGCTCGAGAGCGGCTGGAACAGGAGAGGAAGAGGAAGCTGGTGGATCTTCAGGAGCAGCAGCGGCAGGCTCAAGAGAACCGTGAGAGACAGCTGGAGATGAGGCGCAAAAAGATTGAGGACCTGCGACGGAGAGATGTGTGAGCGCGAGCGGAAGTGGAGAAGAGGAGAAGAGAAAAGGGAGAACGCAGAAGGGTGAGCTTTTTTTTGTTGTTTGTTTTATGATTTTTAATTTTCTTTTAATAATCTTTTAAAAATGAATTTGGTTGTTGTTGAAAGTACATTTCTGGTTTGGTGGTGGAAATGGTGAGTATGGATTAGTTAATGCAAATATTGTGTTAACTTGTTTTGATATTGATCATTATTTTTGTTGAGCGTTATGATTTATGTTTGTGTGAAGGAATGGGATCACTTGCTTAAATGGTATTAGCTATAACAATTTTTAGTTTGTCAGCTAGTGACAGTTTTTATGTAATTTGGTGATACCTTACTCATAGTACTGATAGAATTTTGGTGTCTTCTTACATAGAATATGTATAGTGCTGACGGATTTTTTTATGTTTTTAATCTAGGATTAATTTTTGTGGATGAATCTTCCATATAATTTATTTTGACCATAGACTATTAACAGATTCTCTCTTTTTTTTCTGATAGTAAAATTTTCTAAGAACCAAAATCATGGGCTGCACTTTCACAACAAGAATGATATCAAAACAGAACATGAACAGAAATGAAACCGAAAAAAAAAAAAAAGAAAGAAAGAATTGTCCAGCAGTTTTGTAGTAAAGTCTTTAGTCATGCTGTTAACAGGACTTCTTCTTCCAAGGCCACTGTGACACTCTGTCTCTTTCTTGCAGCCTTTTCTTGCCACTCGCTCTTCGGCGTAAGTTGTCATGTCTGTCTGACTGAGCATTTCCGATGCACAGCAAGCTGTGTGCCTTTTTTTTTTTTTTTTTTTTTTTTGCGCCCCTCGAATGAAGTGTAGGTCATTGGTACCTTTGCCTGTCCTGAGTGGTCCTGATTTCACCGTTTTCTCAGTTTGCTTTGAGTGGAGGATGAGGGGTACATAGGCAGGGGGAGGCAGTACAGTAGGGTTTCAGCAGCAGGAGTTTGTAAACGTGTGTGTGTGTGTGTGTGTGTGTGTGTGTGTGTGTGTGTGTGTGTGTGTGTGTGTGTGTGTGTGTGTGTGTGTGTGTGTGTGTGTGTGTGTGTGTGTGTGTGTGTGTGTGTGTGTGTGTGTGTGACGTGTGTGTGCGTGTGCGTACATGTGTAATTTTGTTGTTTGTGTGAATGTGTGGAGCATCATACATGAGCATGTGTGCATGCATTTCTGTCAGTTTTCTGAAGAAAAACTGAGGGATGGGAAGGAGAGCCGAATTTTAGAAAAAGAGCAGGGAGGTGAAAAAAAGTTTTCAAAGAAAGATCTTACGTTATTTGAAATTTAAGGGTAAACATGACAGTTAACTGTAATTTTTTGATGATCTGTTACATGTAGATTCAGTGTTGCTAAACTGAAGTGGATGACTGTGTCTTCTGTCTGTCAGTTCTTGTTCTGTTCTGTGTACTGTCTGTGAATGAATGATACACACTTGGCTAGTTAAATGACTGATGCGACCATATGTCTATCTGTGCCGTGACTATCTTAGTATCAAAAGCAGTGGCCCAAACGTAGTGGCTATGTCCTTTCAACCTCTGATTTTTGCTCCTCAAGCCTGTTGTTTTCTTCAGCTTGATTGTAGATTGTTGCATGCTGCTTTTAGTTCTCTGAAAACAAAAAAAACAACAACAACAAAAGAACTAATTCAAAGTGTTTTTTTTTTGTGCATGTCCCTGCTGCTGCTCACATTCTTTTTGTTTGTCATAGTGTCCTTAGTTTCAGTTCCTTCTCCATGCTTGTGATGACTGTATATATATCCAGATCCTTGGTGGGGGTGAAACCGGGGGAGTAGATGGGGATAATAGCCCTAGTCTCCTTCCAGAAACAAGGAGCGCAGGCTTTTTTTTTTTTTTTTTTTTTGGCTTTGCAGTTTAAGCAGTTATTGCTGTTAGTAATAGGATTTAACAGGTACTATTCTGCCTGATATGTTTAGGTCAGAATGTGCTCTTGCGAACAGCTCTAAAAAGATTCACATTATTCAGCATCGGTACATGGCATCCTGTAGCGAGTGGCCTCCGTGCAATGTTAGGTTGATAGCTTTCTGTGGGTTCCTGTTAACTGACACTGTGTATGGAGAAGGGGGGACGAAAGGTGTGGGAGTAAGGCCGTTAATGCCACTGATACGGATAAGACTGAAAAAAAGGGTGATCATTGATTTAGATCTACCCAGGCGGTCACCACTGTCTTTGCTGAGAACTTTTGCCAGCAGAACGATTGTTGACATATCACACCCTCCCCAAGCCTGCTGCAGTGCCCCCCCCCCTCCCCACTCCTCCCCCAGCCTCCACCAAACAGGCAGTTAACCGGACATGCCTAACCACATCTCTGTCCCTCCAGACTATCACAACTTTTTTTCTATCTTTTAATGATCACTTGAAATTGCATCTCCATCTTTCCTGCCTGTTTTATTTTTTGGATGTGCAGTGCCTCTGACAGTTTACATTAGCTCTGTCTGTTGTCAGGAATCTTTTTTTTTTTTTTTAAATTCTCAATAGGTTTCTCTTCTTTATTGGTATTTTGAACTAATGGTAGAGGAATAGGACATGAAATTTTGGTATTTCTCTTTGTCGTTTGTGTATTTAAAAAAAAAAAAAAAGAAAATGAAAAGAATGTAGTACCAAGTAGGCTTTTTAATTTTGCCTGGTGGAAGTTTGTGCTGTACATTTTCATTATTTTCATTAAAAAAAAAAATGTTTTCATTCTTTGTTTAAACATACAAATTGTATGCATGCATGTGTAATGATGTGTGCCTGTCAATAACTATGTAAACTTGTGTGTCATTATGTTGGTATCACTAAGAAACGTGTGTGTTTATGTATGTGTGTGTGTGTGTGTGTATGTATGTGTGTGTATGCACTCAAATGTGAAGTGTGTACTAATCTGCGCGCATGTGTGTATGTGCACATGAGTGTCGGCATGCATGTGTGTGTGTTAGGGGCTGGGGGGGGGGGGGGGGGGGGGGGGGGGGGGGGGGGGCTGGGGGGGATAGATTGTCTTTCCATCTGTTCATTTGAAAAAAAAAACACAGCGGATTATACTTGATGTATGCAGAACATGTTGTGCTTGAATCCTAGAGCAATAACTGTTGACAAACAGTTTGTACATTTTGTTTACCATAAAGAACAGCAGTTGATCATGGCTCTGAAGCTTTCTAATTATAAACATTACTCATAACAAGCATTGAAAAAAAAAATCAATAGAAAATTAAAACCAGAACATGACAGCCGAGAAAAAAAAAATGATGATCTACAAACACAGTCATCAACTTTTCTCACTGCCAGCGTGTGGTCAAACAAAAATGTGATCAGTGCTAGGTAAAGGGATCTATACTTGTGATGGTATTTCATCCTCTTGACTAATAATATGCTGGTAATTACCCCCGTAAATGTGAACCCTCCATCACAACATGAAGCATAGAGTACAGGCCTGTCTTGTATATAGTCTCAGAAGAGAATAGAACTGAGTTTGCAAAACATCGTAAGCATGCTTGACTTTACTGATTGTAACACACACACACACACACACACACACACACACACACACACACGCAAGAGAAAATCAAATTCTGTGGACTATAATGCCATGCTGTCATAGTAAAGGGGGAGGTTGTCAACACCATTTTATTATGTTGGATTTGAAAGTACCAGTTACTGCTGTGACCGGACTGCTGGTTCTGCTTGACCTTTTGTCGAGTTGGCTGTATCAGTGTTTAAAGCTATACTAGCATGATCACTGGCAGCAACCAGCAGCAACCAGTCCTGAGAAAGCCGTCACTGTCAGAGACTGGTGTCAGTGGACGGAAGTCACCTGTGTGGGCCCAGTCCTCCCATCAGAGCCCATAGCAGTGCACACAGCTGTAGGTAGGGGCTGACTGGGACCCAGGGATGACACACTTACATGGCTTTGGTAGAATCAAACCTGTGATCGCCCAGCTGGCTGACCTCCGCAGTGTGATGGCTGGTTCATTTGAGTAGTGAAAGGAAAGGTGTGTGTGTGTGTGTGTGTGTGTGTGCGTGTGTGCGTGCGTGCGTGCGTGTGTGCGCTCATTACATTCAAACTTCCAGTAAACAAGAAAACATGATGAGCATTGAAAAGAAGGGGGAGCAGTATGCACCAATCTTTTGAAAAAGCAAAACTTAAAGAGACCTTCAGATAATTCAGACAGAACCTTGGTGTCTCTTCAGAGTGGCGATGGAGAGGGGGGGGGGTGGGGGGGGGGGGGTTGGGGGGTGGGGATGGGTCCCTCCTCCTGCAAGTAAAAGAACTAAGTGCTAAGTGATGTGCCCAGTGAACTGAACCTCAGTGGCACTGGCAACGTAGATTGATGAAACTGGAGCTTAAAACTGTGCAGTTTTCAGTGGCAACAGTGTGCACGGTGTGTGGCCCACGGGGCTGTGTCAGTCTCCTGGCTTGCCTGCTCATGGAGATAATTAGGTTGAGAGGCCTCTGATCTCTCTCCAGGGCCATGCCCCCTCCCCCCCTTCCTCCCACACCTCTCCACCCCCAGGCCCTGTCTTGTACCTCTAGATGTATCGAGTCTTGTGATTGATGCATGTTTGTACTGTGTTAGATTTGTGTAATGTCGAAACACATATATCGCCTGTGTACATTTGGATTTATTTTGTTTTGGTGTTTAAGACCTTGCGGAACCTCTGGGCTGGAATGAATGGTGCTGCCAGTTCTGTGGCGATATGGGTTGATGTGTGTGAAAAAAGTGTGCGACTGCGTGTGTGTGTGTGTGTGAGTGTGAATGTGTGTGTGTGTGTGTGTGTGTGTGTGTGTGTGTGTGTGTGTGTGTGTGTGTGTGTGTGTGTGTGTGTGTGTGTGTGTGTGTGTGTGTGTGTGTGTGTGTGTGTGTGTGTGTGTGTGTGTGCGTGTGTGAATGTGTGTGTGTGTGTGTGTGTGTGTGTGTGTGTGTGTGTGTGTGTGTGTGTGTGTGTGAGAGAGAGAGAGAGAGAGAGAGAGAGAGAGAGAGAGAGAGAGAGAGAGAGAGAGAATGTGACAGACAGACAGACAGACAGAGAGAGACTGTGTGCCGTGTGTGTTGATGGGAACAAAGTGAGATTGATGGAGCTGATCTGGGACCTGAGGTCTGATGGTTGCTGCCTGGTGTCTATAGCTAACAGCTTTGTGTGGTTCCAGTGAAGAGAAGGAGTGGAGCACTGTGCAGCTCTGTGTGTGTGTGTGTGTGTGTGTGTGTGTGTGTGTGTGTGTGTGTGTGTGTGTGTGTGTGTGAGAGAGAGAGAGAGACAGACAGACAGACAGACACACACACACACACACACACAGAGAGAAAAAGAGGGGGGGGAGGTGGGGGGGGGGGGGGGGGGGGGGGGGGGGGGGGGGGGGGGGGGGGGGGAGACATGAAGATACATGAAACATATGCACAGATTGACACAATCAGCTCTGTTACCTCTGCTATCGGTGTTTCACATGAGGGCACTGAAGGACTGTTATCTGTGTGCTGAGTGATGGTGTAAGTAGAAAACCAAAACAAATGGAACAAGACCTGTATTACACATCTAGGACAGTGTTCTAAAGGCAATGACTGAAAACCAGTTCCAGTCTAGGTTTTTCCTCAGCACAGAGAGGTGTGTTAATAATTATAATGACGATTTTTTATGGCGCTTAATCTTACATAATCCCTAAGCACTTACAAATACAGAAAAGATTAAAGAAAACATAAATGATGCCAATAAGAAGATAAATATTGCAATGAATACCATGTATAGACTCAGAAAGAAGTATTCCACATGTAGGTTTTACATGTCTAGACAGAGAGTTACTTAGCAAAGACAGATGGAGAAATATTCTACAAGTGTAGTTTTTACACAGACGTTGTCTTAACAGAGAGGTGTTTAGCATAGACAAATAGAGAAATATTCCACAAGTGTAGTTTTTACACAGAGTTCTAAACAGAGAGGTGTGTAGCATAGACAAAGAGAGAAGTGTTCCACAAGCATGGTTTTACCAAGATGAAGTCTTGTTAGAGAGGTGTGCTTGGTATAGACAAAGAGAAAAGTATTGCACAAGCATAGTCTTTGAATACAGAGATCCTGAAGTGAGAGGTTTCACTGTATCCCAACTGATTTGCCCTGACCTTTTTTTTTTTTCCTTTTTGTTGTTGTCTGAAGTCTTTATATTATGGTGGAAACTGCTGAAATGAACTGAGGCTGGCCTGTGTCGGCAGCAGTAAACCAACAGGTCGATGTTGGCCGTCCTTGACTGCTTCTTCTCTCAGTGGCAGGATTGATTGATTTTCATTTTTGTGGGCGGAAGCATATCAGAAGAAAACGCCGATCAGCCGGCTCGTTTATTGCTCCCCAAAAATGTCAAAAGAGAATCACACACGGCACTTTTCTGAAAGGTGCAAGTGTGAACAGATCCAGACCTCTTGCGAAAGAATGCAAGTTGTTCTCACTCTGAAGACGGCAGAAAAATTAAAAAAAATGGATGTATATAAATCTGCTTCTGTTTAAGAAAGGAAAAAAGTTGGCCAGACAATGGACCAGCATAATAAGGGACTTTAAGCTGTAAAAGGAACTACAGTTTTTCATGATATCGGGGGCTTTGACTAGTATTCAGTGTGCGGGTGAATTGACTAGTATTAAGTGTGCTGGTGAATTGACTAGTATTAAGCGTGCAGGTGAATTGACTAGTATTATGTGTGCAGGTGAATTGACTAGTATTAATGTGTGCAGGTGAATGGACTAGTATTAATTGTTCAGGTATGGAAAAGGGAGCATTACTTCTAGGGGACATAATATCTGTTTTGAGATGATTGGCGTGAATAGGATGATGGGAAATATGTCTGCCTTATGTGGCTGTTTTCAAATTTCACAATTCTTAATTAAGTAGAGATTGTGTTGATGTTAGATTCAGTGTGCCATGTTGGGGGGGGGGGGGGGGGGGGGGGGAACTGAAGAACTGAGGGTGGGAAGTTGTTGATAGCAGAATTTGGCTGATGACAAGTTTGAGATCATGTCCCTGGTTGGAAAGTAACTGGACAGCTGATTACTCAGTATTAGCTGAGAGCTGGGACACTAAAGGTCAAAATTCCAATACATCTCTGACATTCTCTGTTGGTTTCTTCATTGGAATAGTTTTTCTACTGATTGAATTTAGCCGTCACAGACAGGTGTAACGCAGTTTAGCGAAAGTAACTTTGTGTTCATTTCGAGGAGGAAAATTAAGCATATTGAGCTCAGTATTAAGTGCAGTGTGTACATGTTCTTGATGCCAGACTTGTCTTCTCAAAAACCTGTATTATACTGGAACTGGAAGATGTAGTCATAGGAGAATAGAAAGACAGATCTCATGCCACCATTGGAAAACAAACTTACTGGAACTGGCGTTATCATACTGGTAAAGGAGCCTTGCATTATACTGATAAAGGAAGACCTGCATCATGCTGGTATGAAAAGACCAACATCATCCTGTTTTAGGAAGACAGGAATCAAGTGATTGTATGTGAAAAGACAGGTACCATACAGTGCAGGAATCATACTGACTGCATGTGAAAAGACGGGTACCACATTGGTGCAGGAATCGTACTGACTGTATGTGAAAAGACAGGTACCACATTGGTACACGAATCATACTGACTGTATGTGAAAAGACAGGTACCACATTGGTACAGGAATCATACTGACTGTATGTGAAAAGACAGGTACCACATTGGTACAGGAATCATACTGACTGTATGTGAAAAGACAGGTACCACATTGGTGCAGGAATCATACTGACTGTATGTGAAAAGACAGGTACCACATTGGTGCAGGAATCATACTGACTATGTGAAAAGACAGGTACCACATTGGTACACGAATCATACTGACTGTATATGAAAAGACAGGTGCCACATTGGTGCTGGAATCATACCAACTGTATGTGAAAAGACAGGTACCACATTGATACAGGAATCATACTGACTGTATATGAAAAGACAGGTGCCACATTGGTGCTGGAATCATACTGACTATGAAAAGACAGGTACCACATTGGTACAGGAATCATACTGACTGTATATGAAAGACAGGTACCACATTAGTCCAGGAATCGTACTGACTGTATATGAAAAGACAGGTACCATACTGGTAAAAGACGACATATTCTGGTATAAGAAGACAGGCATCATACTGATGTATGAGACAGGAATTACACTGGTTTTGAAAGCTGCCGTTGAGTATGTTTAACTCGAAATTGAAGGGAGTGGAGTTTTCTTTTTGGGTCAGCCATTGTCAAGTTAGCAAATCATTATTGTTGGGATCTAAGGATTCATTCTTGTAGACCAAATTTGGGCATATCTGGTAAATGGGACTGAACCATACAAGCATTTGTAGTCATTTTCCCCATCATAAAGGAAGGTCTTTCCTGCTGAGTGAGTCCTGTTCAGCACCAACTGGTATCCCATTATCTTCATTGTCATTCATATTCTGTCTGTCAGAGTTGTCATAGCAACTTGTATTTTTGATTTATTTTATTTTTGAAGCCATTTGGAAGATGAAGAGCAAGGTTTTGATAAAAGTGGGAAAGCATATGGGGAATACAGCAGGTTTTTGAAGAAATGTCAGCTGGATTTGGCTGAGTTCATAGAATTGAGCAAGCCAGTAAGCTTTATACCGTGGAGAAGTAGTACTGTTTTGCTTGACTGTCATCTGTATTGTCAGGAAACAGTTTTGTTTTCTTTCTTCTCTGTAGTTTGTATGACTGTTCTTTTTTTTTCTGAAGTTCATGGTGATGACAATTGTTATTGTCCTCCAGCCCGGAATGAAATGAAATTAATTATTGCTCAGAACGATGGAATATATTATAGACTGAATATCATTTGGCAGACAGGCTGGAATCCCATTGTTCTTTTTTTGTGCCTACTATGAATTATGATTTCTTGTGTTGCACTGATGTATTTCTAGCTTGTTTTGCATGAAAAAAAAGCAGTTTATTTTTCTCATTGTTTAATAACTAAGTGTATAGTGGTTTAGCCCTTCATTTTCTGTTTGGAATGACATTCAAGAAAAGAAGATCATGCAGTTACATTATATATTTTTGTTTTTTCATATGTGTGTGTGTGTGTGTGTGTGTGTGTGTGTGTGTGTGTGTGTGTGTGTGTGTGTGTGAAATGTACTGTTAAGAAATAAGTGGAAGCCCAGGGAAGCACACAAAAATATGAAAACTGAAGAAAAGTGAGAGTTCAGTCATAGAGGTTGATATTATCTGTGATTTTGTCGATTGATTTTCTTGATTACAAGAGTAACCGTTTGCATTGTTCATGTTGTTGAAGCGTTTATTAGTATGGAGGTGTGAGTTTTTTCTGCAAGTTTTTTCAGTACACACTGCTGAAGAATGGACCCAGAAATTGTGAAACATTGGGTTCAATGGGAGGGAATTTTAATTGGGGGGTGAAAGATGAAGGGTAAATGTAAATGTAATCTACGTCAAGAGGGAACTTTCCACATAAAAAGGGTCTTTGAAAGGAAAGAGTCTTAGGAGATGTGTTCTGGAAAACCCTGGGGATTGGACAAACGAACTGCTTTCTAATATTTGATCCATGAGAATGGAGGGGGGGGGGGGGGGGGGGGGGGGGGCAGGGGGGGGAGGGGGGGATGGGGGGGGGGGGCGACTAGGGGGACTAGCTGTTTAAAGAAATGCAATAAAACTTGAACTGTGTTCACTTCCATTGTTTGTTTGTGATATACCTGTTAAAAAGTGTCGGTTGTTGCAGCAGTGTCACAAATATCATTGACTATAATTTGTTGGGAGTAGCTATAAATTCAGTCCAGGTCAAGGGAAAAAATCCATATGAGTCGTGTACAGAGAGGGTGTTTAAAGTGGGAAGGCACCTTATTGAAAGATTTTATTGTACAGTGCCTTGTTAAGGTTAACTAATCAGCTGACAATGAAAAGATGTTGGTGATAACCATGTGGCCATTACGTGGGGTCATTTTAACAACTGTCAGTGGCAAGACATTGATAGTAATCTTGCTGCCATCTTAGTAGCATTAATGGTAAGTTGTCAATGAACATGCTTCCTGTCTTATAGATTTGATTGTAAGATGTCAGGAACCATTTTGCAATGTCTTTTAACAGTTGTTTATGGTAGGGCATTGTCAGTAACCTTATGGATATCTAGCAGTGTCTTTTTACACTGATAATCTTTTGGCAACCTTACAGTGTCTTTTAACAGTTGTTATTGGCAGAACACTGTTAATAACCTTATGGATATCTAGCAGTATCTTTTTACAGGTGTTAAGGCAGGACACTGCTAATAATCATGTGGCTGTCTTGCAGTGTCTTTTAACAGATGTTAATGGCAGGATACTGTTAATAACCATGTTGCCGTCTTGCAGTGTCTTTTAACAGTTGTTAATGGCAGGGCATTGTTGATAACCATGTGGCCATTTTACAGTGTCTTTTTAACAAAATTGTTAATGGCAGGCAGGACACTGTCAGTAACTATATGACCATTTTTGGTGTCGTTTGGTAACCAATTATGGCAGCACATTGTTGTTATCATGCTGCCATCTTGTTGTGTCTTTCAATGACTGTTAATGGCAATGTGTTGTCAATAATCATGTTGCCATGTTGTGGTGTCTTTTTACAGCTGTTGATGGCAACAGTTTGTCAGTAACCGTGTTTCCGTTTTGTGGTGTCTTTTTAACACTGGCTAATAGCAACACATCAGTATCCTTTGTTGCCAGCTTGTGTTGTAATTTAGTAAGTGCTAATGGAAAGACATTGATATCATGTGGCTGGTGCATAAAGGCATTTTTCATAGCCATGTCACTGTCTGTGGTGTCTTACAACCATCAGTGGTAAGAGGCAATAACGTGGCGATGTGTTCCATCGTATGGTGCCTTTGAACAGCCATTAATGGTAAATAATGATATGGACATTTTGTGGTGTCCTTTAAGCACCATGAATAACAAGACACTTTCAATAACCATGAGGCCATCTTGTGGCGTCTTGTAACAAACTGTTTGCGCCAAGTGGCCATATGTTGGCGTTTGGTATGTTTCCATTGTGTGGTGTCTTTTGTCAGTCATTTAATGACAGGTATTGTCAGTAACTATATGGCCATCATGTGGTGTCTTTTAACCTTAATGAATAACAAGACACTGACAAGAACCATGCGGCCATCTTGTGGCGTCTTGTAGCAACTGTTCGTGCCAAGTGGCCATATGTTGGCGTCCACTATGTTTCCATTGTGTGGTGTCTTTTATCAGTCATTAATGACAAGGTATTGTCAGTAACTATGTGGCCTTCATGTGGTGTCTTTTTAACCTTAATAAATAACAAGACACTGTCAATAACCATGCAGCCATCTTTTGGTGTCTTTTAACCTTAATCATAACCATGCGGCCATCTTGTGGTGTCTTATAACCTTAATGAGTAACAAGACACATTCAGTAACCATGCGGCCATCTTGTGGTGTATTTTAACCACCAAGAATAACAAGACACATTCAGTAACCATGTGGCTGTCTTCTTGTGGTGTGTTTTAACCTTAACGAAAAATAAGACACTGTCAATAACAAATGCGACCATCTTGTGGTGACTTTTAACTTCCATGAGTAACATGATACTGTCATTAACTATGTTGCCATCTTGTGGTGTCTTTTAACCTTAATAAATAACAAGACACTGTCATTAACTATGTAGCCATCTTGTGGTGTCTTTTTAACTCTGTGAGTAACGTGACACTGTCATTAACCATGTGACGATCTTGTGGTGTCTTTTAACCTTAATGAATAATGTGACACTGTCAATAACCATGTGACAATCTTCTGGTGTCTTTTAACCTTAACAAATAACAAGACACTGTCAGTAACCATGTGACCATCTTGTGGTGTCTTTTAACCTTAATGAATAACAAGACACTGTCAGTAACCATGTGGCCATCGTGTAGTGTCTTTTAACCACCAAGAATAACAAGACACGTTCAATAACCATGCGGCCATCTTGTGGTGTCTTTGTGCAGAGTCGGCGGGAGACGCTGCTGCTGAAAGCGGAGGAGCGAGTGGCACGCTACGAGGCCTGGAAGCGCAGCGGTCAGAAAGGTGGGCGAAGTCATGTTCTGGGTTTTGGCAGCGCCACTCCGCGCCACGTCTGCCTGCCCAGCGATCGGCCCAGGCGCTCGTCCTCTCATAGTGCCCTGGTCCGGCGCTCGCCTTACGGCTCGGAATCGGATTACTCGTTTCGCCCACAGAGACGGGCTCTTTCTGCTTGCAGCACTGTCCGGCGTCATTGTTGTGTTGACCTTAACCGGACGGGTATGTCCTGGCTTACTAACCTTTCCCAACCCCCTCGTACCTCCACCCTGGGTATTCCTTGCCTATGGTGGTGAGGTTTACTTACCCCACCTCTCATGGTGTACCCTGGGGTCTCGGGCAGTCAGCTCCTTGGTTGCAGTTTCTTTGTGTTGTATAGGGTTTTGGTATGCTTAGAAGCAGTTGGCTTATTCTTGAGAGTGATAGATGATGACATGATCTGTAATGATATTTCCTAAGTGCTTGCCAGAGAAGAGAGCTTTGTTTATTGACCAACTTGTTTCATTTATTTCTTGTTTTTAAAGTTGAAGAGATTTCCCCTGACCCCAGAGGAGATTGAACAGATAGTACCAAGCTGGTTAAACCGACTCCACCCTCTTTCTTTGTTTCAGTGGAACCAGTTGTCACTTGAAAAGTTTTGCCTGGATCATGCCTGATCTTTATTATCAGCAAAGGACGAAAATGTGTCAGGTCACTGCAGTGAACGTGACCTAAAACCATAGTAAATTCATATTGATAGGGGGTTTCCTTTTTCTGTTTTTTTTTTTTTTCCTTGTCCACCTTGAACTCTTAGTCAGGGATGTGAAAATTATGCAGGAATAAGTGAACATGCTTTTTGAAAAGAAAAATTAAAAACAAGCAAACAAACAAAACCACGCATCTGCTTTGCGTTGACAGTGATCACACAAAGTGTTTGAAGAGATGGCAGCTTACCATGGGTGAATTTCCCAGTCTGGTTTGTTGTTATGTTCTGGCAGTTTTTTGGCCAGTCCGGCTGTACTGTTTTTTGTTGACTGCTAGGGTATGAACCATCATGGCCTTTGAACTCTGGCGGCAGGAAGCTTTAATGCTCAGTCCCTGCTCACATTCTTGTTAGGTGTTAGAATGGTGTCCAGTGTGAGGGTTCTTGTATGATGCAGAAGATAATATAGCCAGTGTCGTAGAGCATTGAAAATCACATCATAAGTATTTTCATAGCCAGCTTGGTACTTCACTATCAAGTAGCATTGATATTTCTCTTTATCACTATTGTTACTATGAAAAAAAAACAACAAAAGATACTTTTATGGAGTTCTTAAAAATCCCCTAACTTTTATTGTTGTTTGAATTGTGATTGAAAAAATCCATCATGTTGAAAGTGCATGAAAGAGGTAGATAATTGTTTTCATTGTAACTTGCATTATTTGAATATTGTCATTTTTTTTTTTTTTTTAAGGTTTCTATGTCTGAAGTGAAATCTGCGTGAACAGCCATTTAGGAAGTCTATGAATGAGGATTCTCTGAGATCAGACATTTTTTTTTATTACATTATAAAACTCTGGGAAGTTGCCAGCTGAGGCATGAAAACCTAATTTCAAGCTGAGAAAGGATTTTTTTGAGGCATGAGGGTTCAATGACTCCTTGATGGCAAAATGGGGGTCACCTGAAAATGATGGGCTATGTTTGAATATATGGGCAAGTATATTTATGAGAAAAAATGGGTTTGTTATATTGGGCAGGTAACTGCATGAACGTTCCTGTCTTCAACAACTAAAATGATAGAAAAAAGATATTTCCCAGCCTCAGAAGCATGCTGAAGTGATTAGTTCATTAATCAGTTAAATCAATGCGAGTTGTTTATTAGGACTTACAGAGTTCAGCCACTCGAAGTAGGTAATGCTATATTGCTGTTAGAACCTATAAAGCCGGTTGAAGCAGATGATGCTATACACTTGCGCTAGAAATATTCTTCGTTATCTCGATTTCATCTCTGACTGTATTAAATGCTGATTGATCAGAGATCTGATGAAAGTACTGTTCATCATTTAATGACTATTTTGGTGCTGATGATGTGGGCATACCAGTCAGGTTGAGGATGTGTTCAAGTGTTGCTGATTCTGAAATATAAGACCAGTTTGGTGTTCAGAGTACTAATTTGAAAATGCTTTTAAAATTTTATTTGGTGAATTCAGACTACCTGTTATTTTATGAGGGCTGAAATTTATGTGTAGGGAAATTTCATTATAATGGAAAAACAAGTTTTTTTTAGTGCGTCTTGGTTGAATACAGTTACTCTTTTTTTCTTTTTTTTAGATAATGCCATTCAGAGCAAATTTTTGTAGAAAACAGAAAAAAGAAATCGGCAAATGTGTGTGTGTGTGTGTGTGTGTGTGTGTGTGTGTGTGTGTGTGTTGTGTTTTTAAGGGGGAGAGAAAAGTATACAAACGTGGTATAATCTGAAAGAGAGTGTTGGGAAGGAGGGGGGATGAGTTAGGGGATGAACTGTTCCCTTAATACTGTACAAGGGAAAACATACAAAAGTGTCATGCAGTTGTGTCGCGGTGCTGGCTGTGCACCCAGAGACCCTCGTGTTGAATCGCACATTCAGTGGATGCAATGAACAGTTGTCTGAACTTTGCAGAAGAGTCTGCAAAGTGTTTTGGCACAGTGGCCAACAAACAGGATTAGGTTAAACAGTGACCGCACACCTTTGCCAGTGCTTTAGGTGAAAGTGAAAGTCATACCTTTCTAGTCATTCATTTAACCTGAAAACAAAACGTGATTATTTATCATTCTCATCTGATTATATACGGCATCATAAATGACTCTCAACTAAGCCAACGTTTAGGCAGTGTCAGTAAATGACTTGATATCTATCTCTGTCTGTCGGATACAGGTTCATAGTATATGTGAATGCTGACTGGCTGCTTGCAGATTTCACTTTCTTTATATGTTTAAAATCAAAGTGGTTGATATCATGTTGCATGCCAGTTTTGTCTGAGACGCTCCAGGTGGAGGGATTACCATTTGATTTCCTTGGAACTTTGGATTTAGTGTCAAGGAGGGTTGTCTCTTCCTTGGCCATGAATTATGTGAGAAAAGGTGACCCAGCAAGATGGCGGACTTGTAAGTGAAGGAAAAGGGGGAGAGGGAGGGGGGAACACTCTCAGGTCAACCATCTGGACTTTGCTCACTTTCTCTCCGTCTTCTTTTTTTGGCACATGCTTGATCCCTCTGGCTTGGAATGCAGCATTTTCCCTTGAATTTCTTTGAGAAGAAATATTTTGGACCCCCCCCCCCCCCCCTTTTTTTTTTTTTTTTTTTGCCCATTCTCTACCCTTCATCCTCCCCTCTTTTGATCCCCCCCCCCCTTCATTTCCTCCAATAGCATTGTTTTAATATTGACATTCATGTAGTTGGTATTGTACTGTAGTAGTTTGTGTGTCCTTTTTATTGTCCCAGTTTGATAGATTTATTGTACAGAAAGCTTTTAGCATTCATTTCTTTCGGAATTCGGATTATTGATAAAATTTGCTTTTTTAAAGAAATTTCTAGTTTTATGATTGACAAATGGAGCACTTGTCAGGGACCCCCCCCCCTCCCCCCCCCCCAACAAACAGAGTGCTGAAAACTTGATCATAGCTTTGCTTTTAAAATGGAAGGATCATAGAAATTTATAAATTACAGTTTTTGAGCATTCTTTCGGAAGTAACCAATTAAATAAAACACTTGTTTGAAAATAAAATTAAAAAAAAAACAATATATTTGTACATACTTGACTGAAACAGATGGAAAAGTTCAAATAGAACCGACAGTACTTGGCACCTTTCAGTTGGCCATTGCATGGATTTGATTTTTTGTACATTTTATTTTTTGCTTGCTATACATATTATTCACTGAGATTGATCATATGTGATATATATTGTATAGGTATTTTTCTTTTACACTTTTGATTTGCTTATTCTGGTACCAGCAATTTTTTTTTTTGGTGGGGTCATTAACTTTAGTTTTCTTCTGACATCTCTAATTCAAAATTTTAATACATTTTAATGAGTTTTACTTCGTTGATTTCTTTGTTTTGAAGTTTATCATCAGCATTGTTCAGTCTCCTCAGGTTTATGAGAAGAAAATGTGTATGGTATTCCATAATTTTTTGTTACATTTGAGTTCATTTATTTATTTTATACTGACACTTACCACATGGTTCATTTATATTGTGGGGAAAAGAAAAAAAACAGTAAATTAAAAATGATAACAGTCTTTCACCTTATGACCCAGGGGAAGAATTGTTACTACGTGAATTGGGGAAAAAAAAAAAGTTTTCTGATGAAATGAAGTGTGGTACAGAATCTGTTCTTATGATAACATTAAAAATCGAGACATTTATCTGTGTATAGATTTAGCTGGTTTGGTTTGTTTTTTCTTTTCTTTTCTTTTTTTTTTTTTTTAGTGTAAGGAAACAAGCTGTGAAAGAAAATGGCTAGAACATAAACACCGCCAGATTTGAACAGGAAAATCAGGTTCATGTTGAGTTTCAGTGGTTATAATAACCGTTTGTTAGTGGAATGTCCTGGAAAACTTACATAGAAAAATGTAACTGATCATTAGCAAGGTAAGTACCATCTTCATCACTAATGAGAAGATTTTGCTTGGAGAAATTTTTTTTTTTTTTTTCCTGACTGTTTGGTAGTGATCTGCATGCTCATTTCTCATCTTATTTAAGGAACTTCACAACTGCTAGTTTTTGAGAACCATTTCTGTCTTTTCTTTTTTGTTATTTCTCTTCCTTTATACACATAACCACCTGTGTCTTTTTGTCTGTGTGCTCTCTCTCTGTCTTAACACATACACAAACCATGTCTGTCTTTGTCCGTTTACGCCATCTGTGTTTTTTTTGTCTCTCTCTGTTTTCAGCTTTTTTTTTTTTTTTTAAAGTTCTTTTTGGTATATTATTTGATCCTGTGTCTTTAGCTGTCTTCTTCAGTGTTTCATTTTTCTCTTTTTTTTTTTTTTTTTTTCTTATAGGAGTTTGTTTGAAGTCATGTTAGCTGAAGATTGACCATGGAGTTGATTACCTGCCCTTATTTTCCTCTCTAAAACTCGGGGAACCCCGCAGTAATCCCACTGGAGGATTTCTGTGTCTGCTTTTTGACTGCACTGTAACCATGTCCCACTGATCTGGTCTCACTAGATAGGAGAGTGCTGCAATGCTGATTGAGCCTGGACCCGTGTGAATCTTGGCGTGCGCTGAAAAAGCAACCCCGGCAGTGCTTTGCATCTCTTGTTAACATTTGGAAAATGTCAAGCGCATGAAGAGCAAATGTCTTGTGCTCTCTTTGTTGTTCTCACTGCTATCAAGAAGAAAAGTTGGCCTTGCGGCGGTTTGCGTAGTGATGACCTTTTGCGCATGCGGAGCTCGAGCCTGTGCACTTTCGTTGGGTTTGTGTGATGTGTGTGACATGGTTGGGGGCATGTGCAAGTGTGTGTGTGTGTGTGTGTGTGTGTGTGTGTGTGTGTGTGTGTGTGTGTGTGTGTGTGTGTGTGTGTGTGTGTGTGAATAGTAATGAAGAATTGAGTACTTGGAATAATTGTAAAAGCATTTTCTGCTGAAAGATAGACAGCCCACAGTTTGAGTTGGACATGAGTAAGTTTGCACACAGAACCTATGGCACATGTCTGGCTTCTGTCAAGTGTCGAAATGTTGCATGATACAGAATTAATTCCTGGGTCTTGATTTTGAATCAGATCTTGAAAATTTTTACACCTATCAGCCTCATCTTCAGAGTCAACATTTTGCTTCAGAGACTACAGATGTAAATGACTGCTGCTGGGAGACTTCAGTGTCTTGCCCAGTTTATCAGACATTAAAGTTAACACAGTGTATGAGTGGGGTTCAGTAAGCTAAAAAGAAAACTTATTCTGATTTCTCATCTTACAACATATCAATAGTATTCAGGACTTTGAAATTTTGTAGGGGTGTTGATTCAGAACATAAGTCCTATTCCCTGTTGATTGCAACATGTTGCATGTGTTAATACCGATCAGTAATGTCGCAGTCTTTTCTGAGTTACCGTAGATTGATACTTTGGTAACATCAGAATTGTGCTTGGATTTCTCAGAGATTCAAATTGATAATTCTGTACATATCACAGGTTCAGTAACAGCAAAACCTTGATTTATTTATTCATTTATTTATGATTTTTCCTGTGGTCAGATTGAGATTTGTCTCTGACAGTTTTCAGCATATTATTTTATGTGGCAGATGAGGGCCCCTTTGCTTTGTTCAAACTTTCTTTTGCATTCCTGCAAGGATCTGTTAAAAAGAAAAGAAAAAAAAAAATAGTGAGTGAGAAGAGAGCAAAGGGAGTGAAAGAAAGTAAATTTTGAGCAAGACATGGGATTATAATGCGATGGTCTACATGCTGCTGTACTTACAATATAAACTACCGCGCATGTTTGCCATAGAAGGCTGGTGTTATTACCATGTCTGCATTGTCATGTGTGACATGTCTTTTTATTGCCGTGGATGTGTGTGTTCATATTCTGTTTTGTATGTGTGATCATATGCCTCTTGGTCATTATCATATGGGTACATTCTTTGCATGCATGCACATGTGTATGTGTGTCTTTGTGTGCGTGCGTGTGTTTGCACAGTGTTTGCATTTGAAAGTGCATGAGAGTGTGATGAAAATGCTGTCCCCAAATGACTTGTCAAAAGCACTTGTCATTTCTGCTTGATCTTGATGTGAACAGTTTGTCAGCCTGTGTGTAAATTGTAACAAACTGTTTTGAAAAGTTTCCACAATACAAAACAAAAGGAAAAGGAAAAAAAAAAAAAAAAAGGCCACCAACATGCAAAGATCCCCCCTCCTGTTGACTCCTCTCAGCTCCCTCCCTGACTCCCTTCCCCTTTCTCAACTTCCCTCTGTCATGCTCCCTCTTACCCCCTGACCCTCCCCAAGAACGCAGAGGTTATGTGTTGGAAAGAATGTTTTGTTATGATTATGAAATTAGAAAGTAGACTCGGTCTTTGGAAGATGAAGTATCAGAAGTTCTAGACTGAAGATTTTTCTAGGGTTTAGATAACCAAAAAAGAAAGGAAGGAGAAGATTGAAATGTTGCATTGACCGTTTTCGCTTTAAATATGTGTATTTTACTCTTTTTTTTTGTTGTTCTATTTTTTTTTTTCCTCCATCTGCCCAGATTTTTTGTTCTTTTTATTTCTTGCTTTTTTTTTTTTAACTGAAAAAAAAAGACATTAATTTGTGATTTTCTGCACCAAGGCTTCATAAAGTGTGTGTTGGGTTAGCTGCTTAAGGCTCAGAGCACAATTTACTGTTGTATGCTGCTTGGATAGTTCTTGTTGTCCAAAGGAGTTGTGTGATCGATACCCTGGCCAGTGATGGAGAATTCACTGAATACTCTTCATACATTGCTTCAGTAGACTGCCCACTGATGATCTTTCCCATCACACACAAACAGTGAACCACATTTTCTTGTTGTTGATCGCAGCTCTCATTTTGAATGTTACCTGAGAAATACTGTGCTTTTGATGGAAAAATGCTCTAGGCTCTGTTTCCACGTCTTTGACAGTTTATATTCATTGACCACTGTTCTGTTGTTCAGCCAGTGAAATTTCATGACTGTGTCAGCCGGCAATGTTGGTTTTTGCCATGAAACGTAACAATAGTGATTTGCGCAAATGAATTGGATTAATGCGATTTTGAATCCGTTCTTGCTTCTCTTGATGCTGAAGAACACAGTCTATACCCCACAAAGTTTACAATGGGTACAAGAAGAAAAACAACAAAGAGAGAAAAGACAGAGAATCTAGAACTCTTTCAGAGGGGAGCGTTTACAGGCAAGCACATACTTACAGCATGTTTCAGTTCAACACTGCATCAAGAGTGGTAGGGGTGTGACACTTCTCTCTTTTTTAATGGAATTAGGATATCTGACTCTAATTTGCACTTCTTTTTATGACGCTGCAAGTAATGTCCATAGCAGATGTCAAGGGGTATGATTACAGTGCCTGTGAATGCTGAATTTAGCGGACTAAGGTTTAAATAGAGACCTGAAGACACTGGCGACTTCAGTCTGACCAAGGTACAGGCACTGTACTCCACTGAGAATCTGGGCTTGTCTGCATGGTAGTCGAGCAGCTGCACAAAAGCTACGTGTCTCAGTCATTCCCCTTGATCCCAGTCCTTTCCATTCCCCTCCCAAACCCACTTCCCCACCCTACTGTTTTATTTTGTTCTTTTTATTTGAAATAACCTACTCCGTTGTGAAGCATAGATGTTGTGTGTTGTCTGTTTGGGATGTGAGTGGGCGAGTGGTTGTGGTTTTGTCACGGTGCTGGCAATGAAGTTGATGTGCGTAATATCACTGTCCATTGTCGATCGCTTTTCACTGGATGAGTCTCTGTGAGTTAGAGAGAGATTAGGATTTGTGGGTTCAGGAGAATAGTGTGATAAAGCATGTAGGTTGTTAACAGATTGGCAGTAATGTGGAATTTTTTTTTTTTTTTTTTTTTAAGATTCACCTGTATATCATTCTGAGAATTTTGACAGTTTGATTCACTGGACTGGAGAGATCAAGGTACTGCACACGAATTTTAGCCAAAGTTCAGCCTCAGAAAGGAGGACACTTTTGACAGTTGGGTTTTCTTTATGCGACTGTGAATGGTTGGGATTTTAGTAATCAAACGTCGTAGAAAATAATTTTCTGTTGAGTTAGAGAGCGCTTTGGAAAGTGAATTGGAAAGTATTGATCAATGTAAAAATGCTTGACATTTTGTTTGAACTGAAAGACTTCTGTCAGGTTTCACCCTAATTATGGAATGCTGTTGGCACCAGTGCTTGCAATGAGGTGCAAGTTTTCGCGATAAGTTTCTTTATCTTTGAAAAAAATGGGCCAGGATAGGGCAGAATATGTGAGCATTACCATTGGACAGTGGTATTTCACTCCTCAGGTTTATTTTTGTTTGTTTTGACATGGACATGGATGTAGAGTAGAAGGCGTAGTTGCTTCATGTTCTCTCCACAGCATTTTTGTGCAATTTTCGCATCATGTGGCATGGTTTTCTTTTTGGTTTCTCTCCCCTTGTCCGGCTGTAGGGCCACCACCAGGTGGCGTTATGCCTACTGCCAAGCATCTGTCGGCTTCGACTGGTGTGCTTTATCACAAACGAAACTTTGCTTCCTCGGGAGTGCTAAATGAAACGGGCCGACCTGAGTCCCTGCTTGGTAAGCTTGTGACAGTGTGGGTATTAAAAGTTGTCGTGAGTTTGCATGACTTGCTGTTAAAAGAAAACAAATTTGTATCCAGAAACATTTTATCATGTGTGCAGTGTTATGAGTGTGCTTTAATAAATGTAGTTAGTTTGCTGAAATGTAATATTCTTTCTTAGCGTGAAACTGATGCTGTAGTTTAGCAGATTTTCATGAACAATACTAACGCTGTGTTCTCACTTATTTTTATTTTTTGGAAATAATGAGATTAGCAAACCCTGTGTCATGTTTAGAAATGGCATTTTCTGGTATTGTTCAGGGGGGAAGCGTGAGATTCAATAGCATTTCAGATACATTTGTTATAAGGAATGTTTATTTAGTTATTTTCATTTGTTTCTAGTTTATTTCTGTGTTATTTTTATGCTTTGTGCTTCATTTATTTTTCACTGTAGATAGTGCACTAACATACATTAACAGTGTTTAGTGTTGAGAGTTCTGTATTGATTTATGTATCTCATGATTTCCTTATTTCCCAAATTTTGTGTTGTGCTTCATTTCTCTTTTGTTGTAGATCGTGCACTAACACAACAGCACAATACATATGTGCTCTGTTTTCACTGACTGAAGGTCTGCATTTTCTTTGTTCGGAGAATTTAAAATCATGGTAAAATGGGGGAAGGGCAAAACAAAAATGCCTACTTGAACAACATTAGTGGCTTTATGGTAAATCTGTTACTAATTAAATTTGATCAGATTATTTGATTGGATGGCTATTAAAATTGTTTTTGTTTTCTTGCATCAGCAATCAAATGTGCCATAGCTTTGAAAACAGATTGTGTGTGTACGTGTGTGGGTTTTCCTTCAGTGATGGAGGATGAACTGTGTGAGAAATTAGAGGTTATTTATTACTGTGTTTTAATAGATTGGGGAAAAAAGCCTGACATGATTGTACAACAGTTTTAATTGTCAGGTGTAGTGATGTAATCAGCCACAAGTCCCCGGGACTGCAATTTCAGACAGTGCTGATTATTTGAGCAGTTGAATGCCTGTCACTTCAGTCGGTGAAAAACAGAAGCTGCTTTCATGTTTGAACTTGTGTACCTTGTACGTCATGCCTTTCAGTTTGCCATGGTGTTGTGTTCTGCTGCTGTTGTGTCTGGTGCCCTTTTGAGCCACACCTGTGTCTGCACCTGGCTTTCATTGTTCTTATGAATGACGATGAAGGAGACAAAAATCATTACAGTAAATATTAGAGAATGTTTGAGAAAGTGATTCTGAAAAGAAAGGGGGTCAAAACAGCTGTGTATAAAGGCTCAGAATGCAGGGTCAGAAAGTCAACAGCAGGACAAAAAGAGTCCAATTCAACTGTAAGGTTAAAGGGAACAAAATGTAATTATGGTAAAAAAGGTCCAAACAGCAGGATGAAAAGTCAAAAGAAGAGAATAAAAGGGTCAAAACAGCAGATTAAAAGTCGAAAGAAGGGAGTAAAAAGGGTCAAAACAGCAGGATGAAAAGTCGAAAGAAGGGAGTAAAAATGGTCAAAACAAGGATGAAAAGTTAAAAGGAGTAAAAAGGGTCAAAACAAAGAAAATCAAAAGAAGGGGGTAAAACTTGTCAGAACAGCATGATAAAGTCATATGAACAGGTAAAAAGGGTCAAAATAATAATAATAATAATAATGATAATAATAATGAATACTTATATAGCACCTATTCTCAGCTAGAGACCAAGCTCTAAGCGCTTTACAGTCAACACTCTTTTACACACACGGGGCTGCCTACCTGGGTAGTGCCGACTGAAGAGCTGCCAGCTGGCGCTTCATTCAGTCGTTTCCCGTGACATCCAGTCAGTGTCGTCCAATACCGTTCACTCAACATCCTTACTTCCTTCATTCTTCCCATTTCTCACGCAGGGTGCATGCTATGTGTAACGTGTCATCCATACCAACGGCCAAACTGGCCTACTCTTCCGAATGTTGGTGATGGGATTTTACGTGTGTGCAAGATGTTATGCGTGCATTCACACATGGAACCTCGGTTTATAGTCTCATTCGAAGACTGTATGGGAAAAGGAGTCAGAACCAATGTTAACTCCAAGGGAAAAATCCCCCTGTACCGAAACGCCCCGGCGGAGGTTCGAACTCGCAACCCCAGGATCACCAAGATTACGAGTCCGGCGCTCTACCAACTGAGTTATTCCGCTCCCAATATATATCAGGGAGGAAGGGTGGAAACAGTATGAAGAGGGTCAAAACAGTTGGGTAGAAGGGGTCAAAACAGAGCTAGAACTGCTGGGTAAAATGTTCAAAGAGCAGGGTGATTAGGTGGTCAGAACAGTGTATACTCAGTACCTAGGTGAAAAGCCTATACATAATAATACATGTACATGGCAATTGTGTCCTAGAATGCATCAGAACAAGAAGAGGTCAGTGGAATGTGTAGACTTGTCGTCCAGCTGCGTCTTGAGTTTTGTGTGTGTGTGTGTGTGTGTGTGTGTGTGTGTGTGTGTGGAAGTTGTGGTCTGTGCCATTCGGTCATGTGTTGGAGATGTATGCATCATGATTCTTTGACCCAACTGTAACGCTGACAAAGCTATGATAATGACGCATTGTCTGTTGGTGTGTTCCTCTGTGTGACGTTGCTGTATCCTCCTGTGTGCTTTGTCCAGATTCCTGTCTTTTTCCACACTGCCTGTTTGTGCATGTTCGTGCATGTCCCATTCCTTTTTCTCCTGTACAAAGATGGTAATCCTGTGTGTTCTCTATAAGTGATGACAAGAAAAATCGCAATTATCTCCCTTTAAGCCTCTTCTCCCCAACTCCCCAAGGCGCTTAACCTTTGTGCTGATGTCCACCTTCGTTTTTTTTCCTCCCTTCCCCCCTACCTGGGTCGCCTCCTCTTGCTGGGCTGGTCGTGTTAGCTCTCAACACGATACCCGAAGGCCGTAGATCTGTTCTAGCCCCGTCAGCCCCACCGCCCTCCCGGCCCAAGAGCGTGGTGACCCTGAACGTCTCATCTTCGTCCTCGCCCCGGCGGGGTGAAGCTGAGGGAGAACAAGACCCCGCGCAAGCCCCGCCCGGCCTCCGTGGGCACCTCCATGCCCAGCTTCGTCACCCTGGAGCCGCCTAAGTCCTCGCCGCGCAGCAAGAGTACCGACAGGCTGGCTCGAGGTAGTATGTTGTCGGGGGTTATGGTCCCTGGCTCCGTTCTGGCCCTCCCCATCCTTTCTGGGTTCCTTAAGAGATTTGAAAGCTTGCATGTCCTTTCACTGTGTGGACATCTTGTTAGCATATTGCAGTGGGTAGGCAGTTCAACATGAGCACCCCTGTAGATGGTACTTTGAGTAAGGGATAGAAATCAATGGGGAAGGAGATAGAGCATGCATTTATACATGTATATCATAATTATTAAGAAGGTGGCACATTGGCAAGTATGCAGACCAGTATTGATGTTGGGCATCTCCAATAGGCCAGTCTGTGTGACAATTTCAGTTTTAGAAAGGAAAAAAAAAAAGACAAGAAAGAATTTAGGAAAGAATGCACAGACAAGCAGAGAAAAAAATCTGCATATAGCTGTGATCATTCCGGTTCTTGTGACTGTTCCAGTCTCTGAGGACAGAAAACTGGAAGAGTCAGACCGTTCTGTCACGTGTGTTATTACATTCTCATCTTTAACACTTCTATGTGTGACCTCCCCCCTCTAACCCCACCCAGCTCTCCCTAAATCCTGTTGGACCACCCATGGTGGTTTTTGTTAGCGATGCTTTCATGGGATTCCTCACTCTGTGAAAGATGATCCTCTGATGGGGGAAATGAAAGGCTGTCGGCACTTCAGGTTGGAATTATCTGTCCATAGTTTGCTTGGTCAATATTTTATTTCATGTGGGATGAGTGTATGGGGAGAGTGATGTGAGAGGTTAAGTCAGTGGATTGGGACTAGTGTTGGGGGGATTGTTACTGACTGTGTGTGTGTGTGTGTGTGTGTGTGTGTGTGTGTGTGTGTGTGTGTGTGTGCGCGCAAGATTTAGTACTTGATTTTAAGTAAAGAGGTGTTGTTTTTATCTCTTTGTGAACTGCCTTTTTTTTTTTGATGTGTTCATTTCATCAGAATGTGCACATGTTTGTATCTTCATTGTGTATATGTTTGTATCTTTTATTGTACACATATGTATGCATATATCATTGTGTACATCCATGTATGTAATCATTTATCTTTTTTGTAGGCTCTTGTATCAATCTTTTTGTTCTGTATGTAGAGAGGTGGACTCGTTTTCATGTGTTTGATAATCACGTGTCTCTTGTTGGGTGTAGCTATGTTGGTGCCCATTTTACGGGTACATGTAGTTTATTTGACATGACATTTGACCTGGAGGGGGGAGGGGAGGGTGATGATATGAAACAGACCATTTAAAGTTATGAATACAACACAGTTTTTTTTTTTTTTTTTTTTAAGTTGTTTGAAGGTATTAACTGCTTTAAAAGTGTGGTAGTCAATATGAAATGAAATGTATGTGTACTGAGTATAGAAACGCCATGAACACAGTGTTTAAGAATGGCAATTAGGATATAAAGAACTCTGAATGTGCACAATTTAATAGTCTCGGGACATTCGTTTGCATATATGTTTTTATTCAGTTTGATTTTAGAGTTTCTTATTGATTCAACTTTTAGGTCACTTCCTGGCTTCTGGGATGTAAAAAGTATTACCTTCGATTAATTCCAGTCTGTTAGATTAATTCATTTGTGAATCAGTTACTGTCTGGTCACTGTGTGTCTGTGTGTTGTTGTATTGGTGTAATTTGATACCCATGCCATGTCAGCAGCATCACAAGGAGATGTCATGGTGATGTCTTATATACATCAACTCTTTTTTTTCTTTGTTGTCAGTGGTGAGTCATCTTGCTGCAAGTTTCATAACCTTCTGAGACATAACAGGAATTCCATAAAGAAATAGTATTTCTAGGTTTTTTTTTTTTTTTTTTTTTTTTTTTTTTTTTTTTTTTTTCCATTTTTAGTTTTTAATCTGCTTTCATTAAAGGTGTTTCAATCATAACTTGAAGATTTTTTGTGTGTTGTTGCTTATCTGAGCTGAAATATAAGCAGTAGGTCTGTCTAGTATAACATGTAAAATGATTTTTGAAGCCAAATGAAATGAACATTTTTCACATGACACTCTCTGAACTCTATTAAGGCAAATAAAACGCTCATTCTTCATGCATTCAGGGCGGATCATTGCCTTGAAAACAGACATGATTCTTCATCGTACTTGTTGAACTTTGTTCTTTATCCAACCCGTAATACTTGTTTTTGCAGTCATACATGATGTTATGATTAAAAGAAAAAGCAGGCCAAAAAAAAAAAAAAAAGAAAAGAAAAGATACAGGGACATGTTTAAATGAGAGTGTAAACCGAAGTTCCATGTGTGAATGCATGCATAACATCTTGCACACACGTAAAATCCCATTGCTGACTTAAGGAAGAGGAAGCCAGTTTTGGCCGTTGGGATGGACATCCGTATTTATATACACACTGCGGCACTGAAAGAATGAAAAATAAAGGGAAAAGCAAGTGACTGATATTCTACTAAATGACATAGGGAAACTACAGAATGTAGCGCCTAACAGGCAGCTTCTCAGTCGGCTCTACCTGAGTAGGCAGTTCACTGTGTAAACGAGAGCATTGATTGCGAAGCACATAGAGCTTGGTCCCTAACCAAGGATAGGTGCTATGAGAGTGCTCTTGATAATGATAATAAACAACATGTTTTGTTGTGAGCCAGAACTGAGGGGTTGACCCACAGAGCGTTTTGTGTTCAGAGCGGTCCCGGCCTAGAGGCCCTGCGTCCGCCCGCAGGGGAGAGGACAAAGAGGAGAAGAAGGGAGGGGAGAAGAGCGGGGTGAAGATGAGCCGGCGAACGCTGGAAAGGTTGTCCACTCCCCGGCAGATGGCCTCCATCATGGGCGACAAGGAACTGGCGTCCACTCCAAAACGAGAGACGGTGGCCAGGGTGAGTACACGGGGATTGGAAGGGGGTGAACGTTTCGCCTCTGCTTTGGCTGTGCTTTTTTTTTCTTCAGCATCATTACATCTCTAAGGCAGTGGAGGGTCATGGCTTGAGTGAATAGCTAGCTGCCTGACTTGAAATGCCCCAGTGGACAGCATGAATTCTAAAGATTCCAAGGAATAAATATCTTTTGATTGTTGTGTGTGCAAGCAGTACAGGGGCAGTTTTTCAATGTCATATGGGTATATTTCTTAGAACAAAACAAAAAAAAAAAAAAAACAAACAAAAACATTAAGGAAAAAAGGGATGATGTGTGTAGTAAAAACATTTGTGATTGTTCACATCACATTTTTGAGGGATTGATTTGAATTTTTTGATCATACATATGGCTATTTGATACACCCCTATGGGTCAGGTATTCTGCCATGGAGGCACGATTTGCTGATATTAGTGATAATTAGAAAATGCTAGCTTATACACTTGAAGTGATTTAGTTACCATAGTCAGTCAGTAAAATCCAGTATGTGAACTTTTTTTTTGTGTGCAACATGCGGCTTCAGGCCAGGTTCATTATTAGGGATAAGGCGAAAAGTAAGTGGTTCAGTTGAGTGAGTGTAGCAACAGGCATGTTTTGATAGTTCTGTGATGGAACTCCCCTATGTCTGGATCTGCATGCTGACCTCTTTTGACCCCTCTGTCCTCTGGGGGTCAAAGGTGGAAAATAGAGCAGCAAATACTTCTGCATTGGGTGTCTCTTCTTGTGTGGCTGTTGTGTTTTTTATAGAACAGACTTGTGCACCCAGTCAAGCTGGGTGTAGTCTATGAACGCTTTATGTATAATACCCTGAATTCACCTAATTTGAAAAAAAGAAAATACACCTCATAAAAATGTGGTTTGGTCTGTATTTATATTCAGCATGCTGTCTAGTTTCTCTTTACTTCTCAGTTTAAACAGTCAACAGTAAATGTTGTCAGTGTCAAAATTGTCACACCCCCCCCCCCCGATCTCCCCCCCGATCTCCAGATCAGAAGTCTTCAGCTGTTCAAAAAAAAAAAACAAAAACTTCTGGGGAAAAAAACTTGCAAGTTGAGACATTTTCAAATCACACATGTTTTCAGGACAGTACTCTGTACATCAGCAGCTAGTGGCGGGTACACAGGTGTGGATGATGACATGTTAAGTTGGTGCTATGGTGCTGTGTGTGTATTTTTTTTTCCTGTTTTGAGATTTAACTCTATGTGAAGGGCTCCCACTTCTTGCAAATTTGTAGATTTCAGCCAGATGTGAATGTGTGAATCTGGAAACAAAAAATAAAAATCAGCGAAGAAAAACAAAAAAACTGACCGTGGAATCCATGATTTTGCTGGTCTTTTTTCTGGTATGTTAGCGGATGACATCAGTGTCACAATCTCTTGCTAACTAACTTCTTTGTGATGTCAGCCATGGCCCGTTTTGTCTTCCCGGATTAAGGAAGAATTCTGTCATTCTCTGAAGGTGCTGCATCTGCAAAACCTCAGTAAAAGTAGAAAAGATGAGCAAAAGCTGTATGAACAAATAACTGTTGTGGGGATTGGATCAGTAAGTGAATGATGCATCAGACAGCCCCATTTCGGAAGCAAGTTTCAGCATCTTTCTCCTTAAAGGGGAAGCATTCTTGCCATACCCTATAGAATCAGCAGATTTCCTCAGTGGGAGCCCACTGTGTGTGTATATGTGAAAAAAAAAATGGTTGTTTTGAGCACATGTATGTGGTCCAGAAGGTCTTTGAAGAGTTTTGAAAGTTTGTGAAAAGTGAGTTTATATTTTCAAGGCTTCAGTAAAGAATGAGTAGGAAAAGTAAAAAATGGCTCAAAAGTTTGGGTATGTTTACAAAATTTGACTAGCAGCTTAGCAAATGCAGCACATGACTATTTAAATTGTAATGCAGAAATTTGTTGCATGCATGAAAATAATGAAACCAAATTCAAAGTGTTGTCCAGTGCTTTTCCTCATTGTGTACTCAAGTGCTAACCATGATTAGAAATTCTCAGGT
>JADBJO010000376.1:487216-519716 GCA_016801955.1 Conus betulinus
AGTTATTGTGAGAGAAAGTTTGTGTTTAAAACTAAAAGCTTGCATTAATCGGGGAAGTTTTATATGGACAGAGAGGGCTTTGGTCTCAAAAGCAAAACATGTTTGCTTTTAGCGTTATCATTAGTCACTGATTGTTTTTTTCAGATGTGTGTTCACTTAATGTCAGTGTATTTTGAAATCTGACATATTCAGTTAAGAAGCTTGAGAGAGTGGAACATGGAGCACAGATGGCAAAAAACCACCTACCTTTCCCATCCCTGTCCATTAAAACAATAGATAGTTAGATTTAGTCATCAGCACATGTTTTAATACTAATGTATATGTAAAGTTATTGAGCTGAAAGTGAACACAGATCTTCATGATGATTGCTCAGTGTTTGTTGTTGTGTTGATGTTGTGTTACTTGTACCCACTCGTTCAAGTGTCTGCCTGTCACGCTTTGAAGTGAAGCCCTGTCTGGAGTGTGAGTGTATTCCCTGTTTGCAGATGTCGGCTCAGAAATCTTACTCTACGTCGAATCTGACAGTGTCCCCGAAGGTTTGTGTGTGTCGGTGTGTAATGGACACATGTAGCCCGCTAAGATTGCACATTATAATACCCTATCTATACTTACTCCTTGCATGCTGTGTGTAACTGGGTGTCTTATGTAACCATAGGTCAGCAGTTGGTTGGGTTCTTCTTTTAAATACTTTGTTTCTTTCTGGTGTGTCTGATTATGCACAGCCAGCACAATGAATTAAGGAAGAAAGAACACAATTTTCGAGTTTTGCTATTTTCATCCATTTACTTGCTTGTCTGTTTGAAAGAAAGATTTATTTCTGATGGTGGTAATGTTTACCAGTTTTAAAAGGGGAATAATATTACTGCTATTGGCTGTAGTTTAGTAAGTTGTAATATTTTCGTAGGAAAAAAAAGATTAATCTAGTTACGTTTATTTCGTTTTTTGAGACATGAAATATTGACATTTTTTAGTGTCACTGTTCCATTTTGCCAAATTGTCGACTTTTAAAAGACCTCTTCCTGCCGAATCCAATCTGCAAAAGACAGCGTACATGAAACGAAGCCACATGAAGTTTTATCTGAAGGTGTGAAAACTAAATTTTACTCATTCCCAAGCACATATACAGAAGTAAAAATTAAATATGTTCAAGGTAAAGCACAACAAATTTACGTGTACACAAATACTATGCCTCATAACACACAGTATTATATGTTTGTGGAGTAAAGGTTTTATCTTTGAATCGTATTCACTAGTCAGTGAAATAATACCAGTGCCTGCTTGTGAATTAACAGTGTTATCTGCTGTACTCTAAAATAACAGTTTTTATGGGAAAAAATGGTGTAATTTGCTTCTCTGTGAAATAGCAATATTATGTTTATCGTAAATATTATTCATCAATCTGTAAAATAATGATAATATTTGCTTGTATGTGAAATAATGGGTTTACCTACTTGTGTGTAAAGTAATGATATTATTATATACATTATTGCATTTTCTGTCTGTTTGTGTGTGTGAAGTAACAGTGTGTATGTTTTCTGTGGCGTTATAATAATATCTGCTGTCCAGAAATAACAGTTGTCTGCATGTGAAGTTAGAATGTTACCTGGTTGTCTGTGCCATAACAGCATTGTTTGCTCACTGTGGAGTGATGGTAGAAAAAAGACAGCTTGAAAACCAAAACACGCAGCAGCTGACAGGTGTAAGGTCAAAATGTGTGTTCCATTAAACCTTTTCTGAACAGGACTTCAACAAGTACTGTGTTTAGTATCCCCAAACATGTCAGTTTTTAGACTGGGTCATTTAGGAAAACAAAACTCCTGTTTCCCTTACAGAACTCATTTTGGTTATAGAGATCCTCGGCCAATGGTTACATTTGCGATGAAAACAAAACTCTCTTCCTGTTACAAATATGATCACTGTTGGTTATTGTAAAGAAAACAAAACTGTTTTTTCAGTTAACCCTTTGCCTTCCTTTACTTCAGTGTAATTTTTGAAACCTTTCAGTTTGACACACTGCCTGTCTGTAGTGTCTAATGCTGTAAGTTTTGATTTGGGTTTATGGAATACTCAGTTCAATTAAAAAAAAAAAAAAATCATATATAAAATCATTCATGACATGCCTGTGTTCTCAGTTTCTCATCTTTTTTTCCCTTGAACCCTGAACTGTGTATATATCACAGTCAGGAGCGAAAAGCTAAAAGACCAACTACTCGTTATTCAGATGAAAATAGAATTTCTGTGTCCTTAACAAAGACTGTGAACTATTGGCAATAATAATGAAAACAAAATTGATCTTTTTGTGACAAGGACTATCGAATATTGGCTTTGATGATGAAAAGACCTTTTCTGATATAAAGACTATCAACTATTTGCTGTTATGATGAAAACAAAACTAATGGTTCAGTTACAAAGACTATGAACTATTGGTTATCATGAGGAAATCAAAACTATCATTTCCAGTACAAAGACTGTCAACTATTGGCTATTATGGTTAACAGCAGCTCTAATGTTTTCCTTTACATAGACTTTCAATTATTGACTGTTATGATGAAAACAAAACTGTGTCCATTACAAACACCATCATCTATTGGCTTTCATGATGTACTGTGCTGAGATTCAGTGGATTTTCTCAGTTTTGTTTCGATGGGGCTGAAACAGTGTGCAGGGAAGAAAGGAGCAATGACCACCTTTAAACCAACTGCTGAGCTTTCATGTATCTGTGTTTGTGTTAATCAGGTCATGATGACTCTATGGGTATTGACAGTTGATCTGGAGGTGGTTACACTTCTGTGGATATCTCTTTCTCTCTGTGTGTGTGTGTGTGTGTGTGTGTGTGTGTGTGTGTGTGTGTGTGTTGCTCCGTCTGTGATCTTTATAGCTGACATTTCTGTTCTGATGTATAATCTTTAACACATGATCTGTACATGGCATATCTAAGACTATTTGCAGGGACCTACTGCTTCAGTTTGCAACCTTGATTCTCTTGCATGTATTCTTGGTGTAACCTGATCTGTTGGTTCAAGTTTTGTTCTGTCTGGGGAGCAGCAGTATTGGGCGGAGACTCTCTGACTCTTGTTTTGCTGTGTGGTGAACTTTTAAACTTAGTTACAACATTGACATGGAGTTATAGATTTCTCTACTGTATAATGCAGGGATTTGAAATGTGGTTGTGTTCATGTTAAGAGTGATGCCAGTGTAAGACTACTACTACCGTGAGCGAGAGAGAGAGAAAGAGAGAGAGAGAGAGAGAGAGAGAGAGAGAGAGAGAGAGAGAATGAATATATGTATGTGTCTTTTTAATGTTGATTTGTTTGTGTGTTTTAACAATTAAAGTATTTTTATGTTTCCTTTTGTATTGAGAATGCTGTAACAAGTGAGTTTTACGAAACTTGCATCTGAATTCTGTGCTCATATTGAAAGTATATAATCAAATTTTGGCTTAATACAATGACCATGTACTGTTTCTCTTTGTTACTGAATTAATAAGTATGTTGAATGGTACGAGCAAAACAAAACAAAAAACGAAAGTTAGCAAACAAGTGAGTAAGGGGGGGGGGGGGGGGGGAGAAAATGATCTTCAGTATTATTATTTTCCATTGCCCAAGTTGGGGAAAAAAAAAAAAAAAACCCGAAGGAAATTAAACAAAATGAACGACACACAGCACTCTAGTGTAAGAAGGTCCACCTGATTTTTGAAAGGATCTTGTAAAGGTCTGTTGGTAGCAAATATAACCATGTTGAAATGCTCACTGTTGATGACCCCTGATGACCCCATCTCATTGATCGATGTTGCACTGCTTGCATTGAGATGTACCTGGTCATGTGCACTTCTGTGTGTGATAATGAAGATCCCAAATGAAAGATATGATAATTCATTGGTTAACAAAAAATCTAAATCTGAACATAACATGAATTGGATATGCATCATGGCTGTCGAGAAGGCTAGGTTCTCACTGTGTCAATGGGTTTATCTTGCTGTAAAAAAGATGATGATGCTAAAACTATTGAACCAATTTCCATAAAACTTGGTGGTTGAGTGGAATATGGCTCATTGAGAACCAGTGACCTGTTGGTGGGAACCAGTGGTGCCTGTTCAGATCAGTGGGTAACCCATTACCTGCTGGTGGGGATCTGTTGTGCCTGTTCAGATCAGTGGGTAACCCCTTACCTGCTGGTGGGGATCTGTTGTGCCTGTTCAGATCAGTGGGTAACCCATTACCTGCTGGTGGGGATTTGTGGTGCATGTTCAGATCAATGGTTAACCCATTACCTGCTGGTGGGGATTTGTGGTGCATGTTCAGATCAATGGTTAACCCATTACCTGTTGATGGATATCTGTGGTGCATGTTCAGATCAATAATCAACCCATTACTTGTTGGTGGGGATCTATGGTGCTTGTTCAGATCAATGGTTTACCCATTACCTGTTGATGGATATCTATGATGCATGTTCAGATCAATGGTTAACCCATTATCTGCTGGTGGGGATCTGTGGTGCATGGATCAGTAGTGAACCCATTACATGTTAGTTGTGATCTGTGGTGCCTGTTCAGATCAATGGTTAACCCATTACCTGTTGGTGGGCATTTGTGATGCATGTTCAGATCAGTGATGAACCCATTATATGTTGGTGGGGATCTGTGGTGTGTGTTAAAGTCCAAGTGTGGATCCAGGATCTGATTGACTTCGGTGGAGGTCTGCACTCTCCTGAGTACCCTTTGCATTTCTTGTTTGTTGAGTTTGGTTTCTTACCACCAAAGAAACAACCATGTTCAAAGTACGCTTGTGCTGCTTTTGTCCTTCTTACTCTGTCTTTAACATTTGAAAAAGTTTAGTTGATTTTAGAGTATCAATGGCATGCCCAAAACACTTTATGATGATAAACATTATGTAAGCTAAAGGGGTTGTATAATATTTGTGCTTTGTTCCATAACTGGCAGAGATTGAAACCAACATTTCTTCTGCGGTTGATCACAGAAGTCGACCACTCGAGAGAGAAAACCCCCCAGAGAGGCGCCAGCCAAGCCGCAGCAGCCTGAGGCAGGTGATGGAGCTGCTGCTGCTGTTGCTGCCGCTACTGGCACTGCCACGCCCCCAGCACCCTCATCTGGAACTCCCACCCACACCCCTAAGCGTGTGGTGTCTCCCACCCCAGGAGCAGATGAGGACGGAGGCAGCACAGTCCCTACAATGCGCTCTACCCCGAGCACGGCTGAAAAAACTCCAAGTTCCACGGAAAGAGAGCCCCGGGAGATATCAGTGCCGAGGAGTACAAAGCGAGGCTGGCAGAGAAACGTCGCCAGGCAAGGGAGAAGGCGGAGAGGGAAGCGGAAGAGGAGAGGAAGCGTCAAGAAGAACTGGCGTAAGTGTCTGGCATTCTGTTCTGGTTTCTGCAGTAGGATTAAAGAAAATATAAACAGAAATTTGAGGAAGTACAATGCCTCCTTCAGCTTTTCATTTTACCCCCCTCTGCTTCTTCCCCTCTCACCTCTCCCTTAGCGTTCCTTCCGCGGATCTCTTTCTTCCCCTCTTCTCTCCCTTTCTTATTACCTTCCCCTCACCTCCTGCCCCAACTGGTATATGTTATGGTAAGGATTAACTGGGAGAATGATGAAGTAACATGGTGTACATTCTTTTTCTGCTCATACTTCTAACAGAACGTCTTCTTGACAATAGACTCTGATCTTCTCTGCATTCAGACGCCAAGAAGAGGAGAGACTACGCCGGGAAGAGGAAGAGCAGCGACGCCAAGATGAGGAGGCCATGAGACTGGCAGAAGAGGGCCAGGAAGGCGGAGGAGGAACGCCTGCAGAAAGCGATCGAGGCGGAGGAGGCCCGCAAAGCAGAGGAGGCTGCGAGACTGGAGCAAGAGAGATTGGCGGTATGAGCATGTTGAAAGGGCATTCCTGTTAACAGTCAAGTCATTCCTGTTAACCCCGCTAGTACCACTTGCAGTGGAACATTGCTTTGTTCAGTCCAGTGCATTCAATAGTTGCTGTTTTTTCATGCTGGCAAACTTAAAAACATCTTAAGTGTTTGTTTGTTTGTTTGTTTGTTTTTTTGCTGTCTTTTGTGAAAAAAAAGGATTTTAACCTTTTTATTTTTTAAAAAATTGTATAGAAATTTGTCTTCATCATGCTTTGAAGTGGTTGCAGACTTGCAGTAGTTTCCCTTTGGGTAAGACGCAACAGTAGGACACAGGGACTGAACCATTTTGTGGCAGTAGTGGGAAGTTGGTACTGAATGGTTCAGAATTCTGTGTGCCGTTTTGTTTTGGCACCATACAGCAAGAGGGGTAATTTTAAAGATTTGCATGCCATTCGCTGGCTTCGTAATAAAACAGTCTTGCTTAATTTTTATCCAATCAAATCAGACAACGTCCAAGTCTTTGAATGAGTGTCTTATATATACATACATATATGGGGTGTAATGAAATGCAGAAGGGACCTTCGTAAGTCATGCAAGGCAAGATGGAAGGAAATGTCAAGGCTAAATTTTTCTCCTCAGGGCAGACACTCTGGCATTTGGCAGTGGCAGTGTTACATGCGAAGTGACATTGGGAGGCCAGGCTCATGATAGGAACACAGTGGTCTGCTCTTGCTGTTCACCCAGCACCCTTAGGCCCTCTCCTACCTGCTGCCTTGATCTCTTCTCCTCCTGACCCCCTTCACATTCCCTGCTGTCCATATATCTGCTGCCATCCCTCTCTCTGTCTCTGTCTTTTTTTCTTCATTTACCTTTCCACTGATTTTTTTTTTTTGTTCCTCTGACACGACGAGATGTTATCAAAGAAGACCGGTTTTGTTCTATGATTTGTGAAGCATCCCTTGGAGATGATGTCATGGTTATGTCCCACAACGGTGGTTCATGGTGACTGAAAATCAAGGGAAAGGTATTGGCAAAGAAAATCATACTTTTCAGCAAGCTGTTTATGATGTAGTGGCTCACAGTGTGTGTGTGTGTGAGCATAGAGATTGTCGATTTGAGTCCCATCATGTGTGTCAGAGTTGTTGGCCCTGCTCTGTTCCTGAAGTTGTGTGCTGCGGGCTTAAATGGCAAGGCTGGAACCACACACTGAAGTTTCATCAACTTGAAATGGGTGCATCTCTGAAAGTGTGCCTCGGGTATCCTGTCCACACTGCAGGTCTCTGTATCTCCTAGACCTGGTTTGCCATTGGATGTATTGAGATGAAGTGAAGAGTAAGCTCTGTCATGTAGTCTGGGACAGGAATGGAACTCCGCAGCATTATTGGGATGATTGATCATCATGAACAGAGAAAGTCATGAAAATCTGTAGTCCTTCATGTCCTGCTCACTTGGTGACCTCAGGTTTTGATTTTCTCGCTTCATCGATGCTCGTTTGGGGTTGTTTGTCACAAAGGCTGTGGTACCCCCAAGTTCACAGAGAATGTCGTTGGATGGATGTGATGTGACGGCTCTCCAAGAAGGGGACGCTCACTTCTGCAGGTACTGTGACTAGGCAGTGACTGTTTTCTGGAGGTTTCCTACAGATGATGATGTGCTGCTTGTATTTGATCAGATCTGACTCCACTGAAGACCACTAAAGTCACTTCAAGGCAGTGGTACTGTGTTGGGTTGCTGCATGACTTGATGTTGGTTGCTTACTGTGAACTGCTTGTGCCGAGAGCCGCAACAAGATGAACCTGAGAGTGGCTGAATATTGGGGAGGTGGAAGGAGAAGTGAGGAAGTAATACTGCTGAACACGAGACAGCTGAAGAACAAAATGACATATATTTAATGTCATGGGGATGGGTGTATAATGGCCAGCTGGACTGGTGTGAAAACTGTTGGTCCTGCACTGGGTGTCTGGCTTGGGTTTTTTTTAGTCAGAGAGATCCCCAGTGAATTGTCTTGTGATCATTGTCTCTTTGGTAATTAGGATTGTAATAAAAATTGCGATCTCATTATTTGTGAAATTGTAAACCATGCACATGCTCACACACACTCACACACACACACACACACACACACACACACACACACACACATACACAAGCACACACACACACACACACACACACACACACACACACACACACACAGTTTGACAAGAAATAAATTTGAGTTTTGATTAAACTTGACATGGATCCAGTGTCATTGTTGACTTGATTGACAGAAAGAGAGGCAGAGAAGAAAGCGAAAGAGGAAGCTGAACGACTGGAACAAGAGAAACAAGAAAAGGCACGCCGTGAGGAAGAAGAAAGACAGGAACGAAAGAAGGTGAGTTGTTGAAAGTGCCAAAATCTCTGCACTTTCTCAACTATTTCTGTGAAGGATGAGTTGTCAGTCTGGCCGGTCACTTGTCATCATTAGAAGTGATATTAGTCTGATTTAAAAAGGAAAAGAAAAAAGAAAATACACAAAGGGAAACGAAAACAGCAGCCTGGGAATTTGAAGAAAGTTGTCTTTTACTGACTTAAAATACAAACACAAAAATCTGCAACACTTTAAATTTGGTGTATACACTCTTTAGAGGTGTATTATGCTTCCTTGCTTTTGTACAAAAGCTATGGAAGAAAGCATACAGTAACAAACTCTTTTTCATGTGGAACATCAGCTGCTCAGTAATTGAAATTTGCTCTCTTTTTTTGACTGAGCTTTTTACTGTGCATATTTTGCTCTGACAGCAGATGCTTTTAAGTTAACATGATGATAGGTGAATATTTAGTCACAAAATTATTATGATGATTACAAAGTGCCTTGATATGTTTGAAATGTCTAATGTTTGCTGTTTTTAGGATGAAATTAATGTCAATCGCTGTCAACGGTTGGCGCTGATGTTTACTGAGAATTAGAGAAACTGGCAGGCATGCTCTCTCTGTCTCTGTATCTGTCTCTGTCTCTCCGTCTCTCTCTCACACACACACACACACACACACACACACACACACACACACACACACACACACACACACACACACACACACAGAGTCATGGGTACAAAGTGCAATAGGTTTTCCTATGATATTGTGATTACTCAGAAGAGAAAGAAAGGATTACTGGCTCCCTGAATTTGAGACCTTTGGCAGCAGCCTAGAGCAGTGAAAGATGACCAGACTCTGTGTGTTCCAGAGACTGGAAATGATCATGAAGAGAGTGAAGACGGAGAGCCCTGCAGAGGGAGCCACCAAGGTCAGTATCAAGATCACAATACTGGCTTGTCGCTCGCTTCTCACTCTGTGTTTCTGTTGGAATAGATCTGAAGATGGTGGATTGTTGAAAGGATTTTGTTGGGGCAGAACACCAACGCCTGAGATTGAAATGAAAATGTTCTTGCTGTGAAACTTTTATGCAGGGTTGAGAAAAGTTTTGAGAAACTGAAATGCCCTTCTTGAAGCCTCAAAAGACAGTAGAAAATGACTTGGGTTTGTTAACATTTGTAAATATTATGATGCTCCCCTCAAAAAGGAAAAAAAAAAGAGAAGAGATCTCGTGGTTATTCAGGTGAATTCAGATTTCAGCAAGGATTTTGAGATGGCCTACTTTTTTAAAAAAAATTTTTAGCTGGCTAGAAATATTTTTGCCAAATCGTGATGGGTGAATTCCGCTTTTATTGATTGAGAAAAGAGATAGCCCAAACACTGAATTAAATGTAAGGTTATGCACAAGTGTTTGTTTTTAATATATATATGATTTGTAAACAGTCTTCAGTGTTTATTGGGTTTGGAAACTTAGTTGATTATGTCTGATAAGTTTGCAAATTTTGTGTGTTTGTTTTTTTTAGTACAACCCCCTTGTTCAAAATCTTGGTTTACAGAGTAGTTTGAAGGTCAAATCATGATTATTTCTCACTGTTGTTTTTGCTTGTTGTGTTCATAGATGTATCTAGGATTCAGGGAAGATGATAAAGAAAGAGCAGCTGTTGTATGATACTGTGTGATAACTGTGTGACAGGATGGTCCACCCAAGTCTGTGACCAGCTCCCCAGCCAAGAGCATCACCTCCACAGCCTCTAGCGATGTCTCTCCCACCGAACCAGACAACAAAACAGTTCAGGCCATGGCGGCAGAGTCAGCAGCAGCTGAGGTGGGCGGTCAGTCCACCACACAGGACACGCCTGCTCAGGAAGAGTCGGAACTGCAGGGCAGAGGTGTGGCCGAAGAGGAGGTGAGCAGGTCCCCAGTGCCCTCGGGCTCACCCATCACGACTTTGGATCAGCAGACAGCCCAAGGCGATTCAGAACAAGATAAGCCAGCTGAGGATGGAGAAACCTGGAGTAACCGAAGGAATGCAGCCTGCAGAGGTGGTACCTGACCAGGTCTCTCGTCCGTGCCAAGTTCCCCGGTACCCCCCATGGAGGGTGGGACGGAGAGGCCCAAATTCAAGTCCCCTCTGCTGCAGAAGCTGGTGGAGGGCAAAGATGATGGTGGCTCCACCACCGCTTCGGGTCCCAGGTTCAAATCCCCTCTGCTGCAGAACCTGCTGGGCAAGACCAAGATGCGTTCCATGGGCTCCTCCCAGGAGCACTGTGTGTGAGCGATCCTAACCTGGCGGGGATGGAGAGCGGCACCAGGGGGCAGGGTGATGGAGACATCCAGGCTGCTCCGTTGATCAGTGGCGTCATGTCGTCCAGCATGGTGGAGATGGGCACAAGTGATTCCAGCCAAAAGGAAGTGAGAAACATAACGAGGAGAAGGATGTTGACACCAGTGAGGAATCTTCCTCTTCTCATTCCTCCCCCAGTCGGGTGTCGAGCAAACATATATAGTTTCCAACGGCAACGAAGACATCTCTATAGCCGTGTCAGCACGTAGCCATGAAGATGTCAGCTCTGTCGTCCAACCGGAACCAATGGAGATTTCGACTCCTATGGAGTTCTCTGTAACCCCTGCCATCATGGCGGCCAGCGCAGCCTCGTTCTGGAGTGAGCAGGACAGTGGGGTGGTGTTGGGGTCGGATGAACTTCATTCTGCTGCCCCTTCAGGCGTACTCCAGGTGTCATTGAATGGTCATGGTCCAGCTCGTCTTGCACACAGCCAGGACTTGGAGGACTCCAGGTAAGGATTTCATGTGTATCATCACGACATCAATTCTCACTGGACTCACCACATCACTCTCATCGCCATACTTTTTTGGGTATGGTTGACTAGCAAGACCAGGCCAAAGATTTAGAAGTCAATAAAGATCAGAGTGAGCTACTCTTGATGGCCGTATCACTGAGAACCATCAGGTGTGTTTTAATTTTCATATTCTTTTCAAGTCATGCAAACTGTGTCTTCTCTCTGCAAAAATGACTGTGTTTTTACCCGTGTCTGCTGGTTAATGTGTCTTGCAGTGATAAAGAAAAGAACCCACTAAACTGATTTCAACAGATAGCGTTGGACAGATGGATAGTGGCTTGAAGATGAACCAGTGAAGTTTGGTGCAGATCTGTTGTGTGTGGATTGGGATCAGTGGGGAAAGGGGGGTGGGGGAGGGGGGTTGCAGCAGTTCCTGGATTTGTTCAGCAAGATTCAGCCTAGACTACCAAATCAGCTGACAGCCCGAGTTGATGGAAGGATAGTCTGTGGCCGAAGGATGCCCCCATTACTTCTGAGAGCAGATCATTGTACAGGTCTGGATCAAACAAAGGAGTTAGGATCTCATCCACCGTATATTTGCTTACAAACAAGAAAAATAAAGAAAAGAGGAAGTTAAGAATACAGGGACAATCAAGGGACAAAGCAGTGGTCAGGAAGCGAGTGCTAGTGTTATGGTCTGTTTCAGAGCAGGGGTTCCATTGATTTGTAGATATATCCGCCAAGAAAGTGGACAGCACTTGAAAATTTTCCATTAGGGTAGATTATTGCCCATCATGGTCTGAAGGGTTTGTAGTTTTGTGGGTGCGATTACCAAAGTTTGCAGTGCTTGCCAGTCACAGCAAGTCCCTTGACTAAAGGAACAAATGAACACAGGCAAGTCTTGTACTCTGATTATGAAGAACTTGACGGGATTTTGGTGGAAGGATCATGGCGTGTGTCTGCTTTTCTTTTGCCACAAAGTTAGAGATTTACCTGTGACCTGTCACAGGAATCGTATGGATTCTGTGGAATGCACATAAGCCCTCTTTACATCTGTTACATTTCATGAGATCTTCATCACAGTCAGGTGCATGTCTACATGTAGTGGTCATCTACTCCGACATTCTGAGTTCAGCACATTGCAGCACTTGGCACTGCTGCTGTCTTCTCTCTCCCTCCCCATCTTCCTAGCACAGACAGTCTTGGTTATTTTCCATTGAGCTTATCTTTGTTAAATGCAGAGATTTTTTTTTTTTTTTTTTAAATTCTGACTGGGACTATGAAAAACAACTTCAACATACCCGTTGCGATCATTTATCGTGTACATAAAGAAATCTCTGTTCGTGTCTCATGTTGTCTGTGGACATAAGAAATTCTGACAGTTTAATCCTGGGAAGCTCAGTTCATATATTTCAGTGTCCATACACCAAGGTCCAGTGCTAAGCAATGCCAGACTCTTCAGCATTTTCACAGAACAATGGAAAATGACCAAAGTAATTCTGCAGCTTGTGACCTGCAACCTCGTTTAATAGAAACAATGCAGTATACAAACAAGTATTAAAGTAAAAGAACTGTCGTATCAGCCAGAATGCGATGTGATTAACTGGTTCAGATTCCATGAGGGCTTTTTTTTTTTTTTTTTTTTTTTTTTAAAAGATACTGGTCTCCTTTAAATGAAAAGTATAATGCTTTCAGAGCAGTTCCAGTGTTGAAGTGTTTAATAGTCACAAGGAAATGAATCTGCACGATCAGAGATTGACTAGCAGGAAGATAAAAAATGGACTTATTGACTTAAAAAATGATAGCTGTTCTTTTATTTTTTTCTTCAAGTAGCCCATCAGTTCCACCTTTTTTCTATCTCACTATCAATTAATTGGCAGTGGATTCTGACTAGTGGTAGGTAAAAAAGAAAAAAAATGATGAAAAAAAGGAATAAATAATATCCATTTGTGTCAAGGTCACATACATTGTTCAGTTTTTCTAACAGTGTAAAAATCAGTTGAACTGAATGTAATCATTTGCTACCCACTTTTAAATGTATGGTATATCTGTAAAGACATGCATTTATTTCATTGCTGTTTGTAAGAATGAATCGAAAAACAAACCAGATTTTGTGTCCAACAACAAGGGAAGAAACTCTAAAACTTAGGGAGTTGGACAGCAGAAGCCCCCAATTCCTTACACTGGCGGGGTTAGGCCACATCTAGTCATGACCCTTCTTTATTTCCTTTTTTGTGTTTATAATAGGCATTTCTTCAAATTTGTAATGTTCATCCTAGGTTTTCTCTCTCCTTTTTTTTTCCCCCATGTTCATCTTTCTCTCACCCAACGTCTGTATGCTCTAACTCAGTTTTGGATACAGGTGACCAGAAAATGTTAATGCCAAGTCTACCTGTATTTGAAGCCGACTATACTATACTATACTATACTATACTATACTATACTATACTATACTATACTATACTATACTATACTATACTATACTATACTATACTATACTATACTACACTACACTATACAAAATTAATCAGATTTATGCTTCTCAAGTTCTGTTACAAAAGTGTTGGGCTGACTCCACCTGAATAGTACTGAAGTTTTTCCTTTCCTTTTATTAGGTTCAGGTTATGGTAGCTCAGGGCTCTCCAGTTTCAGCATATCAGAATGTCTTTCATACTCTTCTCACATGTATCGTAACAGGAGCCAGTTATGAATAGTGGCCCAGTTATTCTGTATACTCATCCAGCGTAGTATAATGAGGCGATTTGGTTTTTTGTCATTATTGGCAACCTTGCCCAAGATAGTGAGAATGATTTTATTTTGGAGGTGGGGAACTTTTGTACAGTGAGTCTGAGAGTGTGGTTCACACTGGGAACTGTTTTGGGTGATGTGATGGCTACTGGTTGGTTGTGGCTTCTCCCTGGTGGTAGAGGATGTTCATTGTTGTGATTGCCTTGACTTAGCTCTCCTCACAGTATGCGTCTCTGCCTGTCTCTGTCACTTCTTTCCACATTGTTCTCTATGGATATCCTCATCTGCATGCTTGCTTGTTGGTTAGAGTTGGCCTCTTATCACTCCAACCCCATTCCAGTCCATATCCTTACTTTCATGGTTTGTTTTCTTCATTTTTACCTCACAGCTTTGTTTTGATGAGGTTGTTTTGATAATATTTTTCTGATATTTACTGTGAAGGCTTGCCTTATACTTTTTGGCTCAGGTCCTTTGATTTTGAGTTACTGTATTATAGTCAGGGGCACTGCCTCTGTTGCAATGATCTGCATTTTATTACAGTCTCACAGTCTGATAAATGGCAGTAAAGGTTATTTTCCTTTTCCAATTTTTTTTTTTTTTTTTTTTTTTTTTTTTTTTTTGATAGAAAACTGATCTATATGTACAATTAAAGTGGTCTCTTCATCCTTTCTCTGAAAATCAGGAGAACAACCCAGGATGTGTTAGTCACTCAGTGTCATGTCCTTCTGTTGATGTCAGGGAGCACAGAGTTTGTTTCTTCAGAAGTTCGGGAAAATCAAGATCACTTTGACTGGTTAATGCATTATTAATGCATTACTTCTACTGTAACTGAATACATGATTAGATTAAAGCAAAGATTAGTTGGGTATATATGAGAAAGCTTTTTTTTTTTTTTTTTTTAAAGGGGAAAAGAAATTACAATTGTAAGCAACCTGTAAACAACTGAAGCAGAATTCTATATATATATACATGTATATTATTGCTTTTCCAGCACCTCCTTTCCCTCTCCGACCTGCCTTCCCCCCCCCCCCACCCCCCACTTCACACCCCCCTTCACACCACCCAAGAGTAATTTGGAAGAACAGCACAACACACACATCACTGTCACACCACAGCGCCCGCTTTTACTTCAGTCCACTCCCTCGACAGGACGGCATTCACAAAGTCCAAAGTGAACAAGAGAGGCTGTACAGTACAGTGACTGTGACTGTGAGTCATACTTTCGCTTCTCATTTGTTGATGACCCATTTGTTGAACCCACTTGTTTTACACGCTAGGTGGATATGACACAAGCTGTGACCATTCATCACTTTTTTTAATGACTTGTGAGTTGACTTCAACGCATTGACAGCCCTGATAGGGCCCTTTCCGGTCAACTGGGCTATGAACATCGTTACCTTACCGCTCCTCACCGCTTTTCCCTTTTTTATTTTATTGATGTTCTGTCCCCATCTCTTCTCTTTGCAAAGGTCAGCTCAGCTCAGTGCAAGCTGTATGTTGCTCAACTCTGATTTTTTGCATTGTCAGTCCACCCCTCTCAAGCTTATTCCTTTTGTGTGGACATAGTGTCACTTTCTGTCTGTTGGAGAGCTCAGCATCATCAGCTGCCATAAAATCTTGGTTTTGCTGCTGCACCAGTGCTCACTTCTTTTTAATGCGTCTAACAGGCTGTGTGTGTGTGTGTGTGTGTGTGTGTGTGTTGCCATTTTGAAAGCAGAGACTGAGAGAGTGGCACTGGATTAAGACGTGTTATGGACTGTCCATTTGTATTGTGATAGGATCTTGCTGTTCATGAATAATCTGATCAGATTATTGATTAAGCTTTCTCAAGGGTGTGTGGGAACGCCTGGTCTAACACAGGGTTAGGAAGATTCCTGCAGTGACGAGGAAAGGTTTTTTCAGTCCAGGGAAACTTTTAAGTGGCCCAGAACAGGAGAGAACTATCTACCCTTAGAGCTGAATCATTCAATGGCACAGAAATAAACAGCCAAGTGAACAAAACTGCAAGTTCGAAAAAAGAAAAGAAGCAGTACTTGGTAAAATAGGGGGAAAAAACACACACAAAAAAACCCTTTCATTTGCTGGTCCTCTCTTGGAGTTGTATAGGACTAGACTCTGCTCATCTTGCTTTATTTATTTACTCATTTCACTTTTTTTCTTAACATGCACACATGTACTCACACACACACGCACATGCACACACACACAGACAAGCACTCTCACACCCTGTGGACACGCACGTTCATGCGCGCATGCACACACCACACACACACACACACACACACACACACACACACACCACACACACACACACACACACACACACACACACACACCAATCCATCAGATTTTATCAGCACTGTATAAAAACAGGTTTGAAGAGTACAATGTAACAAGTAACATGATGTCTGGAAATCTGCAAGGGAGGTAATTTGTTTTAGAGCTCATACGATATACTCGGAGAGAGAGACCCTGCTGTTGGAATGCAACAAATGCTGTTGGTAGGCATGTCCAAAGCAGTTAAAGCCATATCAGTGGGCTAAAATGTTCAGTCAGGGAAAGAAAATGACAAAACATGGGCGTGAAATGATGTGCATTTGTAATGTTGAGTGGACATTCCAATCATGATTTTAGTGTGCGCCTCAATTTAGTGTGTGCCTCAAATCAGATATTTGACTCTCTTGACCTGTTAGTGTGCCCCATAAACTGAGAAAAAAGGTAGTTGTTTGCTTTACCAAGACGTGTGTTATCTTCCCCCATTTTTTTTTTTTTTCTGGAAGAGATCTGTTCCATTGATCTGCCATGTGACAGGTGTAAGAACTTGTTAGGTCAGGCACCCCAGAGGGTCTGTCATTTAAACCTAGTACTCTCTGGTAGAGAAGATTTTTTTTTTCATGGGTTTAGAATAATGAACTCAAAGACTGAAAGAGGGAAAAAAGGGCTGATACTTGCTAGAAATATATGTCAACCATTTCTCATGGCATTCTTCAGTCCAGTGTGAAAAGTGAGCTGGCTGTCTAAAGTTTGTTGGCAGTACATGCAAGTTTTGTCTAGTAATTGATTATAAACAGGTTGTAAGTCATCAGATGAGTGCTATCTTGGGATTGCTCACATACAGCACATTTTGATATGTAACATGTTCACCGAGTCTAGTTTTTCCTTCCAGTGTTCACACACACTGCTGTTTTCCCTTATTCTATGAGGACAAATAAAATATTGTGTATCATGTTTAGTCAGTGAATCTGACATGCTAAAAAATCTGCTGTGCATGAACATAGGTAAGTAAGAAATCAGCCACTTGATTGACCTGTGACAGAGATAAATGCTTGATTGAGAACTTGCCTTTACAAGCAGGAAAACTTAAAGCCATGGAATTTATAAGAAATGCTGAAATACGGACAAGGGTTTGACCTTCCACCTGCCACTGCCAGTAACCCACTACTATGTATGATACTTACTTAAGCTGTTTATTATCAGAGAAAATAAAACAATTCATTGTCAGTGTAATCATCATCATCATCATCATCTCTCTCTCTCTCTCTCTCTCTTTTCTCTCTCTCTCTCTCTGTATGTGTGCATGTGTTTGGGATTATGGGTGGGTGTGTGTAGTGTATGACAATTGAGCAGTATGATGGAGGAAACTGTTTAGTTAGTTTCATATCACACATCCCCACCTTGCTGTTGAAAAGCACTAACTATGTTTGCACCATTTCTGACTGTTATCCAAACAGATGTGTCCTTGTGATTTTGGTAGTCTCGAAGAAAAGTCCGAACACACATAAACATAAAAATACCAGTGCATACTGTGAAAGTGACACAGCTTATTTGTTTATGTGCTGAACTCCACCAACATTTTGAATTTGAGAGAAATGATATTGTAAACTAACTTTTATTTCTTTTTTTTGTTTTTGTTTTGTTTTGTTTTTTTTTTTTTAGGTTAATTCAAGATAGACATATTGTAGTAGAGTTTTACCATCATGACCTCTTAGACCTTTTAGAGGGAAGGACACAGGGGAGGCAGCTGCTATCAACTTGAACCTAATTAAATAGGATGTTTGTCCAAGTCACCAACATGACAAACAATGTGCACTGTTATTCCTGTTTCATAGCTGTTTGTCTTGCACCAGGATTTTGAAAGGTCACTTATAAGGCAATGTGAGCTTCAATTGCATCTTTTAATACAGTTAACCGAATTCTTACAAAAAGCTCACATGATGTCATGTACAGTACAGTGCAGCATGAGTAGTTCTCAGTTTTCTCTTTGCCAAAATTTGTAAACTTTCATCAGGTAGTGGTTCACAAGGAGTTTGAAACCATTTCTTATGAAAGTCGCAGGCACTTATGAACATATATATGAATGCATGCTCACACTCACACACACACAGAGGCATATGCACACACACAAATGCATGCACACATGAACACAAAAGCACACAAGCATGAAGACTCAAGCACACACACACACACACACACACACACACACATACTCTGAGTCTGTTCACGTTTATTGCTTTTAATCTCTAAAAAGAAGCCGCCCTCATTACTGACTCTCCCTTCTCCCTGCCAGGTTCTAAGTAGTAGTAGTAGTACTTGAAAGACAACATGCCATACACCACTGGGTCATCATCTCTTTCTGAAGATTGAATGTCTGCTTGCCAGTGGATCTCTTTGCAAACATTTCTCTGCTTTCTGTTGTAATCCATGGGTGAAATGTTTCCTTGTTTAGATTTAACCCTTAGTTTAGGGGCCATGTATCTTGTTTTCACTAATGAGTATAAAATGTGTATCATTTACTTACAAAATATCCACTTTTTTTGTTGATAAAGTTCTAAACAAAACAAAACCAACTGCTCATACAGAATACACATGTGTTTTTATTGCATGCAGTTCTCTGCGTTAATTTGTTTGCAAGCAGTGTACAAATTCCCTCTGTCGACTGGAGATTAAAAGTGGTTTGAACTTTTCAGTTGGCCTTCAATTGAGCCTCTTCACAGTGTTTGGTTGACCTAAACTTAACATGTCAGACCTCTGTCATGCTGATGACATAGTTGAACATGTGTGTGTGTGTGTGTGTGTGTGTGTGAGAAAGATTATGAGGGTGCCTGGCAGACCTGGCATCAGTGCAAGTCTGATGACAGTTTTGAAAAATAGGGGCTTTTAAAGACCTTTTAGGTTTCTACTCTACAGCAGTTGCCCCAAGATGCTTTGTGTTGTGTGTGTATGTGTGTGTGTGTGTGTGTGTGTGTGTGTGTGTGTGTGTGTGCACACTCTACTCTAAGTTTATTGAATGCTTACTGCGATAATTTACAGATCATTGTATAACAAGTTTGATTTAGTTCTTTATTCAAAATCTTACCCAATTCATACAGACAGGGCCTAACAGGTACTTCCCCTTTGTCTGATGAGGTATTTGGATTAGTCCTGATTTGATCCCATTGGATCTGTTTGGGTGTTCATAGGGACCTTTTAGGTATTGTAGACCAGACTGGTGCAGGTATGAAAATGATGATGCTGAATAAGAAAATCAGTTTGGCACACACACACACACAAAAACACACATTATGTTAGTGTCTGTGTAACGTTCAGTGAGCTCCTAAATCACTCTCTCAGGGTAGGTCCTTGAGGAGGAAGTCCAGACTGACCTCCCCTCTTTGTTCCAAAATCTCTCCCTTTCAGTTGGGCACATGCCAATATTCACAGCATGGGATGTTTCAGGACTATGCCCAAAGAACTTACCGGGGAGTGGTTTGGAACAGGGTGGTGAGTATTGTGGCTCAGGGTCAGAATGGCTTCCACTCCCTTCCCGCAAATTCAGGTGCAAAGGGACACTGTGGGGGAGTGATTCTGGATAAAAAGTGGTGGGGAGAGTTCGGTCTGTATTTACTCCCCGGAAGGTAAATTTAGGCACATGCCTCATCTCACCCGCCGGAGAGTGATTACGGAACGTTGCACCGCGGAACATGCCATCGAGCGGAGACGATAAAACCGGTTTCGCAAGGTGTGTCAGTGAAGGCTGGCTTCCTGTCGGGTCAGAGGTCAGGGACAAACAGTGCTAAGATGGCTGCCAGGTTGTTATCTTGTCCAGGTAAGGAACGGTACCGGCTTCAGGCTCGTTTCTTCTTGTTTCACTGTAGACGGATAGTATTGAAACGACATTGTAAGTTCACTGAAGAGAACATGAAACATGGGAGGTGGAACGGGATTTATCACTAGCGTTGAAAAACCAGTGGGCGTAACAGAAGCATTGGTGCAAGCGTTCGATCGACGAGCTAGATCTGTCGGCGATATAATGCTGTCACCGTTGGGTGTTTTGGTCAGATATTTCAAAACAAAAAGTCTCTCAGATAAAACAGAAAACTGTTAGATGATGCGTAGGTGTGTTCAGACAAAAGAAGTAGTCTGGATCGGCCTACTGGAGCGAAGCGGTCCGTGAAGTTTGCAATGTCGTCTGCTATGCTGCGGAGCAAGTACAGGCTCGTAGGCGCCTACTGTCATCACAGAGGGTGAGGATGTGCAGCGCGAAAACCGCTAACAAAAGATAGACGATTGCCGTGGGCGATTTATCATGTGCTGATAATTAGTTAGCAGATGACTCATACGATTGTGCTGGCCGTGTTATTAAGGACTTTATCCTTTTGCAACTGTCGTACTTTTTTTTTTTTTTGGGGGGGGGGGGGGGGGTGTTTGACGGGGGCGACAACTGCGTATTCAACTGAGGGAGACGATTACACTGACGCAGATTAATAATCGTTCCATATTGATTGGTTGGCGAGGTTGACCATTTTGTGGGGTTCAAAGGTACAAAGTATGCTCCAAACAATTTTTTTTTCCACCGAAGTTGTTTGTAGCATCATTCAGATGATCAGCTTCATTAAACTAAAAGCAAATTATTTAGTGTGCATTTCAGCCATTGGGCATACTGTGTTTGACTGAAGCATTTTTTTTTTTTTTTTTTTTTTTAATGTGCAGAGTCCACAAGTTGTACAACAACAAGGACACGTCTCATCCTCCTTAATCTTCTATCCCCATCGCATCCTGTTATTTTCTGTCTCATAGATATTTTGCTCAAAAGATTTGAATACTTTTAAAAACCTGGATACTAACGCAAAGTTAAATATTTTAAAATTTCAATTTGATTGACAGAATAGAGTAAAATAAATCCTGAGCATATGCATGCATTATGCAACCACATTTATTTATATAAATAAGATGATTGGGACTCTAAAAGCTGTGAGGCTGTCTAAGTTCCAAGTGAAGTGAAGTGAAGTGAACTAAACAGAACATAAGTATATGACAGAATCATCAATATAATTATGTTGGTCATCAATAGAGAAGAAGAAGAAGAATCCCATTGAAACACACTGAGTTCACAAGTCATGCTCATTTCCAACATCCTTGTTGACTTACAGCATTGAAAGTATCTAGTAATTTAAGGACTTACATTTCTTTACGTTTGAAAAAAAAAATCTTTTGATAGTAGTAGAGCAATTTCCATCAATTCAAACAGCTCCATTTCTACTTGATCTCAGTTGTAATTCCAAACTCAGAATGCAGTTGTCAGTTGTATTTGCTTTATGATCAGTTTAGAATGCAATTTTTCACTGTGGTTCTAATAGATTTTAGAATTGTAATCGTGCAACAGTTTTGAAAATTTTCGGTCAGGGCAGAGATTTTTAACAGTCACTGGTCTGAAGGATTTTGCAGTTTTTGGGTGCACAGTAATCTATCACTGCAGTGCTAGCCAGACACACACAAGTGACAAAATGAACACCATAAACAGAGACCAACCAGGTACTGGGTTTGTGAAAAAGATTTAGCGAGGAAAATAGCCATGTCATTTTGTTGGAAAGAGTTCAAAGACTGTAACATGTTTCTGCTTTCTTCTCACTACAAAGGTGCAGATTTTTACAGATTCTGTGGAATGCAGCGTAAGTCGTCTTTATACTGTTGGATACCAGTTTAGCGTAGTTGTCAACCCCAGGTTCATATCTCCTGAAGATTATAATTATTACTAATATTTCAAGGCCTGGCACCTGAGGGGGCAACACCCCTCCCCTTTCCTCTGTATCTGCCACAGTATGAATATCCATCATCAAAACAGACAGCCTTGATAATGTTCTGTCAGGGTAGTCTTTTAACCATGCAGTCAGGAGAGATTTTCATGTGGAATCGGTTCCATCAAGGTCAGTTTAGGACTGCAGTCACTGCAACTTTTGTGGCCATGTCAGGGTAGATTCCAAAACAGGACTGCCAAGTTTTCCATTGTTTGTTCTGACAGCAAAGTCGAGAGGTTTACTGTTGTTCTGTTTTTACGACCTTACTTAATCAGTTATTGAGAATAATTCATCCAAATTGTCAGAATCATTCAAACTTATTACATGTAAAAAGCAGGCTATAAGAGGGAAGAGGAAGTGTTACAACAGTCAAATTCTGTTTCTGAAAAGAGTTGGAAATTGTAGGAAATTGTATTAAGCTTTGAAGCCATTCATGATAATTTCTTTCCATTTTACCCTGTCAGCACTTGGATTACTAGAGCAGATAGATTTAAAGTCTATCAATCATGTGAGCAAATGCATGCACATAAATGCCATGCATTCACACATAGTGGGGGTAAGTATGAGATGGGGAAGAAATAAGAATTTGAAGGGGGGGAAGATGTGGGGGTGGAGTGTGACCAAAGACTGAAAGAGTTAAAGAAGCAAAATTATTTAGTGCTTGATTCTACATAATTTTGCTCTCAATCTGAGGAGATAAGGATTGCTTGTTCTTTGTTTTCGTTAGCTTAAATGTTGTTTGTCTTGCCTGAAGAAGACCAAAGAGGTCAAAACATGTTGTGTTTTGTCTTGTAATTTGTCTGTCTCTTTCATTTGGTGGAATAACAGTTTTTTCTTGTATTCTTTTCTCAGTGTTAGAAACGAAAAAAACCCTGATATTAAGATGAGAGATTTAGACTCTTTTTTTTTTGTCAGTAGAGGTTCCTTTTTTTTTTTTTTTTTTTTTTTTTTTCAGCCTTACATGTTACATTTTTTTTTCTATGGTTCAGTTTGGTTCAGTTGTCTAACCAAGTTTCTCTTCGAATTGATGCAGTTCATATGCTTGTCACTGAGGTTTGTACAGAGACGTGACAATAGTGGTAAAAACTTGTCACAGTCTAGTCATAAAAAGCCTGTTGTGCTTTCCTGTTGAGGCTGTTTGGTTTCTACTAGTGAAATGTAGAGAAGCCTGCAAACCAAAGACCATCAGACTTTGACTTGAGTGTTGGCTTGGCATGGTTCAGGCAAGTGGAGAACAGATAAGCACTGCAAATTGTCTGAATATTTTGTCATGTTTGAATTCGGTTGGACAGAACAAGGGATGTGACAATCATCTGGTACGACTATTCATTATATATATGTCTGGATGGGTGTTCTGTCATGCAGATGTATGGAGTGTTAGAATTGACCAAGAAATGCATTGCCTTGAAACATGACAGTGATGTGATGACTGGAGGAAACATACTAAGTTATATGATGCACACTCACACATGTATACGCATACTCATGCACGCATGTTCAACAGTATGAACATAAAATCTCATACAGACTTTTCCATACAGACACATCCTCATAGATGGTTGCTTACATGTATTCACACACATATCCACCCCTGTGCACACTCAGAGTACCAGACTGTCAACATAGTTGCACCACATCCTTAGAGAATTTTCCTCAAGATGATCAGGTAAGAGTGATGAGGTAAATCCTGTTCCAGTATCAGCATGCGGTCTGTGGAGAGTGTGACCTCCTCTATCACCGACAGCGCAGCTGGCAGCGTCTTCTCCAGTGTGACCAGCCTGCCTCCGGGCCAGGGCCTCTCTGCTGGGGAGAAAGAGTTTGAGGAGGTCATTGAACTGCCTGTCAACAACAAGTCCAGCTCCTCTGCTACGGCCCCTCGACACTGACCGTGCTGCACAACGCCGACGACCTGGTCAACTTCAACAAGCTGGAAGAGGGGTCTGAGCAGACCACAGCTGTGCCGCCGCCCATCATCGCTTTTGAAGATCGCCGCCAAGACGTGCCAGGTAGGTTCAGGTGAACAGAAAAAATCAAACACCTCTGTCTGGCAGGCTTGTATATGGAATAAGCAGGGATGTGTTGAAAGTAAATCAGTTTCATCAGCCACTTCCTTTTTTGTCTTTCTGTCGTTGTGGCCTGTTTTACTATATTGTCATAATAGTATTACGTCCATTCTGTTCATTGAGGGTTTCCCAAATACAGCTACATCCAGTTTAGTCCTGTTCTAAGCTGAGTATCAAAAGTCCACAGAGAGCAGTCAATATCAGGTTTTAATGAGAGAACCCCCATCAGGGAAACGCTGAGGCCACTTTTGTCTCTTTCATTGATGCCTGATTGGATTCAACAGATGTAGGACACCATATATTGAGCTCCTTTATGGATGATAACGGTATCGTAGTACTAGTATAAGCAAGCATCTTAGTCAGGGGGGAAACTGTCTTGACTGGGGTTCTGTAGTGTGCGGTGCGGCAAAGCAAACACTCCAACACTCTCACTCCACGAAACCACACGAGGCAAGGGTAACAATACAGAACTTTACTACACAATCATGCATTCACTCCTTCACGCCATCTAGTGGGGAAGGGCCCCTAAGTAAGGAGTGAGTACAGACCGAGAGCATAGATGGAAAGAGGAGACAAAGAAGAAGATAGGTTTGTGCAGAACTAACTACCCTAGTGGACAAAAAAAAGAAAACAGATCCCTTCTGAATGCCCAGGAAAGCCACTTAGTCCCCGACTAACCCACTAATCCATATACCAGTCTCCCACAGAAGAGAAATAGGAGACGAAACATAATGACATTGAATAACAGGATCTGTACAACAGAGAATTCGCCTGGCAGTCTTAAAATACACCAACAGACAATAGAAAAAAAATAATAACAATTATCAAGGTATCCCAGAATTCTCCATCGACTAGCCCACTTTCACCCCCCCCCCCCCCACACCCATACAAAAGAGTCTCTTCAAATGTTCACAACACACGACCTGATGGACGACTGGCTCCAAGGATGGTCCAGAGGGTCCAGAGGGTCCAACTTGGAATGTGGTTCTTGGACTGTGGAGTCAAGGCAGGGTAGAAGGTGCTCCACGAATCACGCCCGACACTGGAGACGGCTATAAGCAGCGGTGCTCCGGCTCCTCAGTGCCGACCCCAACAGGTTGTTCCTGAGATGCCAGTTGCAAAGGAAAAAGAACCCTACGGCGGAGATCAATATCTTGTATTGCTGTTTAACATGTTAACATGTAGACTGTCCTTTGTCAGGGAAAGCATGGAAGGGGGGGGGGGGGGGGGGGGGGGCCACTCATCACAGGCATGGACAGGATATGGAAATTGAGGTCACCACATGAGAAGGATCACAGAATTTGAGACTTTATTTTATATAGTAATAATCATTGATCATGGTGATGATTGTGGCTTGATGCCTTGTAGTTTGATTTGGGTAAGAAACTATATGAAAGAGCTGCTCTCTGTTTCCTTTTACAGTCTTTCCAGGCATCAACAAAGAGGAGAACTACAGTAACTTTGCATTGGCTCAGGAAGTTGTAGCAACAGTCAGATATAAGTGTTTGGCTCCAGTGTTTCTGTTGCTGTCTGAACACCTTTGGGTTAGCACCAGCCAAGGGGAAATGCTTTTATGCTTCTGACAGGTGTCCGACCGTGGTGGCTGGTGCAGTCAACTACAGTGTAAAAAGTGTTCAGAAAAGATTTTGAATATAGAAGGATCGGACATACCTGAATGCGAAAGTCAGGGTTTTTTTTTTTTTTTTTTTTTTTTTTTTTTCAGGTCTCAGAGTTTCTGTGTTTAAAATGTAACTTTAGCTACATGATATTATGTTTTAAGTGAACTGGGAACAGTTTTGGGCAGATGTTTAGAAAGGATTTAAGAAACTTAAAGGCTTCTTCATTCTGACAATCCTTAGAATTAGCATATGAGAAGCTTAGTATGCTTTTCTGTTGTGTCTCTTTGGCTGGTAGTTATGTTGCCTGAAATCTTCAAAGATCTTTAAGGGGAAAAGGTGAAAACCTTGAAATTGGTCATTATTAACACAGTGCAGATGCAGCTTTCTGTCACGACCGCGACACACTGTGACGCACTGTTCTGGGTATTTTTACAAAAAATATACAGACAGAACCAAACTGAATACAACAATAATTATTATGTTTTTGAAAAGTTCAAATCATGTTTTTTTAGGGAAAAAAAATACTATAGTCCTGTGCTCAGTACACACTTCACTCACCACTGGTTTGAAAAGTGTAGGAAAACAGCTATCAGCAAAAACTTTTTCTCCACGTAGGTATGGATGAAAAATCAATATGATCATAACTGTAGTAAGCACAATGTGTAGCAGACACATGAAAACAATGTATCTTTCACACACACAGCTGTGTGCATGGTTCAGACTTCAAACAGAGTGCTGCTGTCACATATTTGCAGAAAAAATGCAAAAATTTCATCATCATTTAGTATGTGCAACTCACCATTGTCATTCATATCCTCTCTGTCTGATTCGGCATGTTTGGAAAATAGTTTCGAAAAGTTCGACAAGTTCGGAAAACAGTTCCAGTTCTTCATTTGATCTTTCTTCCATTATTCTTTCAATTACTTCTTGAAATGAGATGTTTCTGTTTGCTACCACTCACTGACGCTTTGGTGCCGACAACATGATGATCAAGGGCAGCAGAATTATCTCCAGCTATCCCATAATACGAGCGAAAAAGTAGAACTTAGAAGAAATATTCCACATACTGCTGAGCAAACATTCCACATACGTTACATTAACAAGAAGTTCTGCAGAAATTTGTGTAGAAAACCTTTTCTTGTACCATTCCTTGAAACACACTTGCTGGGGCACTGAGAACCTGCAACCCAGGTTTGATAAAGTGATAAAGTATTGACCAGTAGGTGAAGCCAGTTGCATCTTATGATGAACTGAACATTGATGATGTGTGAAGGTCTGACAGATACCTAAATGAGAAATTCCATGTCCCAACAAGAATTAGGTCTTTTGGAACATCTCAGGGATATATCTTCAGTCTTAAATATGAAAAAAATAGTATTTCATTTTTACGTTTTCCTGTTTAAGGCAGTTAACTTAGGTTTCTAGACTCTTTCTACTCCCAAGTAAAAGTTTTCTGTTCTTGTCCGTCTTTCTGGCAAGGTGACATTATTCTTCCAAGCTTAGAACATGGCTTTCAATGCATGTAAGTTATGAAAGTGTGCTTCAACCTGCATATTTGTCGATCTGGCTGTTGATGTAGCTGTGTAAATGAAAAGAAAGGATTAAATGTTTTGCTTACATGAATTCATATTTCTCAAACTTAACATGCTGTACAACATTTAATTTATCCCTCCTCATTGTTTTGCACTCAGGCTGAAGTTGCTGATGAATGGATGCCCAGGGTCCTTAAGAAGTTAACATCATGTTGACAACCCTGTTTGTGCTTCAGATGGTCATATCTGTTCTGTAGCTGCCTCTCAGGCTTTACTTTAGGAACACAGTAAAACAACTGAAAATGATGTGACTTTTTGCATTTTTCTTTGTTTCAGATCTCCTTTCATGACAACACTCCAGAGGGGAGTTGTAGTAGTAGGTGATAGTGTGACCGTTGTATACATTGATTGTGATCGGTGAGGAGGTTGCCAGCGTTGCCAATTCCACGCTGCACCTGGGAGCCATCTGACTGTCGACCAGCCCCTCCACGTTTTGTCGTGGCCTGTAGTTTAGTTTCGTGCAGGCCATGGCGTCAGACGACAGAGCGGCGAGTGCTGATCGGGATGGACGTTCACCGCTTCCTTCGGACTTGGAAGAGTCTCGCCTTCACTTTGGTGATTATCACACAGTATCTGGTGAGGTGGCCAGGGAGGCGGGTCTTGTGTTTGTGACATCAAAGGAAAGCAAGAACGCCATGCCCGAGTCTACGCAGGAAGGGGTGGTTACTCTCTCTTCCCTTTCCGATCCCAAGCTGGAAGAACTGTGGAAGAAAGCAGAGAGTGTGATGGCTGCCAGGCAGTTGAATGTGAGGGAAGTGATGGAGGATTTGGCGTTGCGGATGTGCCACCTGCCACTGATGAACTGGAAGAGCAACAGTGGCAGGTGGTGGAAGGGGACTTTACTCTGCAGGAGGCTGCTGATCTTGTCTAGTCCTAATTTCCCCTTTGATTACCTCCCCCTCCCACTTCACACATGCCATGAACTGTGAAGGAATGGTCGCTTAAGTGTCTTGCATGCTGTCTGTCTGAGTCACTGATTGTTGAATGACTCTACCCCTACTCCCATCCCTTCCCCTTTTTTTTTCTTTTTAAAATGTTATTGATTTTGAAGTAATGGGGGATAAAGTGGTGATAGTCAAAAATCATTTGCTTAGGAACCAATGTATTTCAAATTTAAATTCTTATTCTAATGTTGAGCAGGGGTGGTGCAGTATTGCTCCCAGCTGGTTGGTTCGGCAGTTTGTCCCACAAAGAAAAAAGAAAAGAAAATATCGCCAGTGGTAACAGTTTCACGATTTATCATTCTAATGGACCGAAGTAAATCCAGTCCAGAGTGACACCCAAAACAACCGGTCTGTCAATAACGGTGATTTAAAATAAAATGAAATATCATGACAGCAGTTGCTCTTGTTACACAGAGTTTAAGAGAGTGAGTATGTTTTTCTTTCCAGTGAAATCAAAAAGTTCTCTTAACATGCATCTTAATAACAAGATAACCTGTTTCTTGTATGCAATGTTTACATTCCCAAGAAAAAGCCTTTATTTCCTTGTGAAAATGCCTGATTTATGCAAACTTTTTTAAACATGAATTGAACTTGCTAATGATGATAAATTTTGTAGTGCTATACAAAGCAAAATGTTGAGAATCTTTAACCTGTTGTTTTCTCTTTTTTGACTGGTTCCTTCCAGAATGGGTGCATATATGTTCCTGCATTCTTTGATTGGCTATTGGGTTGTTGAAGTCTGTATTCACGACTTCTCCAAGAGCATGCTAGCAGTCAGCAGTTCAAACTCACGGCTAATACAAAATATTGGGGAAAAATGGTTGAGGATATGGAAAGTAATTGGCGCAGGTGTTACGTGGGTACAAATACCATGAGTTTTGAACCCCATGACTGCGGTTGTGGGAGAGGCATGGAGGAGACTCATGTTTAGAGTTTCTCTGGTCACTGTCTTACTGATTTTTGAGAGTAAATTGTAGTAAGGTTTCAGCTTCATATGAGCTGCTTTTTGATTAGTTTTTGTGTCGTCATAGATATGCTGTTGAAAAACAGGTCAGTTGAGTGTGCACTGTTGTCATCTTGCCTCGCTTTTCTGGCTTTCACTCATGTCTCATTGGATTCAACTTTGATACACTTCCTAAGACTTCATCTGTTTAGCATTATTGGTGAACAGGAACAAATTTCCCATATTCCCTGAAACTAGAGTTAAGCGGACTCAGCTGTTCAAGTTGAGAGTCCGACAGCCTGAAGGCCATAGAGGCTGAGTGTTAGACATTCACCATGTCTAGGGACGACATCATGGACAGGGCAGGCCATTTTTATCCTTCCGCTGCCTTCATCTTCCCTCACTGAAACCGAATCAGTGGCCTACTTGCTGCTGGGTGGACGCAGAAGTTTTCAAGCAGTAAACATGCAATCTCTTGAAAAGTTTTGATTCCCCATCACCCCTACAGCCGAATGCTGTGACTATACGACTACAGGCCTCTCCACCACTGTAGAATTATTTATGTAACTGATATGTTTGCACGTCTTTGTAGCTTTTTTTGGGCAGGATTATTTTGAAGAAAAAAGCGTTAAGAAGATCAGGAAATCTGCAGTCGTGTGGAGTGTGACATCAGTTTTTTTGCTCACCACTTGGGGTAGTGGTGACTTTTCAGTAATTTTTAAAGCAGTGAAAGGGATTGGAGGACTGGTGTAGAAAATAATGTGGGAGAGCATGTGTTGTCAACTTTGGGATTATTCTTGACTGTGACTCCAGGGGTAGTCCCAACAGTTATTAGTGCTCCTAATGAAAGAACTACGGGAAAGGAGAATACTTCTGAGGGGAGCAAGGGGGGCGGGGAGTACAGTTTGGGATGTGGGGGAGTGATTGGATGGGATGGAGGATGGAAGGCTGAAGAGGGTTATTACTGAAGATGTGTTGCGCATGTTTTCTTATGTGCTTGGTTTTTCTGATAACAGAATTTGCTATTTATGTCATGATGCTTTGCTGTGATGACTGATTTTGCTGGAAATGAAAGTGAGAATCATGAAAGTGAAATCATGTGGAGAGAGAGAGAGAGAGAAGTGGAGGAAGGCGAGATGTGTGAGTGTGCATGTGGTACGGGTGGTGTCTGACCTGCTGAGGGCTGACCCTTGCTGTGGGTATGCATTTAGCTCTGTGTTGAAGGAAAGATTTGCCACTGTATTTTATTTGCTTTTCACAGGAGGTGGAACCATGTTAAATGTAATGTCAGTCGTCATATTTAAAGCCCCTGAAATTGAGATTTAAAAAAAAAGGCAAAAAAGTTCAGAAATAAATCAGAAAAATTATAAGTGTATGTATGAATTGCTTTTTTTGTGTTCACTATCTTGTCTACATTTGAGACTTGAGGAAGGGTATGATTATTGTGAGGATGCCATTGTGAGGATGGAATAGCTTCTCTGTGCTGCCACAACCCATGCCATCCCCTCTCTCCTTGCACATAAGTTGTAAAGAGGTGAGGCAAGTTCATGGTCATAGCTCTGGAAAGTAAGAGTCATCAGTCCGATCCTGCTAAATATCACTGGAGAATTAGTACATTATTTTGTGGAACTACGACACAGCATAAAAGGAAATGCGACGTCATGAATTTGTACAAAAACTGGCTATTTTGCAGTTGTGCGTTTCATGTTCTTATTTCTGTGGTGCCTGTCATTTGGACGATTCCAAATAAGAGAAAATGATGCCCATGTCATTGGCATCACTGTCTGTTGAGGGTGGCGTCGTGTCAACGTAAACCTTATTTGTAGCCACTTTTTGACATGGTCATATCGTCATGCTTTCATTCGATCCATGTGATGTTCTGCACAGGACAGTCGGGGCTCGTAACATATGTGACTCTGGATGATTGTTTGCATTTAGATTGCCACCTCATTTAATTGAACAAGAGGCATATGATTCCCAGACAGCTGTGAACATCATCCATGTGTTATCTGCCAGAGCTGCGGTTCCATTTTGCTCTGAAGTTGTGTGTCATGTGTTGTCATACATTGAGTTGTGCAGAGTTGTGGTTAGTGTCTGTCACCACAGGAGGCAGTCTGTTGCATTCCCACCCACTTTCCCCTGTTCCTCCCAGGTTCCCCCCAGATAGTTTTCTGACCATCATTGTGATTCTGTGTTCGGACTGAACACAAGGGTAGGGCTGAGGTCTTTAAAAAAAAATTGCTGATGGCAATTCAAAACGTTGATATGAATGTCAAAGTCGATAATTTCAGATTTCTGTGAAACTTGATTACTCTTCCATCATCCTGCAAATGTAACAACAAAAATCCATGGAGTTTAATGGCTATTGATGAATCTTCATAATTTTGCACTGGACAAGCTTCATGTTTCGCTTTGTCAGCATCATAGACCACAGCTAGTATTTTCTCCTTGGCCACATTTGTGCACTTTTCTCTAGTCTTTATCGAGTATGCTTTTCTCCACCTCCTGCATGAAGCTAGTTTGTATTTTATTGTGAATGGAAGCTGTTCTGTCTCTTTGTCGTCGACCTGGGATGACTTGTCTACAGTACTTGGTGCGTGCATGTCACTGGTCAGACAGCTGTGTCTGTTTCACATTGGATATGTTGTTACCGGTTCAGTTACTGATGTCAAATAAACTTCTTGACAAAAGCAGGCATCGGTGTTTTTTTTAGTGCTTTTGTGAGCCAAATACGTGAGATGATGCAACCATGAACAATATGGTTACTGATAATGTGCCAATATCCTTAATTGCTGTTACCACTATGTTCAGCTTTTGTAGGCTGCACACATTGAATATTGTATACCTGTCAGATCAGTTAGACAAATTTTTTTTAACATAAATAAAATATGCCTTCCACTCCTCATGGCAAAATAAGCAGACTCTTGAGAAAGTAGCAGGCGCTTTTTCTCTAATTCCACATTTATTTGCATTACACCGCAAATTGAAGGGAAAAAAAAGGCACATACCAGTTTTCAGATGATGGTCTGTTTAGCTGTATTTCCAGTATATTAATTTAAAAAATCGTGCAGAGGAGATCGGCAAACACTTGAATTACGACTAATCCAGTCATTGTAGTAAAATTGGAATGATCTACGGATAAAAGTATTCCTTTTTTGACTCGCATGTGTAATTAGTGAGTATGTATAATTATTCTCTTTTAATTGTGTGTCTGTGCATGTGTGTGTGTGGCAAACTTTTAATATTGGCATATTCTCAGCAAGTATAAAAGCATGATCTTAATCAGACTTGACAGAATGTAGGATGTTGGTTTATGCCTTTCCAGTCATTCCAAGCATGACAATGTCACTGAATCATGGACAGAAATCTGAGATAAGCATTTTCAATAATAAGATCAATGTTATAAAAGTGTTGATCACTTACAAGTGTTTTTTATATATAAAATGAAAGCGAAAAACCCAACCCAAACAAACGCAAAAAACAAACCCCAAAGCAAAATGCAATTAGTGATATTAT
>JADBJO010000376.1:524716-532216 GCA_016801955.1 Conus betulinus
GGGTAAGATAATTAGCGTGGTACAACGTTAACTAGAATGGTTAGTGAAAAACACACCGTGTGTTTTGAATGCAAGTCTCAATAAATGGACGGAAAAGGATGGGAAACCACAGAAGAGCAAGCAGGTTTTACAGCTACAACTGATCATATCTACGCTATATTGAACAGCGCTGACAATGCTTGCTTGATAAAACACCAAACTGTATGTTGCCGTTGTTGATTTTAAGAAAGTCTTCGACTCGGTGAATGAATAGAAATGAATTGTGAATGCCGAATGGACAGTAAAGATTTATCCTCGTTATTTTCATTCTCTGTCTGTCTGTCAGTCTGTCTGTTTTTCTGTCTGTCTCTAGGTCTGTCTGTCCATCAAACACACACACACACATACATACAGACACAGCCACACAAATACACACACACATATACGGAGAAACAGATACACAGACACAAAGGCAACACACACACACACACACACACACACACACACACACACACACACACACACACACACACACACTTCAAAACACAAAAAAAGAAAAACCCAAACGCCTTGTGGCCCAGCCGTCCACGATAGCAACCATCACCTTCAGATACCCGGAAAGTACGAAGGAAGAGACTGTAAACGCTATATCCTATACCCCGCGACAAAAAACCATCCAACAAAGTTTCGTTGACTGGGCATGATCACATTTTGACCTGTCCTCTTGACGATTGTTCCTCTATTTCCTGTGTGGGGTGGAAGGACATGCTGACATCGCAGCGCGCTCTTGGTGTACAATGGCCGGATTTTTCTGTATAGTGCATCATTCACGTCGAAAAGATATAATCCTCTTCATCCCGCCGCAACCCGAGACATAAGGCGCCAACAAGCTCCCTCCAGCCCTCTCTGTCCTGGGCAAGCCAGCTCAGTTCATTCCAGGTCTTGCCTGCCTCTCTCATCTCCTCCTCCACTGTCCTCCTCCAGGTGCCGAGTGGTCTGCCTCGCTTCCTCTTCCCCGGTGGTGCCCATCTCAGCGCAGTATGAGGGAGTCTGGTCTTGCCCATCCGAGGGATGTGTCCCAGCCACCTCCACCGCCGCTGCTTCACCTCGGCCACAATGTTGTTTATATGCTGGTGCGCCTTGACACTTCCCTGTTGGTGACACGCTGCTGCCACTGAAGTTTCAGGATTCGGCGAAGACACCTTCCTTCGAAGCCTCTGAGCCTGCTCTCAATCTTCTTGTTGGTTCTCCATGTCTCTGAGGCGTATAGGAGTACTGAGCGTACGTTGGACCTGTAGATCTTCAACTTGGTTTTGGTTTCCAGGACAGCTGACTTCCAGATGTTTTTCAACCCGCTGAATGCCCGAGCTGCGAGTCCTATCCTATCCTGGTTGAGATCTCCTGCTCGATGTTGCTATCGGCCGAGATGTAGCTGCCGAGGTACTTGAAAGTGTTCCACCCTCTCTAGAGCTGAGCCTCGCACACTGGTCTTCTCTGCGCTCTTCGTCTTCACCTTCATGATCTTGGTCTTGTTGGGGTGAATCTTGAGTCCCACACTGCTGGCTATTAGGTCCACTCTTGATGTTTTTTCCTGGATGTCTTTCTGGGCGTGCGACAGCAGTGCAATATCGTCGGCGAAGTCGCAGTCTTCAAGCCTGGCTGTCAGTCCCCATACAAGCCCCTCTCGCCCTATCGCTGGTGGCCTTCCTCATCACCCAGTCAATGACGACAAGGAAAATTGTCGGCGAGATCACGCAGCCTTGCCTGACCCCGGTCCGGACGTGGAACCACTCGCTCTGCTGTCCATCATGTCGCACACAGCACTGGTTGTCTGCGTACATGTCCTGTAAGATGTTGATGACTTTAAGAGGAAACCCGTAGGCTTTCAAGATCTTCCACAGCGAAGGATGATGAATGCTATCGAAAGCCTTTTGGAAATCAATATAGTTGATGTACAGTGATGAATTCCATTCGATGGACTGTTCCACAATTGTTCGTAAGACAAAGATCTGGTCTGTGCAACTTCTCCCGCTTCTGAACCCTGCCTGTTCTTCTCGTAGGGTTCTCTCAATGGCTTGCCTCATGCGCTGTAGAAGGACACGGCAGAAGATCTTCCCTGGGACGGAGAGCAAGTTGATTCCCCGCCAGTTGCCGCATTCAGAGAGGTCGCCCTTCTTGGGGAGCTTCACTATGATGCCTTTCTTCCATGTGTCTGGAACTTTCTCCTCTTCCCAAACCTTGTTGAATAGTTTCACTAAAGCCTTTGCGCTCGTTTTGGGGTCTGCCTTCAGCATGTCTGCCGTGATTCTGTCTTCACCTGGTGCCCTGTTGCCCTTTGTCTGCCTGATAGCCTCCACAATTTCCTGTTGGGTAATGCGTCCACGTCTCATCTCTAAGTTGAAACCCATGTCTTCGATGGTGGCTTCCTCATCTGGGTCCGGTCTATTTAATATCTCTCTAAAATGTTCTGCCCATCTGTTGAGTTGGTCTCGTCTTTTGTCAAAACTTTCCCGGTTTTGTCCTTCACTACTGTGGTTTTGCTGGTGAATCCGCCTGTTAGGGTCTTGGTAATTTTATAGACGGTCCTGGAGTCTCCTTTCTCTGCTGCAGCTTGGGCCTCTGCTGCTAAGTTGTCTGCAAACTGTCGCTTGTCTCTCCTTGTGCTCTTCTTCACTTCTTTGTTTTTCTCTTTGTACGTTTTCGGCGGATGTTTGTCTCTCATCTTCTGTTCCAGTGAGCGTGCCGAGTTTTGCGATCTTTCTCTCCTCTATGAGTTGCCATGTGGTGTCTGATATCCATTCCTTCCTCTCTCTTCTTCTGTAGCCCAGCACGGCCTTGCTGGTGTCTATGAAAGCTTTCTGTACATTGTCGCACAGAGCGTTGATGTCATCTGCTGGTGTGCTGTCCAGGACTTGGAATCTATTGGAAAGTTCAATGGTAAACTGGCTTTTCACCGCCTCACTGGTCAGTTTCCTCGAGTCAAAGAGTTGTTCACTTTTCTTTTTTGGTGTTCTCTTGAGCTTCAGCTGGAGTCTGCATAGCACAAGATGGTGATCACTGCTAGCGTCAGCTCCTCGAATGGCTCTTCACGTCCTTCATGGAGCTCCTCCACTTCTGGTTGATGGCAATGTGGTCTATCTGGTTACTGGTTCTTCCATCTGGTGATACCCATGTCAGTTTGTGGATGTTTTGTGTTGGAAGATGGTACCACCTATCACCAGACCGTTTTCAAGACACGCATCTGCTGCAAACGCTGTCCATTGTCATTTCTGTCTCCCACTCCCTCTTGTCCCATGCAAGTCTCATACCCGGTGTTCTCCGCTCCGACTTTCGCATTGAAGTCTCCCATAAGAAGTAGGATGTCATGCTGTGGTGTCTTGTCTATCTGTTCCTGTAGGATGTTGTAGAACAGGTCTTTTTCCTCCTCCGTGGCTTGCTCTGTCGGTGCGTAACACTGTTGATGGTGGTCTTGGTATACTTGGAGAAGAATCTGGCTGTGATGATTCTTGAGTTGACTGGCTCCCATCCCATCAAGCTCTTCCTGGCCTCCTTATCCATGATGATACCTACTCCCTCTTGATGTTGCCCGTCGGTGCGACCAGAATAACATACTGTCTCTCCTGAGCCAAGGGTCATGATGCCTGAGTCCGTCCACCTCATCTCACTGATTCCTAGGATGTTCAGTCTATACTTCTTCATCTCTTTCACCGTCTGTGCAGTCTTTCCAGCTTCATACAGCGTTCGCACATTCCAGGCTCCCACTCTCACCTCTTGTTTGGGATTTCGCTAAGGACATTGTCGGAGCAGAACTGGACTTAGGACCCAGACAACGGCTGGGTTACTGACTGCTACCCTGCCCAATTATTTGTATTCATGAAATCAAATATTCATACTGTAAAAAAAAAAGAAAAAGAAAAAAAAAAGAAAAAATGTTTTTGGCTCAGTTCTCAAGTCCATTGTTGGAGAAATATGATTGACAGTATCTATGAGGTTTTGTGGCATAAAATTGGCATAAATTGTTTTGTGGCATAAAAGGCGGGTGGGTTGAGGGGAGGGTCGTAGGTTCGATTCCCATCAGAGCCAATTATTTGTGAGGTTTTTCTGCCCCAGAGTTGAGTTTGCCATGGGTTCAGTTGGGTAGACTGGGACCACACAATCGAGTTTCATCCACTTAATGGATGCGTCTCTGAGATTGCTGCTCAAATTTCCTGACCAACACTGCAGGTAGCTGTAGCTCTCGGGCCTGATTGACGCTGGGTAGGCCTACTTCTGAAAGTAAGCATCGAGTAAAACCGTGTTATGCCGTCGAAGACCAGAATGGAAATTCGTATATTATGTTCATCATCCTCACCTCATTAATCAGCACTAAAGAAAGAAAAAAAAAAAGTATCAGATTCTGTGGTCCTCCATGCCCTGCTTTCATAGTGACCTCGGTTTCGGTTACTTCCCCACACGTCTATGCCTGTGGTCTGGTTTTATCAGTGTCACCGCTGTCGGCCAGTCTCAGGGGGACGGTCGTTAGACGGACGTGGTAGCGCGCTCCAGAGGCATGCTGAACTGGCCATCGTTAGAATGGGCTTAATGACCTAAACTGGAAATAAAACTTTGCAACAGCTGATCAGTGATGATGCAGAGCGTTCAGTCTCTCCGGCGACACTCGAGTGTCTTGCTCTTTGATTGGTCCGTAACATGTTGACCCGAACGAGGCTCGTCGTTGCTGACGCTAACGCTACAAGGGAGAGCTCACTCACGCTGGCTCCGTGACTAAGCATTTATAGTCGTGAGCAGGGGCTTAGTGGACGGTGTCCAGCATGTGTTGGATGAGAACAGGCGCCACTGAACACCACCGAAGGCAGCGCTGCAGCGTCTTCTCTTGTCAGTGACCATATGACGATTTTGACATTGACTGCTCCCTGCGGGTTGCCATTGCTGGGGCTGTGGCGGGGCGAGCTAAGATGTGGCTGTGCATGCATACATCTCGTTTGGTAGTCGTATTACAATAATGTGTTGTACACAGGTTTATGAATATTTCTTAAAGTATTGTGTTATGTTTGTTAATAAGTAAGCATGCTTTTTATACATAAACGATGCTCTGCTGAAACTCTCTCCTATTTATTTCATATGTGTATTTTTTTTTTGCCTTGTTTTATACCTAACTTCTAGTTATGACTGTTGCTGTTATTCTTTAATATTTTTTTTTGTATTTATGTTCAACAGCAATAAAAGCAAATAAAAATGTTTTTAAACAAAAGTAAACAAAAGTAGTTGCAGCTGTGGCCATGCAGCCAGAATGAGCAGCGAGTGTGCAATGTCACTGAGATGGCACCAAACACAAAACACAAAAAACAAACACATATACTTTTTACTGATAGTTAAAAGACATAAGTACTTATACATAGTAACTGTGTTGTTAAAGTTGGTCAGTAATAACGCTATGTTGGCCAGCTAATCATTTGTGTGGATGTCGAATTTTGTCACTGTATTGGTAAATTAAAAGGGATAATTGTCTTATTGGTCGCTGATCTTAGTTAGCAGAAGGCCTATGTAGGAATTCTTAGTACACAGATCGATGATTGTGGACACATGAAACTGCTGGTGGCCTGATTTCCAAATTCAGTGTACCGAGTCTCTGCTGGAATGACAGTTTGTTGTCAGATTTATATTTAATGGGTTTCAATAATGTTTGGCAAGAACTCTTAAAGGTTATTTTTTTGTGTGTCCCTATCCCCACACGATCACACATACTCACATATATACAGATATCTTTATCTGGGCCACTTTAACATTCAAATAGCTTTTTTTTTTCCCCGTCTCATGAAATGACTTTTCGGAATGATTCTAGAAAATGTGTACATAGTTGTACTTCCATAGGAACTGTTCAGCTAAACTGCTGATGAACGTTATGTTAAGACTCACCCCAATTGGAAATTATGGGATGGATACTTTACAACCTCTGTGGTGGTGTGGTGGTGAGGGGGGTGGGGTACCCTCTTTGTCAAAATGCAGTGTACTCACCAGCGGTTTAAATGACAGACAACGCACCTTCTCAGCATCAAACGAACAACAACTACAACAATGATAACAACACCAACACTACACCACCACTACCACAACCACCACTACCACCACCACAACTACCGATAACAAACACAGCAGCAGCAACAACAACAATCAGTGTGTTGGCAAATATCTTTTAATAACATAAAACCAACGGAATTGAAATACAAGTCCAGTTCACAGTATTAACAAGTCTACCTTCCAGTGTCTTTGGCAGATCGTACAGAAAAAAAAAAGTAAACAAAAAAAAGATCCTTTTTTGCCACACAACCTTTGACATGCCATTTTCTTTAGTACTGGACCGTCACAGGTGGCTTTGTATGTTGTTCTTGATTTCTCTGATGTTGGAAAGTATTTGGACAACACGATCTCCGCTCCCCTCCAAACATCTGTATCCGAGAAAATGTTTCTCAACGTAGACATGGATCAAAGCGAGGGAGGAGAGAGGGGACTGGAGAAGTGAGAAAGAGAGGGGGGAAGTGGTCCCCCCCCCCCCCCCCTCCTCCCTTTCCCTTTCTTAGTTCCCTTCTGTACCAGTTTCAATTGAAAAAAAATAATTGAAAACCCCTTAAAGACCAGGTTCTAGGGAAGAGGGGTGGGGGGTGGAGGGGGGTGGGTGGGCGGTGAATTAAAAGACAAAAAATAAAAGATCCCAGCAATCAGTAGACTCGTTTGGAGAATGTACCACAGCGGGCCAAAGGCCAAAGGAAGGTGGAAGAAATGAAATGGAAGAGGAGGAGAGCTGCTGTCTAATAGGTGTTCTGTAAATTGCATGTACGCTGCTAATGACCTTGTTCTGTCAGACGCTTGGCTTCAGTTCCTGTCTTCGTGATTTTGCCGATCTGTTGATCCAAATGTGCGTCATCAGCAATTTTGGACGTAACTGCATGTACATTTTTTGTACATTTTTTTTTTTTTTTTTTTTTTTTTTTTTAAAAGTCAGACACTTACCGCATGTAAGATTATTTCATGCATTCAGATTCGGATTTTAATACGATCAGCGTCTACTTTCTAGGATTTGGGCGTAATTGTAAAAATTTGTGATGTATTTGCAGAGTGTTTGTAGGATGTTGTTATTTTGAAACAGTCTTGATTGAATGTAAGATAATATTTGTCATTGTATTTCGTTGCATTACCATCGAACATTTTTTCACACAATTAAGCAAAATCTTTACCTGATTTACAATTATAATAAAAAATGTCAGCTATATGATAATTAAGATATTGCTGAAATTCAATAATGATAGATTTACAACGCTTAACATTCGGCGACAATCCGTGTAAGGAAAAAAAAAAGAAAAATTAAACCAACCCGACCACCCACCAAGCCACGCACCTACCCACCCGACAAACAAACACACATACGGACAACTGAAACTAACTAACCAACCAACTCAATACGGACAACTGAAACGCGACAATTTCATAAACTTGCTTTGCTTACACACGTGAGTCGATACAGGC
>JADBJO010000376.1:547216-549716 GCA_016801955.1 Conus betulinus
GTGCGTGCGTGCGTGTGTGTGTGTGTGTGTGTGTGTGTGTGTGTGTGTGTGTGTGTGTGTGTGTAATCGCGCGCAAGTGTCAGAGAGAGAGAGAGAGAGAGAGAGAGAGAGAGAGAGAGAGAGAGGGTGGGCTTGGGGGTTGGGGGTTGGGGGGGGGGGGGGGAGTGTGTGAAGGGCAGCTCCATGGATGAAAGAGGAGGAAGGGGTCAGAAATGCCGCGCACAACTAAGCCAGGTGGTGGCAGCAGGGAAGGCTGAGAGCGGGGTAGGGCAGTAGCTCTGGGGGTAGGGCCGTCAGGGACATTTGGCTGGCGAGAAGGGGAATGTGGTCCGACATCAGTTCACACTTACAGCTTCAAAGAGCAAACGGGGAATTGACCAATGCGCTTTACCAGTATCATTTTGTTTTGCAGTGACTGAAAGGGGGGGGGGGGGGGGGGGGGGGGGGGGGGGGGGGGAGTGGAATGATGGTAATGGGATGTGGGAGGGTGGAAGTTTTCCCTCTTCAACCTTCTGATCTTTCCTTCGTCTTCCCCCCCCCACCCCCCCCCCCCCCCCCCCCCCCCCCCCCCCCCCCCCCCCCCCCCCGCCCCCCCCCACCCCTTTTAATTCGCTCACGCTTTTGAAGTCAGGCCAAATCCCAGCCCCTTTACGATAATTTTTTCATGTCAGGCCAATCCCCAGCCCCTTCTTTCATGCACCTTTCCTTATTCTGCAACCCTAGTTGTGCTATTTATTATTCGTTTATGTGTTCTCGTCGTGCAATGACCTCTTTAGAATATACCCCCCCCCCCCCCCCCCCCCCCCCCCCCCCCCCCCCATCCTCATCGATCGACATCAACCTTCCATGCAACCTCTCAGCCCATTTTTCCCTGCATTTCAAAAAATTGAATTTTCTGCTCTCAAGCGACGTGCATTTCTCTCTCTCTCTCTCTCTCTCTCTCTCTCTCTCACACACACACACACACACACACACACACACACACACACACACACACACACACAGTTGGATCCATTTTTCTTCTGTACCATACCCGTCCCACAACACTTTTAACGTCTTGTTTTGGTTTAAAGTGGGGTCGCCCGTGTCGGTCTTATCCCATGTGTATCAGGTTTGTGCGGTGGCAGGTAATGAGAACACAGGCCATTTCGTCCACCAACCAGAAGATGTCACTATTCTTGCTGCCCGTGCGGAGGAGGAGGATGGCTGAACATGATTAGAGTGCATTTCCTTTTCTAGCCTTTTTTAAAGACGACATTTGTCGTGTTGGTGGAGAAGAAGAAGTGGATTTTGAATGGAACGAAGAGGAAGCAGATACCAGTTTGTTTGAACTCTCTGTCTCTCTGACAAGTAAATACTGGGGAAACCACACACCTCTCTCTCTCTGTCTGTCTGTCTGTCTGTCTGTCTGTGTGACTAATAAATAGTGAGGACACCACATGCATGATAACAATTCCTCTGTCATTAAAATAGAAGACAGAAGACAGCACCTTTAAGACAACACCTGTAAGAAGGAAACAATGGACAACACCTGTAAGAAGGACACCATGGACACTTATGAGAAGGAAACAATGGATAACACCTGTAAGAAGGACACAATGGACAACGCTTATAACAATGACACAATGCACAACACTTGTAACAAGGACACAATGGACAACACTTATAACAATGACACAATGCACAACACTTGTAACAAGGACACCATGGACAACACACTTGTAACAAGAACACCATGGGCAACACTTGTAACAAGGACACCATGGACAACACCTGAAACAAGGACACCATGGACAACACCTGTAACAAGGACACCATGGACAACACTTGTAACAAGGAACCATGGACAACACTTGTAACAAGGACAAAATGGACACCTGTAAGAAGGACACCATGGACAACACCTGTAACAAGGACACCATGGACAACACTTGTAACAAGGACACCATGGACAACACTTGTAACAAGAACACATGGGCAACACTTGTAACAAGGACACCATGGACAACACTTGTAACAAGGACAAAATGGACACCTGTAAGAAGGACACCATGGACAACACCTGTAACAAGGACACCATGGACAACACTTGTAACAAGGACATCATGGACAACACTTGTAACAAGGACACCATGGACAACACTTGTAACAAGGACAAAATGGACACCTGTAAGAAGTACACCATGGACAACACCTGTAACAAGGACACCATGGACAACACCTGTAACAAGGACACCATGGACACACACTTGTAACAAGGACACCATGGACAACACCTGTAACAAGGACAAAATGGACGACACCTGTAACAAGGACAAAATGGACGACAACACCTATAACAAGGACACAATGGACAACACCTGTAACAGGGACAAATGGACGACACCTGTAAGAAGGACACAATGGACAACACCTGTAAGAAGGACACAATGGACAACACCTGTAAGAAGGACACAATGGACAACACCTGTAAAAAGGAGACAATGGACAACACCTGTAA
>JADBJO010000376.1:562216-569716 GCA_016801955.1 Conus betulinus
ACACATTCCAGGCTATTTGATGCACTGGTGAATTGGGCACAGTGGCTGCTTCAAACTGTTCATGGAGAAAACTTCATTATGTTTTAAAACAAGAAGTAAAAAAAAAAAGTAATGTTAAAGGAAGTGAACAGAAAGATCAGGAGAAACCTGTGTTGGACACAGTTTCACAGGACAGTGAACGAGCATTGGAAACGCATCATGGTCACCAGTGAAAGCTATGCTCAGAGAATGGTCTCTCACAAAACATCATCCCAATGTAAAAAGACTTGCACTACACAGTAATTGATTTATATAACAACTTTCATTCACTTTCAAACAACAAAAACACAAATAAGTGAACCAACAACGATCTGACCTAAAAGGAAAACGACGGTACCGCCGAACGAAAGGGGGAAACATGACAAAAGCCTTGTCTTGTAATTTGTCTCTTCCGTTCGGCGGTACGGTCATTTTCCTTTCACGTCTGTTTCGGTTTCTGCCTGTAGTCACCTCACTTTGAAACAGACCTGTCTATTGCGATCTCAGACGATGGACGGTGTAAAGAAGGACTGTATTGCCACAGCTGCAGCACGAGCTTTCAGATCTGATACGTTACTGAAGGATGAGGAACGCAGGATGAGGAGTGATAGGCGAATCAGACTATAAACCGAGGTTCCGTGTGTGGACGCACGCATCACATCTTGCACACACGCAAAATCCCATCACCAACTTTCCGGAAGAGAAAGTCAGTTTGGCCGTTGGTATGGATGACACGTTACACATAACATGCACCCTGCTGTGAGAGATTGAAAGAATGAAGGAATTAAGGAAACTGAGAGAACGATATTGAACGATATTGACTGGATGATACGGGAAACGACTGAATGAAGCGCCAGCTGGCAGTACTGCAGTCGGCACTATCAAGGAAGGCAGCCCGTTGTGTAAACGAGTGTGGATTGTAAAGCGCTTAGAGCGTGGTCTGTAGCCGAGGATGGGCGCTATAATTATAAGTTCATAATAATAATAATAATTATAATGTCAGGGACACGACGCTTTTGACTGAAACCAAAAAAAAAAAAAAAACCTTTAGAGAAGAAACACGGAACAAGTCAGGAGACTAGACACGAGTTAGAACAAGGTCGAGTGCATTTCACCTCTACTCCAAGGTCACAATGCTGACCACTCGAAGAGAAACTGGGCCCAAGTCGAGATCTGTCACCCCGGTGTTGTTTCCTCTACCCTGGGTAATAATGTGTCGTGCTCATTGAGTTGTGACCAGTCATACTTCGAATGAGCAGAAGCGTTGAATTCACAGTTTCAATTCAAACAAGATTTCATTAGATCTTCAAACTAATCACAAAATGTGGGGTACAACTCATGCACAATTATATACGTATGTAATGTATTTAAGGAGACAATGACGATGTTGTTTGTCTTATTTATCCGTACCTGTCCCATTCCTTTGGTGTGATATCATGATGTTATAAGCACGTGACACGCTAAATGTGTGGTGTAGGTTTTCTTTTATTTCCAAAATGAAAACTCGTGTTCTGGTCGCTGACGGGAATCAAACCTACAGCTCTCCATTGTCTGTCAAATACACCTAAACCACTAAGTCATGTTCTTTTTAATTTCACTCAGCTGCCTGTATTTTATATGATGATCATATCATCTCGAAGTATATAGATTCCTTGTCTTTTTCTAAGGAAAGGTAACATCCTATTAAGTATTTGAATCCTTTCTCTATTTCCGTATCAGAGTGACATCATGCTGTCGTATGTGAATCCCTTCTCTATTTCCACACAAGAATGGAATCATGTTGTAGTATGTGAATCCCTCCTCTATTCCAACATCAGAGTGGTATCATGTTTTTGTGTGATAAATCCCTTCTCTATTCCCACACAAGAATGGTATTATGTTGTAGTATGTGAATCCCTCCTCTATTCCAACACCAGAGTGGTATCCTGTTGTTGTGTGATGAATGCCTTCTCTATTTCCACACTAGAGTGACATCCTCTGGTAGTATGTGAATCCTTACTCTATTTCCACACCAGAGTGGTATCATGTTGTAGTGTGTGAATCTTTACTCTATTTCCACACCACAATGGTATCATGTTGTAGTATGTGAATCTTTACTCTATTTCCACACCACAATGGTATATCATGTTGTAGTATGTGAATCCTTACTCTATTTCCACACCACAGTGGTATCATGTTGTAGTGTGTGAATCTTTACTCTATTTCCACACCACAGTGGTATCATGTTGTAGTATGTGAATCTTTACTCTATTTCCACACCACAGTGGTATCATGTTGTAGTGTGTGAATCTTCACTCTATTTCCACACCACAGTGGTATCATGTTGTAGTGTGTGAATCCTTTACTCTATTTCCACACCAGAGTGGTATCATGTTGTAGTGTGTGAATCTTTACTCTATTTCCACACCACAGTGGTATCATGTTGTAGTGTGTGAATCCTTTACTCTATTTCCACACCAGAGTGGGTATCATGTTGTAGAATGTGAATAATACCTTCTCTATTTCCACTCCAGTAGTGTATCATGTTGTAGTATGTGAATTCTTCACTCTATTTTCCACACCACAGTGGTATCATGTTTGTAGTGTGTGAATCCTTACTTTATTTTTTACACAGAGTTGTATCATGTTGTAGTGTGTGAATATCTACTCTGTTTCCACACCAGAGCCTTGTATGTTTTAGTGTGTGAATCCTTTCTCTATTTCCACAGCAGAGTGGCGTCATGTTAAAGAATGTGAATAATACCTCCCCTATTTCCAACACCAGTAGTGTCATGTTTTAGTGTTTGAATTTCTTCGCTATTTCCACACCAGAGTGGTATCCTGTCGAAATATGTGAATCCCTTTCTCTAATTAGATCAGGGTTACATCCTGTTGTAGTATGTGAATATCTTCTCTGTTTCCATACAGCCTTGTATGTTTTAGTATGTGAATTCTTTCTCTATGTTCACACCAGAGGGTGTCATGTTTAAATAAGTGAATCCCTTCTCTATTTCCACACCAGAGTTATATCCGGTCGAAGTATTTGAATTCCTTCACTATTTCCTGTCCAGAGCGTGAATTCTTTTTCTACAACCGTGTAAGAGTAACCTAATGCTGAAGTTCAGACTGAAATTCTCACTCCTTAACATAAAAGAGTTACGTTATGTTGACGAATATGACATCTCTGCACATTTTCATGTAAGAGTTAAATATGTTGTAAGCATTTGGAAAACCTGTATATTTCAGACACGAAGGACAAAATATTAAGCAGTGATTACTAATGAAATTTTTGCACCGCATCACATGAAAACTGTTATGCACATTGTCTTGCATTCAGGTTATACGCGAAATATCAAGGAGTTTTTCTAATGAAAGTTTTGCACCTCATCACATGAAAACTGTTATGCACGTCGTCTTGCAATTGAGTTGTACGCGATCTTTTGTATCCAAATTATGTTAGAGTCGAATTTTTCAGGAGCGAACACTTTCTAAATGAGAGTAACGAGTGTTTGATTTATCAGTCGAACCGCTGTGCTCCCACGGACAACATTGCTGGACAGACAGGACCGTTCATAGCGAGCTGTGTTTGTGATGAATTAGGCAGTACTCGCTCAGCCTGTTGTTAATGGTGCATAGGGCGTATACATCTATTACCCAAGTTCTGTGTTGGGAATATATCTACTCTCTCTCAAATGGACAGTAGGTTCCATCCCTCAGGGATACAGGACTGTGTTTTCCCCCCACTTTGTTATATCACATGCAGAACATGGGTTATTTCACGTGAGATTGTGTAAGCCACCGCTGCCACGTTTTTTTTTCTTAATGCAGAGTTTACAACTCTCTCTCTCTCTCTCTCTCTCTCTCTCTCTCTCTCTCTCTCTCTCTCTGTGTGTGTGTGTGTGTGTGTGTGTGTGTTTACTGAGCATTTTTAAGGTGTCTCTTGTATCAACCTGGATGACACAAGTGAATACAAAGCTTCTGTGGTGTCACAATGGCTGAAACATGTGAACACAAAGCTCTGGTATCGTACTAGATGACACAAGCGAAACTCAAAACTTTCTCTGGTGTCACATTTGGGTGATGTGCACTGATACGATTGTTACGATTCATTTCTTATTGTCCACATGACATCAATTCACATTCCATTATCCACATGATAACAGTTCATGTCTTATTTTCTACATGACAAAAGTTCAAGTTTTTTCCAGCAATGTTTTTCCCACATTGAGTGTACTCAGTAACTTTGTAGAAAAAAACTGTTACATGGGAATGAATGAAGATGTGAATAGTGTATGAAAAAGCAATGAGTAGATTTCAACAAAAATTGCGCAATACAAATACTACTACTACAATTACTACTATCGCCACTATTACTACTACTACTACTCTACAACTATTACCACCACTACCACCACCACCACCACCACCACTTCTACTACTACTACTGCTACTACTACTACTACTACTGCTTCTCTTCTTCTTCTTCTTTCTCTTCTTCTTCTTCTTCTTCTTCCAAAGACGTTTAGTTTTCCTTGGAAGAAAGTTGGCCTGCTCTCTGTACAGCGGAATTCGAACACTAATTACAGAATTGTTTTGTTACCACAGTTTATCTTGGGAAGCGATGGATTAAACGTAGGATATACATATTGTGTAGAACATAGTTGGTGATAATGTATTCCACAGACTTTGATGTGTTGTTGTAGTCTTTTGGGTCAATGCTGCATTACCTCCTGTGAGTTTTTTCTGGCTGGTGATCGATAGAATCTATTACGTCATCCTGGGTCTGTCTCTGGAGGAAGTGTTGGATCTTTGAGTGCAAAACTTATAATGAGGATAGTTTGATGCTATAAGAATTGAACTGTCAAGATGCGTTGAAACATGTCTGATGATGTCTTACGAAAGTAAATCTTGTAAAGTGGTTTAGTGGCAGACCTGCACTGCCAATATCTGAAGTCCTATGGAGGTACTTGCGTCATATTGTTTCCTTGTTGAGAGTTCAAATCTCGTCTTGTGAATGGAATGTGCATTGCTGAGTGGACGTAGGTATGTAGGTTGCTTTGTATTTATGCCTATATAAAATTATGCATTTACTTACACCTTTACTTAGGTTTGTTGGATTTTGAATTTGGCTGCTGACTCCTTATAATTTCGGGATTCGTGTGAGGTTCGTCAGGCGAAGAGACCGTGACAGGCGCTTCATGCATGTTGACTGCCTCGGGCCTGGTATCCATCGGTGGGCGTATGCAGAATGGGTAGATCAAGTCCATGAGCCAGCATCTGCCAGGCAAGACTGGAAGATCTGAACCAAAGACAAAATTGGGAAAAGACTAGAAACATTCGACCAAGGCCTTGCTATAATGCCCGCCTGGTGACAGTGCCTTTGCCGCCGCCGCTCTGCACAGAAGCGACGATGCGAAGCCTGCACTGTGTTTACGTACGTAAGAGCCGATGGTGTGTGAGAGCCAGAATCCTCTGGCCTACTTCACAATCGTAAGCCTTCCCCCCCGCCGGGTGTCAGTGTCTTTGGCCTTTTACCCTGAACCGAGGTGACAACGTCTAGCGTGCCGTGTATTCGCTCACCTGTAAGACGACAGTGGGAGTGGGGCGGGGGGGGTGGGGGTGGGGGGAATCAGTTGGCCTACTTCACAAGCCGTCAGATGAATTTTCAAAATTCTGTATTTTTCCCTTTCGTCTTCCGTAAACTGTAAACCGCACATCTCTTGATAAACTGCCCAATCATCATACAGTTTAAAGCCTGCACACAGGCGAAGTTTTCTGATTCCATTGAGGCGTTTGGCCTTCCTCGTTTCCGTGTCCCCATCCTCATCCGGACAGACAACTGTTTTTTCACACTCGGATTCCTCCCTTCCTCTATTTCTTCCTCACTTACTATAATATGAACACGGCAGGATTACGAGACACATTTCCGACAGGAATCGAAAGCAGCACATCAAAGACTTAGGGGTGAAGACGACAGTCTTATCCACTCTGAGGATATTCTACTGGCCGACACACTATGCTCGTCTCGCGAGTTTTGCACTTCAGAGACGATAAGGAGAATGACAGGACCTGGTTTGAAACTTAATTTACTTTTTTTTTTTTCCACTCGTTTTCACAGCTGCCTATCCATTCCCACCCCCCCCCCCCCCCCCCAAAAAAAAAAAAAAGAAGATTATGGCACGATCAAGTAAAGGGGTATCACGTCCCCGTGTCTGGCAAGGGATACGGGACCCCAGGATCCAAACCTCCAACCAGTCACAGGAGAAAGCGGGCACTGTGCCTGCTTGCTAGCAGCTGAGAGAAAAGCAACGGAACGAGTCAGGGCCGAGCACCCAGGTTATCACACACTGCGGCCAACACATCCAAACCTGAATGTTAAGAGAGATGGGGGAGAACGCAGGCAGATAAGATGGAGTCCTGTTTTGTAGACACACACACACACACACACACACACACACACACACACACACACACACACACACACACACACGCACGCACGCACGCACGCACGCACGCACACCCACCCCACCCATCACTCACACAGAAGCAACAAAATCTGTTCAATGTTCAAACGAACAGGCATGAAAAAAAATTCTGAAGGCTATAAAGAATTGTACAGGGCCCCCTTCCCTTTACAAACTACCTTCTACCCTGCTCTTCCCCGTTCCTCTCTCTCTCTTGACCTGTTGGCATTTGGTAGACAGGAAGAGAAGAGAAGAGAAGAGAAGAGAAGAGGAAGTTAGCGAGCGAGAGAGAGAGAGAGAGAGAGAGAGAGAGAGAGAGAGAGAGAGAGAGAGAGAGAGAGAGAGAGAGAGAGAGAGTTCGGGTGATAAAAGGAGGAGATAATGAAGAGAAAGAAAAAGAAGTGAGCAGTCCTGACAGAATAGTCAGGTACAGACAATTACACACACCACGTCATATCCCACACAATGCCACAAACATTTCACAGCTTGAGTGGATCTCCAGCAGGTCATATCAACGGTGGTGGTGTGGTCATCGTTGTTCGGGGGGGGGGGTTTCAGTCTGTCTCTCAAAGACACAATGGCTCAATGAAGGACAAAAGCTGGGAACATGCAATATATTGATGAGTACAACTCCTTGTGTCAAATCTCCGTGACAGTTCCTTACCTGCGTGTTTGCGAGCTTGTATGGCTGCGTTATGTGGGTGTCATTAAAAACAATAACAACCCTCTGTTGTGAATGTCGCGATTTCGCTCCGTGTACAGACAATGAAAGGGTCCTTAATACCTTGCATGGATTGTATAGAGACCCAGACCCGGCGCAAAGGAAACAAGAATATTGCAAAGCAACAACAACAACAACAAAAAATAATTTTTAAAAAAAATAAAAAAAGGAAGGAAGCCGCGCTGCTGAAATATCCAAGATCGACATTAGAAATAATTGGTTCAGAATATATTTGCAACTTTTTTCAAGACAACGATTATCGTTGGACTGATCATGCCTTACACTGTCATGTATTAAGTGAACACATTTCCAGTAAGA
>JADBJO010000376.1:579716-597517 GCA_016801955.1 Conus betulinus
CCTGTCCATTGATTTCATGAACCGAGAAGATGTTTAATTGAAATCCAAATTCCTCTATATGAATGTATGTCATATGTGAGAAAATGGGTAATGTGGCTAAAAAACAAAAGGCTTTGTGGTGTAAGTCTAGGTATGAACGCTCTAACGATTGTTATCGCCATCGTCGGTGTGACCGCAGAGGAACGCTGAGACATTGCAGGAACATTATTTGTCTGATGATCTAAGGTAAGCTAGCCGCTTCTTCGCTCAGGCCCGCACAGTCACACGCATGCGTGGGTATACCTGTCTATCTGTCTGTCTCTGTCTGTTTCTGTCTTTCTGTCTCTGTTTCCCTCACTCTTTCTCTCTTTCTCTCTTCTCTCTCTGTCTGTGTTTCTGTCTGTCTGTCTGTCTGTCTGTCTCTCTCTATCTCTGAATAGACAGACTGAAAGATGGATGGATAGATAAATACAGACAGACAGATAGACAGTCAGACAACAGACAGATGGACAGATAGATTAGTGTTCGACAGCGCGTACACCTTAAGGGAGAAGTGCTATAATTCTCCCGCTTGATCTCCACGGAAAAAAAAGGACATAATTATAGCAAAAAGTTGAGAAAATTGTTAAAACTGAAAACATTTTGAGTTTGTTTGTCCAAGTCACAATACTTGCGATAAGGTGTAATCCCACCACAGTACATTAAACAGTTATCACTGCCTCGATTGGCTCTGTAACACACGTCGAGGGACACCCTGGCCACATGTTTACATCAAGCGCTCCAGAAGGTTCAAATTATACGTTGGTAAGATTGTGTTTCTGAGAGTTCTTTCGACTGCTTTTTGCGGTGCAGCTGACGACTGTTTATGTTGTGCTGTGTTATTTCTCTCCTTTTGTGGGCTTATGGCTTGACAGTAAAGCTTTCGAATCCTCTCTCTGTCTCTGTCTCTGTTTGTCTGCCTGTCTGCCTGTCTGTCTTTCTCTCTGTCTCTCTCTCTCCCCCCTCTCTCTCCTTTTCATTTTCCAAGCAGCTTCTCAAAGTGGTATGACTTGTCGTTCACTTTCCCATCTGTTTATAGGAGGTTCAAGATAAATCGAAGAGAGAAGGATTATGTTTAGTACGAAGTCATCGGCAGCTGAACTACCTGAACACTGATCAAGACGACTTGGTTTGCAACGTGACGCTAGTGTGCTAACGTAAGAGGTCTGCTGTTGCATTCAAAGAGCAAAGCACGTGATGTGATTGTCAGTGTAAAGGGCTTTGCTGTGACTGCCGAATGACAGGGACAGTAACACCACCACTACAACCACGAAACCGGCTGTATGGAACTGTGTGACCACACACCGGGCCAATGTCAAGGGGAAGACATTGAACAGCGGGATGACGGCAGTGAAGAACGTTTGTGTATTGGGAACACATGCTGATCAGACCTGAACGGAAGACTCAGGATTGTTAGCTGTGAGCAACACATGTGTGCGCATTCTAGGGCAACTGATGAGCTCAGCCTGACCTCAGATTCTCAGGTAAAATGAGACGTGAATTACGAACGTTCATGGACACACTGTACATAAGTGAGTGCACGGTCAGTGAGGTAAGAGATGGCATAAACTGATGGAAAGAGACAGAAAGAGCTCACCGTGAAACTGAAGGAAAGGGATGCTTTCGTAGTCTCAGAAAAAAAACGAGAGAAAGGCTGAGGTATAAATTTGTTAAAACGAGGAAGTGTCTTCTGATACGTGCCGTGCTTTATACAGAAGCGACAGCCAGGGGAAGTTACTGTCAGCTTTCCTGTGTGGCTGGGCTAAAGAAGTGCGCTTATATTCACTACTGTGAAGACGCAGAACAGGTTTCTGGATATGTCGAGCATGTTCAGACCGACTGAAGATGTGGATTTGTTCAAGAAAAAGAATGATTCAAGTGGAGGCGAAAATGAAGACAGAGGAGACATAGCGTATTCAACAATCTGTTCCAGATAGTTATTGGATAGACAAGATACCAGGTGGTATAATATGGCACAAGTCATCCAGTGATGATAAAATGAAAAACTCAGGGAGTGAACAAGTTCTAAGGAGCGAAACAAGTGGTACATTATATGGATATTAAAAAGCAAAAGAATTGTATATAAAAATGTGTGAAGTGGGAAAAGTTCTGAGAGTGCACGTTTTTATTGAAAATAGTTTTTACATATGTTTATTCCCGTTTGGTGGTAGTTAACATTGTGGAGAACAAAACACTTATTAAAGAATCTTTACTTGGCATTTGGACAGGCGTAGTAAGGAACAGCATGCATAAAAATGTGTTCATCTGCTTGTTCACAAAACAGAAGGGAGGTAACCCGAGAGAAAAGATAAAGATGTCAGAACAGCAGGTTAAGATGAAATAATGCTGTTGAGGAAGTTCATGCGAGATAACAATGACGAAGAGAAGGATAGCAGTGGTGATCGTTCTCATCTCCTTCACCACACGCTGGTGGCAACCAATCCGATGTCACACCGCAGACCCAGTGGTACACATCGGAAACACCTCCATCCAAGGATTACGTAACCTGGTGGGCGACCCGCCCCGTACACAGTTTCCTGGGCATCCGCTACGCCCAGGCCCCCAAAGGCCGACAGAGGTTCAAACCTCCGGTGCAGGAGGACCTTCCTCTGCACGTGGACGCTACCCGATTTGGGGCTCGCTGCGCCCAGTTCCCCCTGCAGAACATGGGCATGTCCGAGGACTGCCTCTTCCTCAACATCTACAGCCCACCCGCACGTCCTGGGCATCTCTGGCCCGTGCTGGTATGGATCCACGGAGGGGCGTTCATCGTTGGTGCCGGAGACGCCGTTCAGGGAGAGGCTCTGGCTGCTGAAGGTCAGGTGATTGTGGTGACTTTCAACTACCGGTTAGGGGTGTTGGGTTTCCTGTGCACGGGCGACGACTCTTTCGGGCGGCAACTTCGGCTTGCAGGACCAGCAGGTGGCTCTGAAGTGGGTGCAGGGGTACATCGGTTACTTCGGCGGAGATGCGGGGAGGGTCACCCTGGGTGGGGTGTCGGCCGGCGCGGCCAGTGTCTCCATCCATTCTCTTTCGCCTCTGTCACGTGACCTGTTTCTCACGTGATCCAGATGAGCGGGTCAGCCAGCAGTCCTTGGGCCAGGAGGTCGTCTGCTGATGGCTTGGAGGCCGCCAGGGTGAGAGAGAGAGAGAGAGAGAGAGAGAGAGAGAGAGAGAGAGAGAGAGAGAGAGAGAGAGAGAGAGAGAGTGTGTGTGTGTGTGTGCGTGCGCGCGCGCGCACGTGTTTGTGTGTGTGTGTGAGTGTGTGCACGAGCATGCGTGCGTGCAAGCGTGTATGCATGAGTGTATGTATGCGTGTGTACATATAAATTATGCGCCCCTGGGTGCGAGTCTGTGCGTGCGTGCGTGCGTGCGTGCGTGCGCGCGCGCGCGCGCGCGCGCGTGTGTGTGTAAGCAATCAAATGCCTTTATTTTGTAATTCTGGCCGTCATCTCGGGTGCTCTATCAATAGTCAATCATCCTAGCACCCCAGCGAAACGGCCTCATCCAGGACCATTTCTGTCGCAGTCCCATCAGTTTATCAACTCCTAAAAACTGGAGATCGCAGTGAGGTCACCCACCAGTGGCAACCCCGCACTTCCGCTGAATCACCTCAGCAGTTTCCACTGATACGTAAGTTTCACAATCTCTTTGCCTTTTCTTGTACAGGCTTTAGCAGCGCGACTGGACTGCTTCGCGGAGCCCCACAACACCCCCACTCACTCCCTCGTCAACTGCATGCGGAAGCAGCGACTGGCTCGTTTGATCAAAGCCAGCACTGTGCTTTTCCCCCGCAAGGTGGCGCTGTCTGTGGTGGACAACAGCTGGGGCCCTGTCGAGGATGGCGTGCTGGTGACCGACCCGGACGAGGCCACACCCTTCACAGGGCCCCTCCTGGCAGGGCTGATCGACGGCGAGGGGGATGCGTTCATGAACTGGAACGTAAGGCTTTTCCCCCTCCAGTGCCAAAGTAGAAGTAACGTTTATGTGTATGCGTGCGTGTATCTCTCCGTCTGCCTGCCTCTCTGTCGGCAGGTATATGTGTTTGTCTTTTTGTGTGCATGTATGTATGTATAATGTGTGGATTTATATATATGCGTACTATTGCAAGAAACACTTATACGCATTTCTAGAGCTGTATGCTTTTGATTATTCTCTTGTTGTTGAGAGCAAGTCTCTTTTTTTAAAAGAAGGAAAGATCACTCGCATAATGATAAGGCTGCTCTGTATTTTGATAACCCAAACAATCACACATGAGCACCTGCAATTACCAACACACTCTGGAGCCACGAAAAAACCCAGACATCTGCAACTGCTGAACAGATTTGGGAACAGGGTTAACTGGATGAGACCTACGTTATGCCAAACCTTCGCTTCAGCGCAGCTCACTGATTGCTGTTTAGAACACACACACACACACCACACACACACACACACACACACACACACACACACACACACACACACACACACACATATATATATTATATATATATATATATATATATATATATATATATATATATATATAATGAATATGTTAAAACGCCTGATGTTGTTTTGAAAGCGCTCAACCCTTTGGGGAGCAACATCTGTTAAAAACAAGTGGTTTTAAAACAGTTCTAAAAATATCTACAAATTTGTTACGAGCAGTACGCTCTCGTCAGGATAATTCTGACGAGAGCGTACTGCTCGTAACAAAATTTGTAGATATTTTTTAGAACTGTTTTAAACCACTTGTTTTTAACAAAAAAAAAAAAAAAAAAAACAAAAAACAAAAAAAATATATATATATATATATATGTGTGTGTGTGTGTGTGTGTGTGTGTGTGTGTGTGTGTGTGTGAGAGAGAGAGAGAGAGAGAGAGAGAGAGGGATGACGGGCAGGTGAGGAAAAATCTTGTGAGTCTTCCAAGTAGAAAACTGCTATCGGCTCCTTTGATGATGTCAAAGGCTGCGGCTTCCTTCTTGAGAAATCTAAACCGGAATGGAGCGTCTTTTGGCATCAATGTCATCAATTCTATAGACTTTCATTGTCATGAAGGTGGGGTTGCATTTCTGCAACATCCTGACGTACAAATTATATGAAGAGGAAAGAACAAGCAAGCCAGTGTATTCTTCTTATCGATACTGGCAGTCGGAAAATTGCGGCTGTGCGTGCTGTTCAACCCATGTTACGTACGGCATACTCGATTCATATTCAAGAAAGCTGACACCCGAGTTGAATCTGAGTGGGACGGAACCCGAAAGTGCGAAAAAGCTGACGACCTATTCTTCTTGGCACACGTACAGGTGCAGATGTGTTCTTCTGTCTCATCTTTCCTAGCCACTTCAGCGGCATTGCACTCACGTCGCTCACTCTGTGGTCCCCAGTCCGTAGCCACAGCCTGGTTCATCCTGCCATAGCCCCGGCATCAGCAGTCCGCGGGGAGCAGCCAGTGTTAGGTCTTCATGAGGTAAGCCATGAAAGGAGAGGAGGCACTGCACTGCTGTACGTCGAGATACTTCAGTGGCGTTTAGTGGTGCCTGTTCTGATCCAACATACACAGGACTCCACCTGCTAAGCCCCCTACTGACGGCAATGATCGCTCAGTTGCGGAGCCACCGTGAGTGAGCTGTCGGTTTTGAAGGGTGCCACCGTGTGCGCCCAACGATAGTCTCCAAGAATTTGCGGACACCAACAGAACCACACCAAGGGCATGGATGATGGGAAGTAATCGACACGTGGGCCAAGATAAGGGCAGAGCATGAAGAACTTGAGACTTTTTTGACGCTGATCGATGCAGGTGAGGATGAGAAGAAGGTATTATGAATTTCCATTCAGATTGAGACTGCGTGAGAAGGCTGTACTCTACGCTTATTTTATATAACACATCCCAGCGTCAACAAGGTCCGAGAAATACAGACACCTGCAGTATTGGTCAGACAATTTTGAGCAACACTATTAAGTGGATTGAAACTCAACCATGCGGTTCTAGTCTCTTCAACAGAGCCCATAGCAATCTCAAAATCTGGATAGGAAGCGATCGGGGCAGAACAATCCTACAAATAATTGGCTCTGATGGGAATCGAACCTATGATCTCCCAGCTAGGAGTCTGTGACGCTGACTAGGAGCTGATATTTTTGATAGTTTTAGTATGCTAAAGGCCCCCTTCGGAATAAAGCTGCGAAGCCGTTCTTTCCTGATCGCGTTGTTTTATGTGTAGTTCAGACTGCACTCTCGCCTGACTCTCACACACGGCTGCTGCCGCTGCAAAAACATCGTAATATTCGGGCATGCTGAGGCTCGGTCTTAAAACAGACACTATAAAACACCTTCTGGGAGTTACAAGAAAAGAAGACAACACGCGTTGTAATGATCCTTTCATGCTTTAAGTTTTCTTTATCTGCTTATATTTCCACACAGCAGCCCTGACTGTGACAGTTAGGTGACAACCCTGATAGGGCCCTTTGCGGTCGGATGGGCTAAGAAGAACAGCATCAATTGAATAGAAGGTCCCTAAGCTGCATTCGCGAGGAGCATGTTTGATAAATATCAGGGTGGCACACTTACTGCTCGTAGTACATAGCCATGTGTGTGTTAACTCTCAGTGTTGACCCTTACAAGTAGCGTTTGTGTCCAACAGCATGACTAAATACTGAAGCCTCCCACCCCTTCTCTCCTAAACCTAAACCTCCTCATCTCTCTCTCTCTCTCTCTCTCTCTCTCGTCTGTGTCTGTCTGTCTGTGTGTCTGTCTGTCTGTCTGTCTGTCTGTCTCTCTCTCTCTCTCTATCTCTCTCTCTCTCGTCTCTCTCTCTCTGCAGGTACCCAGGGTCTCCAGATACATCCTGGGACGTCCAACAGCTGCTCCGACAGCGCCGCTTCTACAGATACCAGCTGTGTTGCCCACCTTGCTGAAACAAGCCTACCCACGCCTCATACCCTACCCTTACCCAGACCGGGACACTTCAACGTACCCCTCACAGGATCCTTATCCCTACCCACCACCGACCCTCCGGACCCGATCCATCAAAGCCCCAAAACACCTCGTCTTCCAGGATCATCGCCCCAGTTCTGCTGAGGACTCTACCCAGGATTCCCGCCCAGACCCCCGCTCAGGGTCATCACCCCGATTCCGCCCTGGATGTGAACCTCAGACCTATGCAACCCCCCCTCTCCAGCCGGGCCATCGCACCCGGCAGGTTCAGCTCACTGCTCCAGGACAGTCAGTCTTCCCCAGCTGCTGGATTCCTGGGAGTGGGTCTATCTGGGCACGGCGGCGGAGGACCCGGGGCAGGGGGCCAAGGAGGACAACACGGTGGATCTCGAGGAACTGGCCGGACGGAAGTGTACGTGGATCAGGCGTTTCATGATGGGGAGGAGTCTCAGGGACTTGGACAGGTTCGGCCCGTCCCAGGCGCAGTTAGCTCTACGTTAGTGGGACCCAGAATGCAGGTAAAAGAGTGGGAGTGGGTGTGTGGACGGGTGCAGGTACAAAGCCGGCCGGGTTGGCAGGTACAACAAGGGGGGGGGGGGGGGGGGGGGGGCGGTAGGGTGGGAGGCGGGGCAGAGGAGGGGGTGAGGGAAGTGGGGGGACCGTGGTATGGGGCGTGGGGTTGTGTGAAGTGATTTTTGCGTGGTTGGGTGGGGCTTTGGGTGGGGTTTGTTGTGGGTTGGGGCGGGCGGGGGGGGGGGGGGGTGGGGGGGGGGGGGCGGAAGGGGCGGAGGGGGGGGCAGGGTTTGAGGGGGGGAGGGGGGTGAAAGTTGTGGGGAGTGGGGTGGGGGGCGTTGGGGGTTACGGTTGGTGGACGTAGCGGATACGGTAGTGGCAGGAGTGTGTACATCCGCCCGCAAACGTCAACTCGTTATGGATACACATTTCTGAGTACAGAAACGCACCGTTTTATACCAGCCATCTGCATGCGCGCGCGCCGGCGCGCGCACCACACACACACATCACACACACAACCACACACACCCCACAACTACACACCAACCACACACACACATACACCACACATCCTGACCACCACACTCTCTGCTCGTTCCCCTCTCTACTCCAGATTAAAATAAAAAAAAGCTTCTTTGCTATCTGTTATTGCTTTTCAAAATAAAGGATCTCTCTCGATCTATCTGTCGGTCGCTGTCTCTGTCTGTCTGATCTGTTTCTGTCTGTCTCCCCCGTCTCTCACTGGTGTCTATTTTTTCTCTCTTTCTGCCTCTATGTCTCTCCTATCCTCTGTCTCTCTCTTTCTCCCCCCCCCCCCTGTGTATCTCCTTAGATAACCCTCCCCCCACGCCACATCACACAATAAACATACCCCACCTTACACAACTTCAACCACACACAACACCACACACACCACACAACACACACAACAACAAACACCACAACACACACCACACATACACACACTCACTCACATGCAATGCATACACAACACACACACACACAAACAACACACACACACTACAACCACACACACAACACACACAAACTCACAACGCATGGACATTTACGCACACACGCACACGCACACACACATAAACACGCCACACAAACACACACACACACACACCACAAACACAAACACACAAACAAACACACAAACATAACACAACACACACACGAGAGGATGAGAGAGAGAGAGAGAGAGAGGACGAGACAGCGAGAGGGAGGGAGAACAAAAGTTTTCGTGTGATTAGTACCTCAGGCACAGCTGGAGGTTGAGTTTCCTGGCGTGAGAGAGAGAAGCGTAGTGAGTTTTAATGCGCGACTTGGTCTTGGACTGATAAAGAGAAAGAAACAAATTTGAAGAAAGAAAGGACGGAAAAAAAATGGTAAAAGCCAGTGGTATGTTTTAAAAACTGATGCAGTCAAAATCAAACCGTTGAGCAAGTTTCTTTTATGGACGGTGTGTAGGTATTCGTGCGCGCGCACACTCAACATATACACACACCCGCGCGTGATTGCTTACATTTACTCACGCAGCACACACACACACCACACCACACACACAAACCCACACACACACACCAACACACAACACACACTCACAACTCACACAGCTAAAAATACCATACACACATACACACACACCACACACACACCACACACACACACAAACACACACACACACCACACACACAACATACGCACGAACGAGCCCACACTCACTCAGACATCCAGCCGCTCCCCACCCCCCCCCCCCCCCCCCCAGCCACACACACACATACGAACACACACCCACGCACGCACGCATGCAACGCACCGCACCCGCACGCACGGCACGCACTGCACGCACGCACCACACAACACACACACATTCGTCAATGTTTTATACATAACACTCTGACAAATATAAAACTTGCCACCTTCTTTTTCCTGGGGAATTCTTATTGTAAAAACTGACAAATTCGTGAAAAGGAGATTTCATTAAAACAATCCATTTTAGAAAGAAAAAAAAAAAAAAAAACTGAGTAGTATAAAGTCACGTGAAACACCTGGGAGTATCGACGCAACACCGGCACAACGAGGGGGGGGGGGGGGGGGGGGGCACAATGGGTCGGAGGAGGTCGGTGGGACGTTCTCAGGTACGTAGTTACCCGGGGTATATAATTGTATACTTGAGGCATTCATCAGTGCTGTCTATGAGCCTCGTTCCACATCACACGAGGGTTCAGATCCAGTGACGTTTCGTCTCAGTGAGTGGACGTATGTGTGATGACTTGAGGCATCCGTGTCAGTGCTGTCTAATCGCCTCGTCCACATCACCAGAGGTTGATCCAGTGACGTTCCCAGTGACGTATGTGATGACTTTGAGCTTGCATCATCAGTGCTGTCTATCGCCTCGTCCACATCACCAAGATAGGTCTGGATCCAGTGACGTTCTCAGTGACGTATGTGATGACTTGAGGATCCATGCATGTTCAGTGCTGTCTATCGCCGCGTCAGCATCAACCAGAGGTCTGATCCATCAGTGATCGTGTCTATCGTGACGTATGTGATGAACTTTGAGGCATCCATCAGTGCTGTCTATCGCCTCGTCCACATCACCCGAGTATCGCCCTGATCCGGTGACGACGTTCAGTGACGTATGTGATGACTTGAGGCATCCGTTCAGTGCTGTCTATCGCCTCGTCCACATCACACCGAGGTCTGATCCAGTGACGTTCTCAGGTGACGTATGTGGTGACTTGAGGCATCCATCAGTGCTGTCTATCGCCTTCTTGTCCACATCACCAGAGGTCTGATGCTCTCGTGACGGCCAGCCAGTTCTGCTGTGTTCAGGCACGACAACTGCACCAGCCTTATCGTGCTGTCACAACACAGAACTACCACTGCGCACGAACTTCGGCGTCATGGACCGGTCGGCCATCTCTCTTTCTCTCCGGATTCTCGGTCCGATGGAACATTCTGAGGGAGATCACTAGGACGGGCAGGTGCACGCCCTCCCAAAAACCAGTGGCAGGCCAGAGAACTGATTGTAGCACGGTGACAACATCCACAGACTCAGCAGGAAACGCAAGTAACCAGTAATGAGACATGCAAATTTACAGGGAGATCACAATTGTCGAAAAAACAAGATCCTTCAACGGATGACAAAATTGAGGGGGAATCTTCCTTAGAAATGTGTGTGTGTGTGTGTGGTGTGTGTGTGTGTGTTGTGTGTGTGTGGTGTGTGTGTGTGGTGTTGTGTGTGTGTGTGCGTGCAAGCGTGCAAGCGTCTCTCTCTCTCTCTCTCTCTCTCTCTCTCTCTCTCTCTCTCTCTCTCTCTCTCTCTCTCTCTCACACACACACTCTCTCTCTGTGCTTGTGAAATTGAGAACAATGTGACTTTGAATGCAAAAACCAGGATAGATAGAAATAATGAGTAAATGACACGCTCTGTAAATACATGCACATTGATTATTATTATGTTTCTGAGACTAAAACATTTCAAGGTTTAATCCATGGCAAAGTGAAATATAAGTTTTGTATCGATACAAATTATGAATCTGTGGGTGTGCCGCATTATTTGTTGTGATCCAAATTGAGGATCTGGGTATTTTGAGCTGTAGACCCGGGATATTGGGTCTGATTAGTTCTGACACGATGCCCAAAACCGTTTGTTGTCGCATTTTTGCTAATCTTCATGTAATGCGGAAGACATGCCGAGCGGCTTCATACATATTTCATTCTTTACGTTTTGGAGTTTTCTACTGAGAAAATCTGTCAGCAAACTCGTTCCCACAATTCCACAGTGTGACGTAGCCGAAAACGGAAGTCACCTGCTTCCTCACCGCATTTGAATATTTGACGGCACGTTGAACTTTTAATTTCTCTCTCTCTCTCTCTCACTCTCTTTACTTTCTCGTCTCCTCTCTCTCTCTCTCCTATCTCTCTCTCTCTCTCTCTCTCTCTCTCTCTCTCTCTCTCTCTCTCTCTCTCTCTCTCTCTCTGTGCACGCACACGCGCGTACTTGAGTGTGTTCTACCGTTGTTACCAGTCTTTGTATCATTTCCAGGGAAACGACGATCATATACTGGGCTTGGGTTCAGAATTGATTGTCAATTTCGTAACGTTAGTCTTAAACAGAAATGTATTAAACACAACTGAACACAACCGACACACTGTATTCTCGTGGACATTTGGTCCGTTCGAATAGATATAAGCATTTACTCGAATGCTAAACTTTTAATTGTTTGATATGAGATGTTTTCGTTAAATGGGGAAAAACATATTTTTTAAAGGTTGCAGCTTTTCTCTCATTCTTTATGTGGACATTCACGTCGTGTACTTATGTATGCGTGTCCATAGGAGTGCATGTGTCGATCGATATGTCCGCGTTGCTCTTTTTTAGTGGCGTGCATCTAAACGCAGTGTCTTTGAACTTTGATAGTTGTTTTTTTGAGATACAGCTTCCTGAATTTTCGCGTTGGTTGGCATCTCTCTCTCTCTCTCTCTGTCTGTCTGTCTGTCTGTCTGTCTGTCTGTCTGTCTCTCTCTCTCTCTCTCTCTCTCTCTCTCTCTCTCTCTCCCTCTCTCTCTCCCCCCTCTCTCTCTCCTCTTTGTGTGTGTGTGTGTGGTGTGTGTGTGTGTGTGTGTGTGTGTGTGTGTGTGTGTGTGTGTGTGTTGTGTGTGTGTTTGTTGTGTTTGTGTGTGTTTGTGTGTGTGTGTGTGTGTGTGTGTGTGTGTGTGTGTGTGTGTGTGTGTGTGTGTGTTCACACACACACCCTGCACGCTGTATGAACATCAAACAAATCTTGGAAGGGTTTTATACGCATGCTTTCTGCCATTTCTTGATGCAGGTCTACAACCTTTTATGTGGAGCTACTCTACCACTTTTCAAAACACATCGTAAAACCACATTTAGGCACTCACTGTAAACAGAATCCGCTAACATGCACGCAATTCTTAATGTTTATCCAAAGCTATCCACTAATAAAATAAATTGGACACTGACTGATATATTTATGCTGGTCAGAGGCGAATCTCTTCGTCCGGGAGAAGGGGAGAAGGGGGCGGGAGCTGTCGCTTGAGGGGGGTGGAAGCAAATAATTCTTCCGAGAGTACTGCTCTGGCATAGAAGGGGCTTACATAAAATAAATGGGCAGTATAAATCAACTCTTCCTGCTTGCCAAAATTGAAAGATGTAAGACTAAGAGAGAGAGAGAAATGAAATGAGATGAAGTCTTTATCCCATAAGGCCAAGGCCATCTTTGGAAGAGGGGAACAAAGACAAATACATACAAACATCATTGCATACACATACATAAATATACATGAGAGAGAGAGAGAGAGAGAGAGAGAGAGAGAGAGAGAGAGAGAGAGAGACCACTGAATATGTTTAATGTCATTAGCTACAGCCTTAGTGACATTCAGATTCAGATTCAGATTCAAAAAACTTTATTATCTCTCGTTACAAGAGAAATTACATTTGTGACCGCTGCCCTAAAAGTTAAGACATACATATTTATAGTTACAAATGTGACACTGGAAATTGAAATTACTACAAAACAATAAAACATGCGTGTAACACCAAAATGGGAATTTCAATCTTTCTCTTTTTGGTAGTGCAAAATAAGTACGCACTCAGCCACTCATGATTATATATACATAAATGTGTGCACGTATGAGAGAGAGAGAGAGAGAAATCTGAAATCTATAATGAGGATAACTGAATAAGCATTTCAATACTTTTTTTTCATCAGGTCCTCAAAAACAAAACAAAACCACGTCACAAATTAAACAAAACCCAAACAAGAGCAGTATATAAGTACAACAGAGAGAGAGAGAGAGAGATTGAGAGAGAGAGAGAGAGAGAGAGAGAGAGTAATTTGAATACATTGCAAAAATATGCCATCTACATGAACAATAAACACTGGAATTTTAATTATAATAGCTTGAATAAGTAATCTTGATAGCAGCTTTTGAATGATGCCAAGGAATTCTTTGTTTTAATGCCATCAGGGATTTCGTTCCATTGTTTACTCCTGAATATATAAGAGAAGTCATAACAGATCAGTTCTATACGGGAAGTTGTATTCTCTCTTTGTCTCGTAGTTTAGTCTTTCGGAGTTTTTCGTAGAGATATGATGGAGCAAGTCCATTAACTATTTTGTAAAAAAATACTGCTTTATTGAATTGGCATCTCAATTGAAACGGAAGAATATGTAATGTTTTTGTAGTCATGAATTAGTAGGGAAGATGATTTTAGAAGTATAAGTTTGATAGAACGCCTGTATATGCTTTCTAAGGGTTTAAGACAGTTTTTTTACTAGCCATATCCCATATTGTAGATGCATAGTCGAAATCTGGTTGTAAATATGCATGGAAAAATATTTTCTAGTGTGTTGATCGAGAAAGTGTTTTATTCTGTTAAACTGAAATAATTTCCTAGAAAGTTTACCGTGAGTGCAGAAATGTGTACTGACCAGGAAAGATTGTTGTCAATTGTTAGACCAAGCAGTTTGTGAGAGTCAACCTCTTCTATAAACACTGTCGTTTATTTTTATTTTGCTTAAGTCAGTTTTGAAGTTTTGGCGTTTTTGTCTAGTAGTAATTATCATTAACTTAGATTTCTTAGGATGTAGAGCCATATGATTTAGTTTTTACTCCATGTTTCCAGTTTTGTAAGGTCGTTTTGTATATCTGCAAGCACTGAGTCTGTGTTTTTGTTTTTTTATTATGCATTGTACAATCATCTGCAAATAGTTCACAGTCAGATGAGACGTTTAACGGAAGATCGTTTATATAGACAGAAAATAAAACTGGGTCCTAGGACTGACCCTTGGGGGACACCATAGTTTAGAGGTTGAAAAGATGACTTTTTACTTTTTACAATCCTGGAAAACTAATTGTTGTCTGTTGGTTAGAAAGGATGAAATAAGATTTATCGCATCTTGTGATAAACAATACAATTTCAGTTTTTTTTTATAAGGAGATTGTGGTCAATGGTATCAAATGCCTTAGCAAAGTCAACAAAAACTGCCCCAGTAACAAGGTCGTTATTAATATTTGTGTGCCATTGTTCTACTAGTTTTGAGAGTGCAGTGTGACAAGAATGATTTTTTCTGAAGCCACTTTGGTTTGGATGAAAACAAATTATATTCATCAAAGTGGGATTGAATCGTTTTCTTTAAATGCTTTTCTAATGGTTTAGATAGAACAGATAAAATTGATATGGGCCTGTAGTTTGAAGCATCATTTGGGTCACCAAATTTAAAGAGAGGAATTACCTTGGCATCCTTAAAAGCTTGAGGAAAATGACATTTTTCAATACACAAATTATAAATATAGGTTAAATGTTCTGCAATGATCGGTGCTGCCGTTTTTAAGTATTTGATTGTCCAAATCATCCAATCCGCGAGATTTAGACTGACTTAAGGAGCATAATTCATGGTATACTTCATGCACACTTAGGAATTTAAACTTAAGGACAGATTTTACATTTTTCAACGCACAAAAATCTTTAAGTAACAGCAAATCATTCTGATGAGTGTAGTCTTCCTTGACAATCGAATCAGAAACTGTTGAGAAGTGATTGTTCAATTCGTTGCTTGATAGGTTTGTAGATGGAGTGTTTGAGATGCTTTGTTTTTTTCCTGATAGTTGATTTACTGCTTTCCATATAGATTTAGTGTTAGATTTAGAAGCGATTAATTCGCTAAAGTATTTCTTTTCAGCAGCTCTTTTCATTGAGTTTACTTTATTTCGCTGTTTCTTGAAGTTTTCATCCTTTCCTGTTTGCTGAAGTAAATATTCACGGTTATTTCTAGCTGCGTTAATTTCTCATTTAACCATGGAGGTTTGTCGATGAGTTTTACTCTTTTTCGTTTTACATGGAGCATGCTTATTGAATATCGCAAGAAACGCATTATACCATGTATTCAGAGCTTCATCTGGGTACCTATGCTGATATACCTCTGAAAAGTTTGTGTTCATTAGATCGAACAAAAAGAGATCTGGATTGAAAATTTTGTAACTTCTGTAAAATATATATTTATGGTAGGATCTAGGAATTTTCACGCCTTTCTTACACCAGGTTAGGCAAACTGGAAAGTGATCACTTAATCCAAAAATAGGTACAGATGTTTCTACAATATTAGAAGAATTTGTAACATAGATATGGTCAATCAATGTTTCTGTTTCCAATGTTTGCGCGTAGGGGAATTTATTAGTGGGGTTAAGTTGTATGTATCAATAATTTTTTCCACATGTTTGTATGGTTTTAATAAGTCGATGTTGAAATCACCGAGTAGTATTATTTCACTGGAACAGAGAGAGAGAGAGAGAGAGAGAGAGAGAGAGAGGAGAGAGAGAGAGAGGGAGAGAGAGAGAGAGAGAGAGAGAGAGGTGATTTATCATTAAAAATCATTGAGATAAGACATATTCCAGACATTTCTATTCCTCACTGTTCCAGGACATGCACACATAAAACAGAAAACACACCCCACACTCCAGCATCTATACTTTCCCGCTTGCTCACAGACATACACACCCGCGCACATGCTTGTGTCACAGGTGATCCATCGCCTCTTCTTGCACGCTGTGTTTGTTTAAAAGCGCAATGGATTTGAAACACAAAGCTCTTTTTTGTGCGCATCAGCTTAGCTCTGGGAACACAAAATCGTCTGCCTGATGGAAGGAGCACAAAACTGTCGTGCAAGCGTATGCCCACTGTCACTAACAATCGCACGAGCCTTGTTGACCGCACGCCTTTTATACAACTCACTCATACTCTCCTGTCTCTCACCAACAATCTTACCGCAGATGTTCACAACGCTATCCAAGAGTTTGCTGTTTTTCAAATTAAGATTTCCATACCAGCAAATGCATGAAAAAGTCAAACAGACTGAATAAACTCCTGTAAAATGTTTTAAGAATTTTTGGGCTGGACATGCAGATTCCTCAATTTGCGTAGGAAATGCATTCTGATTTGGCATTTTTTGTATGCGGACCTGGTGTGTGTATTGAAAGTGAGCTTATTGTCTAATGTTGTGCCCAGATATTTGTATTCCTCTACCCGTTTCACTTTTTTCCATCAATGTAAAGATCAGGCACATAAATTTTCCGCTTTCCTAAAATCTATGATCAACTCCTTGGTTTTTTTGACGTTAAGCTCAAGATAATTTTCTTTACACACAGGTGCTGAAACGCTCAACTTCATCAAAATATGTTACGTCAGAAATTGGAAAGGTCTACAAGGGCTGTATCATCTGAATATTTAATGACTGGTGTTTCTTCTGTACCAATGCAGTCGTTGGTGTACAGAGTAAAGAGGACAGGAGAAAGAACGGTACCTTGAGGGGGAACCTGTGGAGCAAAAGAGGACAGATGACATGACAGATTGATAGCGCACTGGGATCTGGAGAGATGAGGAAATCTGTGATCCACAGGATAAGCCTGGGTCTGACATTTAAGGATAAAAGTTTGTGCGCTAAGAGATGAGGCTGGATGGTGTTAAAAGCTGATGAAAAAAATCAATAAAAAGAATACGAACAAAAGAATCTGTGTTTCTCCAGGTGAGTGTAAGCGTTGTGTAAAGTGTGAGAGTGGCATCGTCTGTGCATCTGTTGCGTTTGTATGCAAACTGATAAGGATCTTGATGACTGACTGTGTCAGTGAGGAGGTGACTGAGTATTGCTCTTTCGAAACACTTCATCACAATGGATGTTAGAGCGACTGGGCGGTAGTCATTGAGGGAAGATGGTTTAGACTTTTTTGGTATAGGACAGATCACTGAGGCTTTCCAGAGAGAAGGGACAGTTGAAGTTTTAATAGACCAATTGAATAGTCTACTGAAGATATGACAGAGTTGAGATCCACAGTCTATACTAATATTGTCTGGGGGGTCCATGACAAACTAATCATATTGAAAACAAAGTAACAAACATAGATAAACATCAATCAGTTGAAAGCTTGAAATACAAGCAAAATAGGCCAGTATTTCGACAATCCAGTTTAATATTATTCACAGAAGTAAATATGTAATACAATAACCAAAATATTTACCACTTCCTGTAGCATTCATTTTTCATTTGAACGTCGTAAATTCTAGTTGATTATAATCTCTGCTCGTATTTTCAATGCCTCTTCAATATATCTGGCAAGTGATTTCACTGAATTATCGCCAAAATTCAGTTTTAAAGCTCCGAATGTCCTGATTTATGGCAACATTCCTTTGAAAAACTACACACTTATCACGTACAGCAGTGTAATATTTACAATGCAAAACAAAAAAAAAAAATGCGACTCATCCTCCCAAGGGAAGCCACACAATGGACGACGAGAGGAGAGAGAGAGAGAAGAGCGAGA
>JADBJO010000376.1:605948-616091 GCA_016801955.1 Conus betulinus
TTTTGAATTCTTTCTAATTTGAGAAGGTTGTTGTTGATTAGTGATGTAAGCACTAATCCATGATCTATCACACTGAGTACAAGTACGTGATGCATTCGTTAGAAATGGCGCTGTTCAATACCTTTAGCTGCCATTGCTTTCATGACAGATAGGCCTTTTTTGTAGTTTAGCACAATATTCTCGATATGCTTTCTAAAGGTTAGCATTCTGTCAAAGCCCATACACAAATAGTGTAGGTTGTTAGTTGATTCAATTGGTATTCCATTGAAGGAAACTGGTGAGGGTATTTGTTCTGATGTCTTGTTGATCAGAGTGCAGACTAATGTTTGGGTTTGGTAGGGTTGATGGACGATTCAGTTTCTTGACATCACTTAGCAATGTTTTTCAACTGTTGCTGAGCTGCTTTCGTTCTTTCGTCAGCATAATTTGATGTTTTGCAGATCATTCCATCATCTGTTAATTTAAATACTCGAGCAATTCCGTCTCTGTTGAGGTCTGCAAGGGCTTTAGTGTAAACATTGTACAAATCAGGAGAAAGAGGAGAACGTTGAGGTAAATCCATACAAAGTTTATGAGGCTCAGATGTCCAATCTCCAAATCGTAGGATGACGTTTCGCTCCGAAGTGCCGCTACTATCCATCGTGGAAGTGTCTCGCTGACTCCATAGTCAAGGAATAGTTCCATGAGAAGCGAGAACTGGACTTTGTTGTATGCGTCTTCCAGATCTATTGCAACAGCTAGTGTTTCTTCCTTTATTTGGAATCCTTCATATACTTCTTAGGCAAACGCGGCCGCATTTCCCCATGTCCTTTTCCTCTTCTGTAGACTCATTGATTTGATGGAGGATTTGTCGACTTTCAAGATCTCTTGCGAGTGTTGTTGTTATGATTCGTTCTATGAGTTTTCCTACTACATTTTGCATGGTGAGTATGCCATAGCCATTTACTGGAAATGATTTTTTCCTGGTTTCGGTAAAGCTTTCATGTAGCTTTGTGTCCAGTCTTCTGGGACATAGCCTTTATCAAAACTCTCCTGGTAGAGACTGAAGAGTTGGGCTCTCTCTCCTCTTCTGAGAGTTGTTTGATATCTGCATTCCGTACTTTGTCTGGTCCTGGTGCACTATTCTTAGTGCATCTAGCTATTGCGTCCTCCTCCAGTTCAGATGCTGTATTTTATCATCAATGCCAGTCTGAGCTAGTGTGTTGGTTTAACTTGTCAAATATTTCTTCTTTTTTCTCAAATTTCTTCGATCATTCTGTTCTATGAAACGTTTAAGTGGAACCGACCCTTTCTCCAAATTTGTCTCGAGTTTTGTGATTCCGTCAGCGTCTAAGATATCTGGGGTTGCGTTTTTTTTTTTTTTTTGTGTGTACCTTCCTTGCGACTATAAAAGTGTCAGAACTGAGTCAGTGTTGTGTCATAATTAATTGACAAACAAAATTGTTGCCACTTCGTTTCGTTTGCTTCTTCAGCTAATCTTTCGAATTCTTCAGTTTCTCATTCATATCTGCTTTAATAGCTAGGCCAGGGCACAAGGAGGAGGAGGAGAAAGAGGAGGAGGAGGAGGAGGGGGAGGAGGAGGAGGAGGAGGATTAGTTTATTGACATATTTATCATTGGATTGCTCCTCTGTTTTTGAGATAGCAATGAAAATGATAAAGCCATATTCATCTGTTTTTGCTAATTACTGACTTAAAAGGGAAAACCGATCTGTCTCTTTTTTGTTATGTGTTTCCTACCTACTGCCCAGAAGGGATGACTGGTGTGTCTCTCAACGCTGATATATATATATATATATATATATATATATATATATATATATATATATATATATATATATATATATATATATGTGTGTGTGTGTGTGTGTGTGTGTGTGTGTGTGTGTGTGTGTGTGTGTGTGTGTGTGTGTGTGTTCTTCTTCAGGACTCATCAGTTGTCTACCCTTTTTGGCTTTTTTTTTGTTGTTGTTCGAGACTTTTCTCCCAGTCATGCCTCTAGGGCTGTGACCTGTGACCCCTGATGCACTGTGCGAAGAATTCATTGGGACACACATACCCTGTTTAATGACTGTCAGCTCTAGCACAGCGGTGTATGTACTGCATGAAGGCCAGCCATCCGTGCTCCCCAGCTTATCACCTTTAACTGTTCAGGCAGGTCAATGTAGGTTGGTGCATTGGGAATGGACTGAAGCATTTGGAAAAAAATCAAAATTCCGCCTTATTTAGCTTTTTTTTTTTTGCAAATCGTCACAATGATTTATCATAAGAAGGAACATTTTCTATACTTTTTTAGTTATGATCAGAAAAAAAAGTTTATAACTTTTTATATCATCCAATTCTGACCCCTGTTTCCTTCCCATCTTAAAAAAGGGAGGAAAAAATGATTATGGTTTATGATGATAGAAAGGAGCTGAGACAGGGACTATGTTTTATAACCCTGGTTTGTTGCCCCATAATGTGGCTGGACATGCCATACATAGCATCCCATTCCTCCCTTTGCGACGGAAGGATTTTCCCCCCCCCCCCCCCCCCCCCCCCCCCCCCCCCCCAACCTCCCACCCCACTGCCCTGGAACAGCCAGTTTCCAGGGTGTACGATTTGTCTACACGCTATGGTAGGGCTTAGTGTGGAACGAATGAGAGCTGACAGAACCGGCGTTGCAAAACAGACTTTTTCCCCATAACCTTAAAAGGACTTGCTGTGTTTCCACAGAGATGGTAAAGTGAAGCGCGTTTCGTTCCGTGGAACTGAAGAAAAAAACATTCGTGTCTGTTGTCTTAGGTTAGCACCAGGACCTCGTAGAGTTTGTGCTTCTAGCATGAGGCTCCCTGTTTCCCCTATTGTAAATTCACCTGGACGCCTGGTGACTGGCGTACACCAAATAAGTTGTTCTGTGACACGGGGAGATCGCTGCCAAGTCAAGTAATCTGACACTTCTGCATTTAACCGATCGATATCTTCGTCCTGACTGAAGAAGGTCATACTGATTTGCAAGAACGTGGGTCTGGTCACACGTAATCTTCTTCGCTTTACAAACAACACGGCACCTGTATAGCTCACTCAGACTTTTTTTTGTCTCTCACCAACGATTTTTCCTCCCACGTTCACACACTTTCTCAAGCACATTTCTGCTCTTCACAGTCAACCCACCATACCAACACATAAATGAGAAAGTTAGAACAGATTCCAAGAAGCATGAATAAAATGTCCGAAGAATGTCAGTATTCACATGAAATGATCGCAGCTTGCGAAGACAATATAATCTGGTTTGACATTTTTTGTGGACATACTCAACATGGATTTAAAATTCAGCTTATTATCTATAAAAGTTCCTAAATATTTGTATGATTCAACACGTTCTACTTCAGCACCTTTGATAAAAAGTGGTGGTACAGCTTTTGGATTCTTTCTAAAATCAATCAACATTTCTTTCGTTTTTGTTACATTCAGATCAAGATAGTTATGATCGCACCAGTCAACAAATCTTTGAACCTCCTTGAAGTAAACAGAATCAGAGTTGGAAAGATCCACAAGTGCTGAGTCATGAATATTTAATGTACAAAGTTGAATCACTTCCTGAACAATCATTTGTGTACAGAGTAAAAAGCACTGGTGATAAAACAGTACCCTGGGGTGCGCCAGTTGAAATGACTCTGGAAGACGAAAACAACACTTTGATATCGAACAGACTGTCCTCTGTGTAAGAAAATCAATTATCCAAAGAATGAGCTTGTTACCCACATTTATGTTAATGAGTTTCTTTGCCATCAGATGTGGTTGTATGGTGTTGAATGCTGATGAGAAATCAATAAAGAGAATGCGTACAAAGGAGGCAGGTTTTTTCGAGGTGTGAAAAAGCATGATGGAGAAGTGTGAGTGTGGCATCATCTGTTGATCTGTTCTGTTGGTATGCGAACTGAAACGGGTCTTGGTACTGTGTAGTATCTTTTAAAACATAACCGAGGACAATTCTTTCAAGACATTTCATTGCAACAGATGTGAGGGCAACTGGTCGGTAATCATTTAAACAGCTTGGGTTGCGTTTTTTGGGAACAGGACATACAGTGGCATTTTTCCATAAAACAGGAATTATACATTCTCTAAGTGACAGGTAAACAAACGACTGTAAACATAGGAGAGCTGAGAAGCACACACCTTCAACAATTTTCCACAGATATTATCAGGGCCCATTGCCTTCTCACATTTAAACGTTTGAAAAAAAAACTGAACATCATTTTCCTCAATCACAACAGAATCACTTCCATCAAACATCGTTTTTAACATTGCTTTGGAGTTCTTCCTTCACTTCCTTTAATTCTTTACTAAAATCTTTATCATCAAATCTACAGTAAAAATCGTTCAGCTTTTCTGCAAATTGCTTCTGTTCTTTTGCTGTTTTTTTGTTACTAATATTTTGGTTTGAACATTTTCCTGAACCTGATAAAACCTTTATTCCTTTCCATGCATCATCTCGCATTTCCATTCTGGAACATGTTTTCAACTTTTCTCTTGTAAGCTCTCTTGATTCTTCAATCTCCGTTTGCAGTTTCTTTTGTACAACCTTACGATCGCTTTTATTGCCTGATTGAAAAGCTCTTTTTTTCTCATTTAGAGTTATTTTCAGAGATTTTGTAACCCAAGGTTTGTTGTTTGGGAAATATTTTGATAGTTTTAGTAGGTCACTTTCGCTCAGACTTTTATGACTCTTGCCGAGAGAGGGAGTCCTGGAAAAAAATGTGAAGCTTTGAGACTTAAACTATACTGTTTTGCTTTGGAAGTTTGTTATCCCCTCGATAGGTCTTTTGACGAACTAAGGGAGATCTGGGACTTTAGCTGTGTTTCTTGCTTTTGGAGCTCTGTTGTTCTCCCTTGATATATTGTTTGCTGAATGGGGTGTGAGTTCAGAATTTGAAGAGCGTAGTTAAGAGCTCCTTCGTGTATTGGGCGAGAGCTCCTGGTAGTAACTGTGCAGATCTTCGGGAAGTGTTTCCGTTTGTACCCTCCTTTTGAGTTGAAGATGATATACATTCCGGGGTGTTAAGTCTTTTGAAGCTCTTGGATGACGACTCTTTTCAGGCCACTTTCTTGCTTGTGCATGTATGAGAGGTTTCACATATGTGTTGACATTTATTTTTCTGAGTGAGATACAGGGTTCTGGCAGTCAACCCTCCATATTATACAGAGAACTATCCTATTAATTTCGTGCTGTGATTCGTCTTTGTGTGAGTTGTGCACAGTGTGAAATTGATGTCTGAATTCTGTCCCTTCGTTCAGCAGTTTGCCACGCTGCCACATGCAGGCGCTCATCATGTCTGAATTCTGTCCCTTCGTTCAGCAGTTTGCCACGCTGCCACATGCAGGCGCTCATCATGTCTGAATTCTGTCCCTTCGTTCAGCAGTTTGCCACGCTGCCACATGCAGGCGCTCATCATGTCTGAATTCTGTCCCTTCGTTCAGCAGTTTGCCACGCTGCCACATGCAGGCGCTCATCATGTCTGAATTCTGTCCCTTCGTTCAGCAGTTTGCCACGCTGCCACATGCAGGCGCTCATCATGTCTGAATTCTGTCCCTTCGTTCAGCAGTTTGCCACGCTGCCACATGCAGGCGCTCATCATGTCTGAATTCTGTCCCTTCGTTCAGCAGTTTGCCACGCTGCCACATGCAGGCACTCATCATGTCTGAATTCTGTCCCTTCGTTCAGCAGTTTACCACGCTGCCACATGCAGGCGCTCATCATGTCTGAATTCTGTCCCTTCGTTCAGCAGTTTGCCACGCTGCCACATGCAGGCGCTCATCATGTCTGAATTCTGTCCCTTCGTTCAGCAGTTTGGCACGCTGCCACATGCAGGCACTCATCATGTCTGAATTCTGTCCCTTCGTTCAGCAGTTTGCCACGCTGCCACATGCAGACACTCATCGTGTCTGAATTCTGTCCCTTCGTTCAGCAGTTTGCCACGCTGCCACATGCAGGCGCTCATCCAGACAGACAGTCCATGAAAAATTAAAAAAGGGAAAAAAAACACCTTTTTCAGAGTGTATTGAAATACAAATGCAGTTTCACGAGCATCATGTAATATAATCTACATGCTGACTAGTAGAAAATACAAAAGAAAACATAACTTGCAAGCACCAAAAATGTAACATTGGGAAGCTGTATCCGAAACAGATCTTTTCATAAACTAGAATAGACCCTGACACAATTAAATCAAAGAAATGCGATGTGCGATGCTATTCATGTGTGGCAGTGTGGTACATCTGCTTTTTTGACGCGAATAGTGCGCAAACATTACTGCATACCCTATTGTCGTGACACCACCACCCCCCTCCCCCTCCCCAATGGCAATAGTACTAGTATAAGTTCAAATTTGACCAGTCAAAAGGTCTCTTTGTTTTCGCTGAATTGTTAATGGGTCAAAGAGAATAGATTTGATTGAAACAAGTCTTTCTGGGCACTTGAACCTACCAACTGCTGCTGGTATGATCGGTATTGAAGTGAGGAGCGACCTGTCTGTGTTATAGGCCACGTGGATGCTGCAGTGTGTCGTGCAGTTTGGCAATGAGACCACTCACATCAGTGAGGTGTAGGTGAAATGACACGATTCACAACAAAAGAAGGAAACTGTTGAACGGATGTGCCGGCAGAGGCAATAGCGCCTGCAACGACGCAGGCAATTGCTCACTCCAAATGAGTACTGCATGCAACACCCCATTCGCCATCTTCCCCTTCTGTCCACATAAACACCACTGAAATGTAATCATGATGCAATACTCAGGCCAGAAACATTTTTAGATGTTAGGGCTTTACAGTAATATGTCCGAGGTTTTCGAAAAAAAAAATTGGTTCGATTAGATACGCCTCGGTGTGTGTTCCAAATGTTTTTGATGGGAAATATCTCAAACCTTGTTATAACTTAAATGTGAATCGGTCGTAGAGATTTGTTCTCTGAAAACGAAAATGCACAACAGCAGCACCTGTAATGTTTGAAAAGCCTATGTGTTCCGTAAATATTGTGTTGTATTTCTAAGCTAAACTTTCTTAATATGATGAAATAAAATAAATGCTGAGAGAAAAACGGATGCGCTTGACTGCACCTTTATTTGACTTGAATGGTGATTTCCCTGTATGCATCACCATGAATGGTGATTTCCCTCTATGCATCACCATGAATGGTGATTTCCCTCTATACATCACCATGAATGGTGATTTCCCTCTATACATCACCATGAATGGTGATTTCCCTCTATGCATCATCATGAATGGTGATTCCCTCTATACCATCAATGGTGATTTCCCCTATCATGAATGGTGATTTCCCTCTATGCATCACCATGAATGGTGATTTCCCTCTATGCATCACCATGAATGGTGATTTCCCTCTATGCATCACCATGAATGGTGATTTCCCTCTATGCATCACCATGAATGGTGATTTCCCTCTATGCATCATCATGAATGGTGATTTCCCTCTATACACCACCATGAATGGTGATTTCCCTCTATGCATCACCATGAATGGTGATTTCCCTCTATGCATCATCATGAATGGTGATTTCCCTCTATACACCACCATGAATGGTGATTTCCCTCTATGCATCATCATGAATGGTGATTTCCCTCTATACATCATCATGAATGGTGATTTTCCTCTATGCATCACCATGAATGGTGATTTCCCTCTATACATCACCATGAATGGTGATTTCCCTCTATACATCACCATGAATGGTGATTTCCCTCTATACATCACCATGAATGGTGATTTCCCTCTATACATCACCATGAATGGTGATTTCCCTCTATGCATCACCATGAATGGTGATTTCCCCTCTGCATCACCATGAATGGTGATTTCCCTCTATGCATCACCATGAATGGTGATTTCCCTCTATACATCACCATGAATGGTGATTTCCCTCTATACATCACCATGAATGGTGATTTCCCTCTATGCATCACCATATACAATATTTTGTGTTTTGTGTGGATATTCACCTATGTAAGTTCCCACTCACCTAAAGTCACTCAGAAATGATTTATGCTTGTTAATAATAGAACTGAGCATCTGTACGACATCGATCAAGACAAACACACAAACAAAAAGGTGAATAATTTTCGAATTACTCCCAAGTAATTTTGAAAGCTCGAAAATTCACATACTCTAAATCCCAGACAAGTTAAATTTACTATGCGCGCGCGCGCGCGCGCGCACACACACACACACACACACACACACACACACACACACACACACACATACACACATACATACACACGCACGCACGCACGCGCGCGCGCGCGCGCATACACACATACACGCGCGCGCGTGCGCATTTGCCAAATTACTGTGTAATGGAGCCATTCCAGATCTCTGTGGCATGACAATATTTTGGTGACTGAATATTCTTTTCATGCTCTATGCAAGACTTAATGCTTAGCAATTAACGTTACTATCTATGGATGGCCAGCCCACAAGTTCTCCTTTTCGCAAGCTGACTGCCGTCCAAGCTGATGAGGCCACCGCTTGTTATACCGTCAGATTCTAGGCCTGGCCATGCTATGCAAAGTCAGCTAAAGACGCACACCGCTTTGTGCACAGTAATAAGGTAAGGCTTTATGCAAGTTACTTGCTGCCTGATTACCAGACTATAGGCCAATGGAGGACTCTAGAGAACAGCGGATGTTAGAAGCGTATTACTTCGATCAGGCTGAGTATGATGTTCAATTCGGACATTAACGATGACCAAAATAAGCGGATTTTCTCTAACATCAGTCTTCGTATAAATGTATCGTCGTCATCACCATGATGATGATGATGATGATGATGATGATGATGATGATGATCATCATCATCATCATCATCATCATCATCATCACCATCATCATTATCATCGTTACCAACACCACCACCACTACTATACCCCACCACCCTCACCACCGCTACCACCACTACCACCACCATCAGTGTCATCATCATTATCATCATCAGCATCATTATCATCATTATCATTGTCATCATCAACATCATTATCATCGTCATCATTATCATAATTATCATTTCTTCTTCTTTCTTCTTCTTCTTCTTCTTCTTCTTCTTCTTTCTTCTTAATCATCATGACTGTTATAATTCTATGCTGCCGCCCCCGCCGCTACTGGTGCTGTTTTAGCGCTGCTCTTCTTGCTACTACTATTCCTGCTGCTACTCTTGCTGCTACTACTATTGCTGCTGCTGCTACTCTTGCTGCTACTACTATCCCTGCTCTACTATTGCTGCTGTTACTATTGCTGCTGTTGCTGCTCCCGCTGCTACTACTACTGCTGCTGCTGCTCTTGCTGCTACCACTATTGCTGCTGCTGCTGCTGCTGGTAAGGTTGATGGTGACGACGACGATAATGACGAGAATAATCTGCATTTGTCTGTCTATCATCAAAATACTAACTCGTTTTTGTGGTTGTAATTAATGCTAATTCACCATGTTTCTCTGTTTCTTTAAGCAGTGATCCAGATCGCAGCTTTCCATGATCCATTGTTTGGTAATCCTAATCTTATTTGTTCGTTATACATCACTCTTGGTTGTTATCACTCTGTCCGTTTTCTTGCGTACACCTATTAAGAGGCTTTGTCTTTGTTTTTATCTGATGGCTGTTTGTGGTATTAATACAGTTTTTAGAAGAGATAATAGGTAGGGAAAGTGCTTATCTGTTTCGTTCTGTTTTTCTTTTTCTTTTCCTTTCTTAATATTTCTTCTTATTTTCTTTCTGCACCCCCCCCCCCCCCCTTCCGGATTTGTTTATTTGAATTTGTTATATGCTTTCTTTTTTTCCTGAAATGCTCTTCTTCTTCATATTATTTGGTACTATGGTGACATAATGGAAGATGTGATGTATTGCATTTATGTGTTTGGTTTAATGTTGCCGTACACTTTTTTTGTATCACTCCACCGGATATTTTTGTTCTATTTGGATATCACTAACCAAAAAACATGTGATATTTGTTCTATCGATCGGATATTACTAACTAACCAAAAAACATGTGATATTTTTGTTCTATCGATCGGATATTACTAACTAACCAAACAACGTGTGATATTTTTGTTCTATCGATTGGATATTACTAACTAACCAAAACAACGTGTGATATTTT
>JADBJO010000376.1:617242-624742 GCA_016801955.1 Conus betulinus
TTGATCGGCCAAAGCCAGATGGGAACTTCTGTCATTACTGGGCCAGACTAGAACTTTTATCATTACTAGGTCAGACTGGAACTTTTATCATTACTAGGTCAGACTGGAACTTTTATCATTATTGGGGCAGACTAGAACTTTTATCATTACTAGGTCAGACTGGAACTTTTATCATTACTAGGTCAGACTGGAACTTTTATCATTACTAGGTCAGACTGGAACTTTTATAATTACTGGGTCAGACTGGAAGTTTTATCATTATTGGGGCAGACTGGAACTTTTATCATTACTAGGTCACACTGGAAGTTTTATCATTACTGGGTCACACTGAAGTTTTATCATTACTAGGTCAGACTGGAACTTTTATAATTACTGGGTCAGACTGGAAGTTTTATCATTATGGGGTCAGACTGGAACTTTTATCATTACTAGGTCAAACTGGAAGTTTTTATCATACTAGGTCAGACTGGAACTTTATCATTACTGGGTCAGACTGGAACTTTTTATCATTACTGGGTCAGACTGGAACTTTTATATATTACTAGGTCAGACTGGAACTTTTATCATTACTGGGTCAGACTGGAACTTTTATTATTACTAGGTCAGACTGGAAGTTTTATCATTATTGGGGCAGACTGGAAGTTTTATCATTACTGGGTCAGACTGGAACTTTTATCATTACTAGGTCAGACTGGAACTTTTATCATTACTTGGTCAGACTGGAACTTTTATCGTTTGTTCAGATTGGAACTTAGATGATTGGTCAGACTGGAACAACTTTGACATGATACTAAGAACGACGATGATAATAAAAGGCGGCGACGACGAAAATGACGACAACGAGGTAAGCCAAATGACAATGTTGTGGTTATGATGACCAGGATATACGGCAGGTGATGATGCTGAGGGTGACTAAAACGATGACAAGTGCTAATGGTGTTTGCAGACGTGGTGCTGGCTGTGGTGGGCACGGCAGGGGCAGTGCTGGCACTGGCCCTTATCGTCTGCCTGGGGGTCAGGTGGCGAAGGTCAGGTCACACCAGTCTTTCCCCTCTCTCTCTTGTAGCTTGCTGTGCTGTCCTGGGTTGTGTCCTGTCTGGGTTGCGGTGTGGTGTGGTATGACGTGATGTGGTGTGGTATGGTGTGGTGTGGTATGGTGTGGTGTAGTCTGGTGTGGTGTGGTAAGGTGTGTTGTGGTACGACGTGGTGTGGTGTAGTATGGTGTGGTGTGGTACGGTGTGCTGTGGTATGGTGTGCTGTGGTATGACATGGTGGATGTGCTATGGTGTGGTGTTGTATGGTATGGTGTGCTGTGGTATGGTGTGCTGTGGTATGGTGTGCTGTGGTATGACATGGTGGATGTGCTATGGTGTGGTATGGTGTGGTGTGGTATGGTGTGGTGTGGTGGTATGGTGTGCTGTGGTATGACATGGTGGATGTGCTATGGTGTGGTATGGTGTAGTATGGTGTGGTGTGGTATGGTGTGGTGTGTGTATGGTGTGCTGTGGTATGACATGGTGGATGTGCTATGGTGTGGTGTGGTATAACGTGGTGTGTGTGGTGGTATGATGTGGTGGATGTGGTATGGTATGGTTCGTGTGGTATGGTGTGGTGGGTGTGTATTGTGTTCTGGGTATGGAGTGATGTGGTGTGGTAAGGTGTCGTGGGTGCAGTGTAGTCTAGTGGGGTGTGATGTGGTGTGGCGTGGTGGTTTGTGGTCTAGTGGGGTGTAGTGTGATGTGGTGGGTGTGGTGTGGTATGGTGTAGTATGGTTTGGTGTGGTGCAGTGTATGGTATGGTTTGGTGTGGTGCGGTGTGGTGTGGTGGGTATGGAGTGATTTGGTTTGGTATGGTGTGGTGTGCTGTTGTATGGAGTGCTGGGTGCTGTGTGGTGTGGTGTGGTGTGGTGTGGTGTGGTGTGGTGGGTATGGAGTGATTTGGTTTGGTATGGTGTGGTGGATGTAGTGTGGTGTGGTATGGTGTGGTGTGCTGTTGTATGGAGTGCTGTGTGGTGTGGTGTGGTGTGGTGTGGTGGTGTAGTGTTGTGGTGGTGTGGTGTGGTGTGGTGTGGTGGGTATGGAGTAATTTGGTTTGGTATGGTGTGGTGGATGTAGTGTGGTGTGGTATGGTGTGGTGTGCTAAAGTATGGAGTGCTGTGTGGTGTGGTTCTGTGTGGTGTGGTGTGGTGTGGTGGGGTATGGAATGATTTGGTTTGGTATTGTGTGGTGGATGTAGGGTGGTCTGGTATGGTGTGGTGTGCTAAAGGGAGTGGAGTTTAAGTGCTGCGTAGTGGGTGTGTGGTGCAGTGTGTGTGGTATAGTGTGCGGTGTGGTTTAGTGTAGTGGGTGTGGTGTAGTGTGTGTGTGGTGTAGTGTGGTGGAGTGTCATGTGGTGTGGTATAGTGTAGTGTGGTGTGGTGTAGTGTGGTGTGGTATAGTGTGGTGTGGTGTAGTGTGGTTTGGTATAGTGTGGTGTGGTGTAGTGTGGTTTGGTATAGTGTGGTGTGGTGGGGTGTGGTGTATTGTGGTTTGGTATAGTGTGGTGGGTGTGGTGTAGTGTGGTTTGGTATAGTGTGATTGATGTGGTGTGGTGTGGTGGGTGTGGTGTGGTGTAGTGTGTGGTGTGGTGTGGTGTGTGGTGTGGTGGGTGTGGTGTAGTGTGTGTTGTGGTGTAGTGTGGTGTGGTGTAGTGTGGTGTGGTGTAGTGTGGTGTAGTGTAGTGTGGTGTGTGTGGTGGTGTAGTGTGGTGTGGTGTGGTGTAGTGTGGTGTGATGGGTGTGGTGTGTAGTGTGATGTTGTGTGGTGTGGTGTAGTTTGGTGTGGTGTAGTGTAGTGTGGTGTAGTGTAGTGTGGTGTGTGTGTGTAGTGTAGTGTGTGTGGTGCAGTGTGGTGTAATGTAGTGTGGTGTGCTGTAGTGTGGTGTGTGGGTGTGGTGTGGTGTGGTGTAGTGTGGTGTAGTGTGTGTGTGTGTGGTGTGTAGTGTGGTGTGTGGTGTGGCGTGGTGCGGTGTAGTGTGGTGTGGTATTGTGTGAGGTAGTGTGGTGTGATGTAGTGTGGTGTGGAATGCGATGGTGGACGTGGAGTAGTGTGTGTGGTGTGGTGTGGTGTGGTGTGGTTTGGTGTGATGGTTGTGGTGTTGTGATTAGTGTGCTGTCTGTATGTGTGTATCCACGCGTCTGTAAATGAATATATCTGTGTATCTGCTCATGTGTACCTCTTGTCTAATTCTTCACCTGTCTGCCTGCTCACACACACACCCACACACACAAAGACACTCGTTCATACACACGTGCACACACACACACACACACACACACACACACACCACACACACACACACACCTTCAGACGCGTACGCTTTCACGCAACACTTACACGCTCGCTCGTATGCACACGAACGCCTCGTTTCACACACACACACACACACCACACACACACACCACACACACTTCAATTCACAAATGTAGACACGTCGTCAAACACATTCGCACGTACTCCACACATACACAGGTATGTGTGCGTGCTTACATACACATTAACACACGCACGTGCGCATCGCCTCCGCCATTAACACCCCTTCTCCTTGCTTCTCCCCCCCTCCCCACCCCCCCATACACACAATGAAGTGACCGACCGCTGTCCGTGCACAGAAATCGCGCCGACGCAGATCGCAGGATTACTCCAACCTCATCGCTCGCGTGGAGTTCCACAACCAAGGAGCTGATAGCTGTGTCGCCGCCTTCACTCCCTGCAATGACGTCAACGCCACAGGTATGACGCACTTTACAATGATGTCACTCGCAAGTCAGTGGCTCTACCACAGAACTGAAATGACGGTGATTGTTCTAGAACATCATGAGGAACTGTACCCATGTACATGACTTTTATACAGTGACGTCCATGAGAGAGATGATGCTGATATCATCGGAACGAAAGTAGACGGCCATAGACATAGACAACGTTGACTGTTACCCCCCCCCCCCCCCCCCCCCCCCCCCCCCCCCCCCCCCCCCCCCCCCCCCCCCCCCCCCCCCCCAGGTCGTTTGAGCAACAAAATCAGATGTCACGCGTCCACAAAAGAGTGAGCTGTTGAGCGAATGTTTGGTGCTTTTCTCTCAAATGGATTGTTTTTCACATAAAGGATATAACTTTGAATATTGTCTGCTGTAAAGGCTGAAGAGCATAGCCGACATGTATCTGTTTTCATGGAATGTTGCATACGCAGAAACCGACTGGTTTAGCCTACATATTTCCGTTATGACTGAATAGTATCTGATGTAGGGACTGAAGGATGCTCTACGTATCCATCATAATAAAACATTATCTTCTGGTATAAGTCTAGGGAGCCTTTATGAACTATGGTACACAATGTAACGGGATATTTAATGATATCGTAATTGAAGGATAGCTTAGAGATACGATATGTCGGGATTTGGTACAACACACACACTGAAGGATAGTTTACAAGTAAGCTCATTACTGGACATAGAAAGAAATGCCAGGTTCAAGCTGATTCAGCAAATTCAACCTATTTTTAACATTTCATTTAAAGAAGTTCAAATCCGTTGATTTTTGGTGAATATTGGCACAGCGAAGCTTTGTTCCACTATCTGTCAGTCACAGTTTAAGGAAAGCGTTCAAGGTGTTCATAAGTATGAACGGCGTCAGCCAACAGTCACAGTTTAAGGAAAGCGTTCAAGGTGTTCATAAGTATGAACAGCCTCAGCAAACTCCAGTACAGCGGGACTGGTCTCTGCACTGGCTCAATGTACCGCTGTCCGGCTCCAGTACAGCGGGACTGGTTCAATGTACCGCTGTGTGGCTCCAGTACAGCGGGACTGGTCTCTGCACTGGCTCAGTGTACCGCTGTGTGGCTCCAGTACAGCGGGACTGGTCTCTGCACTGGCTCAGTGTACCGCTGTGTGGCTCCAGTACAGCGGGACTGGTGGTCTCCGCACTGGGTCAATGTACCGCTGAGTGGCTCCAGTACAGCGGGACTGGTCTCTGCACTGGCTCAGTGTGTACCGCTGAGTGGCTCCAGTACAGCGGGACTGACCCCCTGAGTACCAACGTCTTTGTTGAAGGCTGTCCCACACCTCTCCATTCAGGGTTTGTGCTGGCCGCTTCTGCATGAGGAAGGACCGGTTCCCTCAGGGAATGACGTCACGTCTGGCACTCCAGTCGGGAAGGAGTCACGTCACGTTCTCTGCTTTCACTGCCACTGGGAGTGCGAGTTCCGGCAGCAGACTGAAATACAGTCCACGTCATTTTCACAGGCTGTACGTTACAAATGATGCTGGCTCATGTCTGTTAGAAATGTTTGCTGATACTGTGCCTTGATGGCATGAAAGCTGACAGATTCTTACAATTCATTTGTGTTTCTCTTGAGGTTCAGTCAGTGATATAGTGACTGAAGGATTGCTTACAAATATGATAGAATAGAAATCGGTATGATACAGACACTGAAGTATAGCGTCCATATTTCTGCGTAGTCTGTCCATGCTCTGCATATAACATACAAAGGAACATTAGCTTATCTGAAACAGAGGCTGAAAGTTCCGGTGTGGTTGTAAAACTAGGCTTCAGCCCAAAACCTTCACCCGTTAGTATTAAAGCTCAAGCAAGCAAGCAAGCAAGTAAGCAAAATCTCTCTCTCTCTCTCTCTCTCTCTCTCTCTCTCTCTCTCTCTCTCTCTCTATTTGTTCATTTTTTTGTCTGACTGCTTGCTGTTTGCTGGTCTATTGCAGACCCATCCTTCAAAAAACTCCTGATGACTACTGATGACCACCTCATCTCGCCTTTCACAGGGCTGTCATTCAAGGAATCCTGTCCTGTCCCCTTCCTGATGGTTCCTGATCAACACCTCATCTCACCTGTTACAGGGTCACTGATCAACACCTCATCTCACCTGTTACAGGGTTACTGATCAACACCTCAACCCACCTGTTACAGGGTTACTGATCAACACCTCATCTCAGCTGTTACAGGGTCACTGATCAACACCTCATCTCACCTGTTACAGGGTTACTGATCAACACCTCAACCCACCTGTTACAGGGTTACTGATCAACACCTCATCTCAGCTGTTACAGGGTCACTGATCAACACCTCATCTCACCTGTTACAGGGTTACTGATCAACACCTCAACCCACCTGTTACAGGGTTACTGATCAACACCTCATCTCAGCTGTTACAGGGTCACTGATCAACACCTCATCTCAGCTGTTACAGGGTCACTGATCAACACCTCAACCCACCTGTTACAGGGTTACTGATCAACACCTCATCTCACCTGTTACAGGGTTACTGATCAACACCTCATCTCACCTGTTACAGGGTTACTGATCAACACCTCATCTCAGCTGTTACAGGGTCACTGATCAACACCTCATCTCACCTGTTACAGAGTTACTGATCAACACCTCATCTCACCTGTTACATAGTTACTGATCAACACCTCATCTCACCTGTTACAGGGTTGCTGATCAACACCTCATCTCACCTGTTACAGGGTCACTGATCAACACCTCATCTCGCCTGTTACAGGGTCACTGATCAACACACCTCATCTCATTAACACCTCATCTCACCTGTTGCAGGGTCGTCGTTCAGGGGACCCTGTCCGCTGCCGTCCAGCGCTGGCCCTGAGGCGGATGATGGTGGAGGTGGATGGAGTTCCAGCTCTTTCCCCAAGGGGGCCGCCATAGCTAACGACACCTACGGCCTGTGCTCCAGCACCGAAGACCTTCAGCGTCCCTCTAAGCAGACGACATTCGGTTGTGGGGCAGACGACGGCAACAAATACGAGACACCTCTGCCACTGGTGGTGCAACTGCCTGATGTCCACGGGCAGCCCTGTAGGGGTGAAGGTGATGGTGGTGCTTGTGGGGGTGTTGGGGGGTTGGGGGGAGTGGCAGGAGAAGGGTGGGGATGGTCGGAAGCACGAGGTGTTTACGAGAACACCCTGTATGACGAAATCCCCGCACTGTCCCCAGCCACAGACAGGGAGATGGTTCACACACGTGGGCTGAAATACAGCGTGACACTGAGATGGGCGAAGGGGCGGGCGGGAAGTGGTGGTGAATGGAGAAATAGGTGTGGCATTGGCTGAAGCTCTTAATTATGGACTGGTTGTTAACTGACCGCAAAATGAACTGCTCACCTGTGTTGACAAGCCTAGCGATGGGTGAGCGAGAACCTTAAGGTCCGAAGATGGACATAGGGTCTGCCGACATGCAGGGAATGTTTCACTAGGCAAGGAGACACAACAAGAGGAGAAACAGATAACATGCGTGCAGTGAAACGAGGGAAAGATGGGGGAAATGGTACCCTGACGCTAATGAGGTCAAAGTAGAATTGTTCAGATGTTTTTAAACGGATTGAATTGTTTGTTGTCAAAGCATTTAATGAATTTCTGATGGTAATTGGTCTCTTTCTCAAAAAGATGTTATTGTTTGTACTTATAAACAAGTCAGCCAAAAAACATGTAAAGAAAAATGG
>JADBJO010000376.1:629742-639742 GCA_016801955.1 Conus betulinus
TGTGTCTGAACACCTGATGTTTCTTGCTTTGTGTCTAAACACCTGCTGTTTCTTGCTTTGTGTCTGAACACCTGATGTTTCTTGCTTTGTGTCTCAACACCTGATGTTTCTTGCTTTGTGTCTGACACCTGATGTTTCTTGCTTTGTGTCTGAACACCTGACATTTCTTGCTTTGTGTCTGAACACCTGATGCTACTTGCTGCTCTGTGTCTGAACACCTGATGCTAATTGCTGCTTTGTATCTGAACACCTGATGCTGTGTCTGTGTGTCCTTTTGCCATTTATGTTGGTGAAGCATCTCGAATTTGTTAAGAGGGGGGAGGGGAGGAAGGAGGGGTGGGTGTTTGATGATTCTTTGCGTTGAAATAAGCTTATATCCTTTTTTCAAGATGCACTTACTCTTTGGCAACAAACTGTCAGGGTGAATGTGACAATAAAGTTCACTCGCCATCAGCTGAACGGTGATCACATGTGTGTGCCCGTGTGTACGATGGTGATTTCATGCAACGAGTCGTACTGCAGCGTGCGTAGGTGTGTCGAGTGGGGAATGAGGGTGGGTGGGGAGGACGGCAACTCGCTGGATTTCTAGTTTTCAATAAAGAGCACTCAGCAGTCTCACGAAGATGACAGAAGATGAGAGTCTCATCACGTACACTTTTATTCCATGATACTGATCCCACAGTATTCAATGACGTTGATACTGATTTGTCTCCGACATCAAGCGGATTCAGGGTGAAACAGAACGTCGACAGCCATGTCCCAAGCTTCCAGCGAAGCTGCTGTCCCGTGTCTCCCTCACATCTTCATGTTCTTCAACACTGCCACCACCTCCGGCAACGAATCCGAGCAGAAGGCTTGGCGCTGCAGCGGATGGCACGTGCAAATCTTGGAACCACGTGACTTTTCCCACAATTCTCCCCATTGGTGGAGGCTGTCGTCATCCGGATCTTTACAGGCCGCGCCTCTCACTAGAAAACACCAACAGATATGAATACTCTATATGAGTGAGAGAGAGAGTGAACGAGTGAGTGAGCGCACGTGTGTGTGTATGTGTGTGTGTGTGTGTGTGTGTGTGTGTGTGTGTGTGTGTGTGTGTGTGTGTGTGTGTGTGTTCCCTATACGATTGCACACGCGCTTTTGAGTTTGTCTAGTGTGTAAATGGATGACCATTTTTGCACAGAATAGGAAGAGAAAAAGGAGCAAGGTATAAACAATAAAGCGAAGGAAAGAAGAACAAAAGGAGGACAAGAACAGATGGAGGGAGTTCCACTTGCCCCCAAACTTCCCCCGTATAGTTTAGGCTGTCAGCACCCGTGTGTTACAGCTACACACACACACATAAACACACACGTCATAGCTGTCCATATACATACACAATACAGCTCCTTACAGCAACACACACACTTCCCCCCGTATGGTTCAGACTGTTAGCATCCATATCTCACAACTACACACACATAGCCGCACACATCAGAACTGTCCATACATATACAGCATCCGAACCGTCAATACACATACACAATACTTCTTCTGTCAACTTACACATCATAGAACTTCCTGTTTACACATTACAGCTGTCCACATATACCTTACAGCTCTCCACAAACAACTAACAGTTGTCCACGTGACACTTTATTAATGTTCACAAATACACCTTACAGCTATCCACATGCAAACCCTACAAGTGTCCTTACAGCTGCTAAAACATACACCATAAAACTGTCCACATAAACATCTGACAACTGTCCACATATTCACCTTACATCCGTCAACATGTCCACCTTACATCCGTCAACATATCCACCTTACGACGTCTACATACACTGTACAACTATCCAAAGACACACGCCTCACATATGTCTACATATACACCTTACAACTGTCCATAATACTTTATACCTGTCCACATACACACCTTACAACTGTCCACAAACACTTTACACCTGTCCACATACACACCTTACATCTGACCACAGCTGTCCACATACACACACCTTACAACTGTCCATAAACCATAAACACTTTACATCTGACCACATATACACACCTTACAACTATCCATAAACATTTTACAGCTGTCCACATACACACACCTCACAAACTGTCCATAAACATTATACAGCTGTCCACATACACACACCTTACAACTGTCCATAAAACACTTTACAGCTGCCTACATACACACCTTACAACTGTCCATAAACATTTTACAGCTGTCCACATACACACACCTCACAACTGTCCATAAACATTATACAGCTGTCCACATACACACACCTTACAACTGTCCATAAACACTTTACAGCTGTCCAACGTACACACCTTACAACTGTCCATAATCACTTTACAGCTGTCCAAAGTACACACCTTACAACTGTCTAACACTTTACAGCTGTCCATATACACACCTTACAACTGTCCATACACACTTTACAGCTGTCCATATACACACCTTACAACTGTCCATACACACTTTACAGCTGTCGACATGCACACACCTTGCAACTGTCCATAAACACTTCACAGCTGTCCATATACACACCTTACAACTGTCAAACACTTTACAGCTGTCCATATACACACCTTACAACTGTCCATAAACACTTTACAGCTGTTCATATACACACCTTACACTGTCCATAAACATTTTTACAGCTGTTCACGTACACACCTCACAACTGTCCATAAACACTTTACAGCTGTCCACCTATACACACCTTCCAACTGTCTGTAAACACTTTACAGCTGTCTATATACACACCTTACAAGTGTCTATAAACACTTTATAGCTCTCCATATATACAGCTTACAAGTGTCCATAAACACTTTACAACTGTCCACGTACATACATCTTACAACTTACATTTCCGAGTATGAAAATGGTGTAAATGACTATCACAAAGCTTCCGCTGACTTACACTAATATTTTCGTTATGCAGTTGGATGCGTTTGATTTTCATGTTCACCCATTTCATTGCTTTCTGAATACAAAGAACTGCTACACAAAGAACTGATATGTGTTAACTTCCGGTCAAATATCAACTGCATTCATCTAAAGAATCCTGTTTTTCAGACATCACATCATCCACACACAAACTCTTCTCATCCAGCATATGTTTTACCCCCAAAAATGGTAAAAAATAAGAGAGAGAGAGAGAGAGAGAGAGAGAGAGAGAGAGAGAGAGAAGGGTACATAGAGAGAGGGAGGGGACAGAGGGGGAATGGGCGGAAGGGTTGGAAGAAAGGGGAAAGGGGAGAACTGTCCATACACACACCATAGAACCGTCCATATACACACCTTACAGCTGACCATATACACACATTACAGCTGTCCTATATACACACCTTACAGCTGTCTATATACACACCTTACCGCTATTGATATACACACCTTACAGCTGTCCATATACACACCTTACAGCCGTCCATATACACACCTTACAGCTGTCCATGTACACATCTTACAGCTGTCCATGTACACATCTTACAGCTGCTGATATACACACCTTACAGGTGTTCATATACACACCTTACAGCTGTTCATATACACATTTCAGCCGTCCATATACACACTTACAGCTGTCCATATACACACCTTACAGCTGTCCATGTACACATCTTACAGCTGCTGATATACACACCTTACAGCTGTCCATATACACACCTTACAGCTGTTCATATGCACACCTTACAGCTGTTCATGTATACACTTCACAGCTGTCTACACACCATACAGCTGTCCACATACACAGCTTACAGCTGTTTGTATACACACCTTACGATTGTCAGCACACACACATACACCATACATGTTTCCACATACACACCGCTGAGCTGTCCACAGAGAGATGGCGTGTTAAAGAGGGAGCCAGTGGAGGGGATCTCCAGGTTGTTCACCTCATAGTCCTGGGTGCACACACACTCAGCATCGTCCAGCTGGAACTTGTCGCCAAGGTAACGGTAGGGGGTGAGGTCTGTGTGGGTGCAGGGTTCTGGTAGGACACAGACATAGATGGCTCTGGTAGAATGACACAGACATAGATGGCTCTGGTAGGAGGGCACAGACATAGATGGCTCTGGTAGAATGACACTGACATAGATGGCTCTGGTAGAATGACACAGACATAGATGGCTCTGGTAGGACACAGACATAGATGGCTCTGGTAGAATGACACAGACACAGATGGCTCTGGTAGAATGACACTGACATAGGTGGCTCTGGTAGGAGGGCACAGACATAGATGGCTCTAGTAGAATTACACAGACATAGATGGCTCTAGTAGAATGACACAGATATAGATGGCTCTGGTATGAGAACACAGACATAGTTGGCTCTGGTAGAATGACACAGACATAGATGGCTCTGGTAGGACACAGACATAGATGGTTCTGGTAGCAGGGCACAGACATAGATGGCTGTGGTAGAATAACACAGACACAGATGGTCTGGTAGAATGACACAGACATAGATGGCTCTGGTAGAATGACACAGACATAGATGGCTCTGGTAGAATGACACAGACACAGATGACTCTGTTAGAATGACACAGACATAGATGGCTCTGGTAGGAGGGCATAGATATAGATGGCTCTGGTAGAATGACACAGGCATAGATGGCTCTGGTAGGATGACACAGACATAGATGACTCTGGTAGAATGACACAGACATAGATGACTCTGGTAGAATGACACAGACATAGATGGCTCTGGAAGAATGACACAGACATAGATGGCTCTGGTAGGAGGGCACAGGCATAGATGGCTCTGGTAGAATGACACTGACATAGATGGCTCTGGTAGAATGACACAGACATAGACGACTCTGTTAGAATGACACAGACATAGATGGCTCTGGTAGAATGACACAGACATAGACGGCTCTGGTAGAATGACACAGACATAGATGGCTCTGGTAGGAGGGCACAGACATAGATGACTCTGGTAGGACACAGACAAAGATGGATCTGGTAGAATGACACTGACATAGATGGCTCTGGTAGGAGAACACAGACATAGCTGGCTCTGGTAGAATGACACAGACATAGATGACTCTGGTAGGACACAGACAAAGATGGCTCTGGTAGCAGGACACAGACATAGTTGGCTCTGGTAGGAGGGCATACATATAGATGGCTCTGGTAGAATGACACAGGCATAGATGGCTCTGGTAGGATGACACAGACATAGATGACTCTGGTAGAATGACACAGAGACATAGATGACTCTGTTAGAATGACACAGACATAGACGGCTCTGGTAGAATGACACAGACATAGATGGCTCTGGTAGGAGGGCACAGACATAGATGGCTCTGGTAGGATGGCACAGACATAGATGACTCTGGTAGGACACAGACAAAGATAGCTCTGGTAGCAGGACACAGACATAGTTGGCTCTGGTAGGAGGGCATAGATATAGATGGCTCTGGTAGAATGACACAGGCATAGATGGCTCTCTGGTAGGATGACACAGACATAGACGGCTCTGGTAGAATGACACAGACATAGATGGCTCTGGTAGGAGGGCACAGACATAGATGACTCTGGTAGGACACAGACAAAGATGGCTCTGGTAGCAGGACACAGACATAGATGGCTCTGGTAGGAGGGCATAGATATAGATGGCTCTGGTAGATGACACAGGCATAGATGGCTCTGGTAGGATGACACAGACATAGATGACTCTGGTAGAATGACACAGACATAGATGACTCTGGTAGAATGACACAGACATAGATGGCTCTGGTAGGAGGGCACAGACATAGATGACTCTGGTAGACACAGACAAAGATGGCTCTGGTAGCAGGACACAGACATAGTTGGCTCTGGTAGAATGACACAGACATAGATGACTCTGTTAGAATGACACAGACATAGATGGCTCTGGTAGAATGACACAGACATAGACGGCTCTGGTAGAATGACACAGACATAGATGGCTGTGGTAGGAGGGCACAGACATAGATGACTCTGGTAGGAGGGCACAGACATAGATGACTCTGGTAGGACACAGACAAAGATGGCTCTGGTAGCAGGACACAGACATAGTTGGCTCTGGTAGGAGGGCATAGATATAGATGGCTCTGGTAGAATGACACAGGCATAGATGGCTCTGGTAGGATGACACAGACATAGATGACTCTGGTAGAATGACACAGACATAGATGACTCTGGTAGAATGACACAGACATAGATGGCTCTGGTAGAATGACACAGACATAGATGGCTCTGTAGGAGGGCACAGACATAGATGGCTCTGCTAGAATGACACAGACATACATGGCTCTGGTAGAATGACACAGACATAGATGGCTCTGGTTGTAGGACACAGACAAAGATAATTCTGGTAGAAGGACACTGACACACATATACAGATGATTCTAGTAGGTGGACACAGACGCACGTATGCAAATGGTTCTGTTTGAATAACACAGACGGTGATTCTGATAGGAAAAACAAGTACAGATGGCTCTGATAAGAGGACATACACACAAATAGAGATGGCCTTGGTAGGATACAGACATTAATGGACTTACAGGTGAGAAATGGTCACATAGTGTAAGACAGGGACAGACACAAGGACAATTAGACATGTTTTATTTTTGCACCGTCCCACCTTCAGTGCCTTCCCCATAGTGTGACCCTATCTTCCCATTCCAGCTCCCTCTACAAAGCCGAATTCTGGGTCGTTCTGATCAATCCAAGCGCCTGCAATTCTGGTGGAGTTTTCCTTAACAGTCGTTCTGATCAATCCAAGCGCCTGCAATTCTGGTGGAGTTTTCCTTAACAGTCGTTCTGATCAATCCAAGCGCCTGCAATTCTGGTGGAGTTTTCCTTAACAGTCGTTCTGATCAATCCAGCGCGCCTGCAATTCTGGTGGAGTTTTCCTTAACAGTCGTTCTGATCTGTCCATGCGCCTGCAATACTGGTGGAGCTTTCCTTAACAGGCTGCCAAGTGGCAACCCACCAGAGTTGCCATCCTGCTTCTGCCCAGGCAGCACAGTGGGGTTCAGGTGCGTCTGTCTGCAGACAGCACAGTGGGGTTCAGGTGTGTCTGTCTGCAGGCAGCACAGTGGGGTTCAGGTGTGTCTGTCTGCAGGCAGCACAGTGGGGTTCAGGTGTGTCTGTCTGCAGACAGCACAGTGGGGGTTCAGGTGTGTCTGTCTGCAGGCAGCACAGTGGGGTTCAGGTGTGTCTGTCTGCAGACAGCACAGTGGGGTTCAGGTGTGTCTGTCTGCAGGCAGCACAGTGGGGTTCAGGTGTGTCTGTCTGCAGGCAGCACAGTGGGCTTCAGGTGTGTCTGTCTGCAGGCAGCACAGTGGGGTTCAGGTGTGTCTGTCTGCAGGCAGCACAGTGGGCTTCAGGTGTGTCTGTCTGATGCAACATACGGAAACAACACCTACTACGCCGCGTGCTGATTCCAGCTGCTCAGTCGCTTAACCAGCGTGGGCGAGCGTCTCCTCTCCGGAGAGTGACATCACGTACATCCGACCACAGTCACCGTGAACTTGCCGATATCCACGACTTTGACCTGCCCCATGCCCATGCCAGGCGTAGACGACGACTTTGACGTGCCATGCCAGGCGTAGACGACTTTGACGTGCCCATGCCACGCGTAGACGACTTTGACGTGCCCATGCCAGGCGTAGACGACTTTGACGTGCCCATCCCAGGCACAGACGACTTTGACGTGCCCATCCCAGGCATACGACTTTGACGTGCCCATCCCAGGCATAGACGACTTTGACGTGCCCATCCCAGGTATAGACGTGAAGGACAAATGGACATGGACGTCGCCACGACAGCAAGGCATGAAAGGCCACACATCCCAGACTTTAGGATGATGGATGAGAATGAGGATAATGAAGATGCTTTGAAGTTCCATTTTGACCGGAGACCACACTGCAGGGCTAGGATCTACTAATTCATTCACCACATATCCCGATGTCAACCACACTCGAAAAGATGCAGACACCTGCAGTGTTGGTCAGGAAGGCTTAGCACCATTCTCAGAGATGCATCCCACTCCAAGAGTTGGATTCCGGAGCTTAGCTGGCTCAGTGGCTGAGCACAGACTTTGACATCAGACGTCATGAGTTCGAATCCGTCTTGGTCACAAGATAAAATTGCCATTGAAGTCGTTCTGGTGGGATCAGTAATGGGCAGATCCCACACCCTCAAGACCCTGTGATGATTAGTCAGGTCAGGTCAGGAAACGACTGAATGAAGCGCCAGCTGGCAGCTCTTCAGTCGGCACTACCCAGGGAGGCAGCCCGTTGTGTAAACGAGTGTGGATTGTAAAGCGCTTAGAGCTTGGTCTCCAGCCGAGAATAGGCGCTATATAAGTATTCATTTATTATTATTATTATTATTATTATTATTATTATTATTATTATTATTATTATCATTATTATCATCATCATCATCATCATCATCATCATTATTATTATTATTATTGTTATTATTATTATTATTATTATTATTATCTCTGGGTGGCCGTAGACACAAAGGCTGAATGTATCTAATGGGGCATATTCTAGTTTTGGCTGAAAGCTCTGTTAGTGGCGAAGAAGAATAGGAGTATAGGGGAAGGGAGGCGGAAAGGCATATAAAGATGTCTTTACCTCATAAATGTACACACACACACACGCGCGCGAGCGCGTGCGCGTGCGTACGCATGCACGAACACACGCACGTGCGCATGCACGCACATACGCACGCCCCTCCCCCCTCCCCACATACAACACACACATACGCACACACATACACAGAGAGAGAGAGAGAGAGAGAGAGAGAGAGAGAGAGAGAGAGAGAGAGAGAGAGAGAGAGAGAGAGAGAGAGAGAGAGAGAGAGAAAGGAACTGAGGATAAGCGGTTTGAGTTCTAAATATCACCTGAACCATTATTTACTTTCGAAGAACTCGGTTTTATTTGTATTATCGCAATGCTGAAATTTATTTCCCACAAGACTGCCACACACCTACGATTGGTACATGACAGCTATATACGATGGAAAAACTGTCAATGAAGCAATGATCAAAATACTGCCAGCTAACATATGATCAGGCAGCCAACGACGACAACCAACTTACAATGAAAACATTAAAACCATCCTTTGATTAAAAAAACATATATATATGCCAGCCAAGCTACGACAAAAAGATTCCCCACTAATCTACATTCAAAACATCGCCAGTACACCAGCAATCAAAAATACAGCCAGTTTTAAAGTGAAGTGACTGCAGACTGAAACTGAAATATATTTTTAAAAGAATTATTATTGAGTTCGCCAAACACAGGGACAAACTATTGTTTTGTCTTGTAATTTGTTTTGTCCCTGTTGTTGGGCGGACTCACTAATAATTCTTTTTGAAAAAGATACAGCCATCTAATTATAATCAAATTATTAAGCTCCACATTTTGTCAACCAACCTACGATTAAAAAAAAAATTGGCTGGCAACATACACTGACTTCCTTTTATGATCCAAGACTGAGACTGACTTTCAGACAAGGTTGTAGTCACCCACTCAGCTCAAAGTTCTGGCAGTCCAGGGTACAGAAGCAGCCTGTTGTCTACACTCACGGTCAAAGTACTGGCAGTCCAATGTACAGAAGTAGCCTGTTCTTTATACTCACGGTCAAAGTTCTGGCAGTCCAATGTACAGAAGTAGCCTGTTCTTTATACTCACGGTCAAAGTACTGGCAGTCCAATGTACAGCAGTAGTCTGTTCTTTATACTCACGGTCAAAGTACTGGCAGTCCAATGTACAGCAGTAGCCTGTTCTTTATACTCACGGTCAAAGTACTGGCAGTCCAATGTACAGCAGTAGCCTGTTCTTTATACTCACGGTCAAAGTACTGGCGGTCCAATGTACAGCAGTAGACTGTTCTTTATACTCACGGTCAAAGTACTGGCGGTCCAATGTACAGCAGTAGACTGTTCTTTATACTCACGGTCAAAGTACTGGCAGTCCAGGGTACAGAAGTAGCCTGTTCTCCT
>JADBJO010000376.1:642242-652242 GCA_016801955.1 Conus betulinus
CACACACACACACACACACACACACACACACACTTACTGTCTATGGGTTCTTGATGTTGCCATAACGGTAGCAGGAATACCACATGGTGCCGATCAGAACAGACTGCCCCAGTGCCAGAGTCTGTCCGTTAGGAGAGCCACGCATGCTGACAGACAGACAGACAGACAGACAGACATTTTGTTCAAAACGTTGTCCATTGCACTAATCTCAAAACATTGCTCACGTTACGGGTTTCCCATTTTGATTTGAATGTCCACTGACAACTCATTCACTCAATCACCCCAAAGCCACTCTCACCATACCCAACATGCGCTTACGCTTGCTCCCACCACTCAATGTTTACACGTTCTTTACAAGCACGTCCCCTTCCACACACATACGCGAGCGCGACACGTACTCACGCGTGTTCGTGCATTAACGACATACAAGGCAAATATCAAATGACGCTACAGACGAAACGGATTATTGTCACCAATCTCTGACAACAAGCCATTTACCTCCAGTGTAAGAAACGTACACACACTTTTTATTCATTGCCATGTTAATCTTTTTATATTACAACAAGCCATTTACGTTCCAGTATAAGAAGCGAACACACTTTACATTCATTGCCAAGTTAATCTTTTTTATATTGGTCCTTGATCACAAATATTTTCGTTATGCAGCTGGATGCGTTGATTTCATTTTCACCCATTTCATTGCTTTCTGAATACAAAGAACTGCTACACAAAGGACTGATATGTGTGTAACTTCCAGTCAAATATCAATTGCATTCATCTAAAGAATCCTGTTTATTAGACATCACATCATCCCCACACAAACTCTTCTTATCCAGCATACTATTTTTACCACAAAAAAAAAACTTTTGAAAAAAAGAAAAAAAAGAGAGAGAGAGAGAGAGAGAGAGAGAGAGAGAGAGAGAGAGAGAGAGAGAGAGAGAGAGAGAGAGAGAGAGAGTAAAACTAATTGGTCTGTCTGGTCACATCTGCAACTTTTTGAAATCCTTTTCATGTGGAAGACATATAAGGACTAAAGTGGGAGTCATTTGGCAGGTCCCTGGTCTGTACATGGGGAATTCCACAGGATTTCAAACCCCTTGTTGTTCAACAGTGGCTTATGTGATTCACAGAAGTGATTTTCATTATCTACAATGCTGGCACAATATGCGGATGATATCGAAATATCGTTTCATGCATCTTTAAGAAGAATAAGCTTACACCATCCTAATTGCATTCAGATTCTCTTCAAAGATGACTTGATAAATTGATTGATCATATACTTTAAATGGTTTTAAATTTTCTGTAGAAAAAAAAAAAAAACATTTGAATCTTTTCAGCAATTGTTATGATGCATGTGAACTATCTCAGTTTTTTTTTTAGGACAGGAAATATTTTTAAAATCTGAAATGAAATGTATCGGTATCCTGTTTATTTTAAAATTAATCCCGAAAAAGCATGTCAACTCAAGTGTGACCAAAGCGTCAACAGTTTGAAATGTCTGAGGATTGTAGGCCACTCTCTGGGCGCAGGACCGGGGTTCTCATCATCCTACTTAGAAAGGAACATTCCATCTTTACAGCTGAGCTGGTAGCTTTCTCATGGCATTGAATTAGCTAGTTCTCTTATCAATGATAACCTTTTATGTCTGTTCTGTGTCGATTCTCAGTCAGTTTCTTAATGCTTCTTTTGGGAACAATTGAAGAGAGGGGGATGATGATGATGATGATGATGATGATGATGATGATGATGATGATGATGATGATTTCCTTTTTAAATGAAACATCTGATACACCCTTTTCATATGTAAAGCACCACTGTTTTTTTTTCGTTTGTTTTTTTTTTTTTTTTTGCTAAATTCCATCCATCCAGTACTAACTTTCATTTTCATAAACAAGCAGACAGGGCATCAAAACAAAACAAACAAAAAATGGAAGAGAGGGGACGGAGCAAAGAATGGTTCAGGTTGTATAGGAGTCCAATGCACATTACCATTTTAAGACGTGAGCAATATACTTGAAACAGACGTTTGAGGGTGCTTTTGTCCATCTTCAAAACACTGTCAACGGACACTCAGATTTTGTTTCAGTCTGCAGACCTGTTTCAGGTCTGACTTTCAGACTATCATGTCATTCATTACGAACCAGACATTTTGAAAACATCCACCGTAAAGGCCTAGGTGATGCTGCTGTTGTGTTGTAATTAGGACTGAAAACATCCACCGTAAAGGCCTTGGTGATGCTGCTGTTGTGTGTTGTAATTAGGACTGAAAACATCCACCGTAAAGGCCTTGGTGATGATGCTGCCTTGGTGATGCTGCTGTTGTGTTGTAATCAGGACTGAAAACATCCACCGTAAAGGCCTTGGTGATACTGCTGCTGTTGTGTTGTAATCAGGACTGAAAACATCCACCGTAAAGGCCTTGGTGATACTGCTGTTGTGTTGTAATCAGGACTGAAAACATCCACCGTAAAGGCCTTGGTGATACTGCTGTTGTGTTGTAATCAGGACTGAAAACATCCACCGTAAAGGCCTTGGTGATACTGCTGTTGTGTTGTAATCAGGACTGAAAACATCCACCGTAAAGGCCTTGGTGATACTGCTGTTGTGTTGTAATTAGGACTGAAAACATCCACCGTAAAGGCCTTGGTGATACTGCTGTTGTGTTGTAATCAGGACTGAAAACATCCACCGTAAAGGCCTTGGTGATACTGCTGTTGTGTTGTAATCAGGACTGAAAACATCCACTGTAAAGGCCTTGGTGACGCTGCTGTTCAGCAGACCATTTCTGGTTGTGTTTTAATCAGGACTTTCTCGCAGCTCACCGTATCCCCTACGTGTGCAAGTGATGTTCACGTTTTTGGCTTTTTGGATTCCTTATCGGTTGTTTCCTTGTTTGCATTCCTTACCGGTTGTTTCCTTTGTTTAAATTAACGACTAACCTTTTACAAATACCATTTAGTAACATGCTTTGATTATACTTTAGATTGCCCCTGATTTTCATTTTGATCCCTCCTATTACGTCATTCCTACTCTGACACACTATCCAGCTGGCCCTGATCTCTCCTACCACCTCCTTCTTTCTCCCCCTTTTTTGTCTCTTTTTGTTATGATTACATTCAAACATTGTCAAAATGACCTTCATTAGATGCGTACTGTAACCTATATACGTGTGACGGTATATACAACAAAATGGTTCCTTCTTGATGCCAAATCCGTCTAAAGTTTGTGGAATTGAAATCTCTTGATGTCAGATCCCCTATCTCTATGAAAAATTGATGCCTTTTAATGCCAGATCCCCTATCTTTATGGGAGCTGATGCCTTTTGATGTCAGATCCCCCTATATTTATACAGCTGAAGCCTTTTGATGTCAGATCCCCCCTATCTTTATACAGCTGATGCCTTTTGGTGTCAGATCCCCCTATCTTTATACAGCTGATGCCTTTTGATGCCCAGACCCCCTATCTTTATACAGCTGATGCCTTTTGATGCCGGACCCCCCTATCTTTATACAGCTGATGCCTTTTGATGCCGGATCCCCCTATCTTTATACAGCTGATGCCTTTTGATGCCAGATCCCCCTATCTTTATACAGCTGATGCCTTTTGATGTCAGATCCCCCTATTTTTATACAGCTGATGCCTTTTGATGCCAGATCCCCCTATCTTTATACAGCTGATGCCTTTTGATGCCGGATCCCCCTATCTTTATACAGCTGATGCCTTTTGATGCCCGATCCCCCTATCTTTATACAGCTGACGCTTTTTGATGTCAGATCCCCCTATTTTTATACAGCTGATGCCTTTTGATGCCAGATCCCCCTACCTTTACACAGCTGATGCCTTCTAATGCTGGAGAGCTGAGGACTCTTAATATCACCCCCCCCCCCTCTTAATATCCCCCCCCTGCCTTTTATGAAACTGAGAACTTTAGATACCAGATCGCTGTGTCTTTTAAAGAACTTAAGCCTCTTAATGCTAGCCCCTTATAATTGTGGGAACTGAGGCTTCTTCGTACCAAAGTTCCTTACTTTCGTAGGAGTGAGTCTTGTTGATGTCAAATCCATCTACATTCGTCGAACTGAAGTCTATTGATACCGAACCCCTTTACCTTGTGAAAGTGAGGTCTTTTGATGCCGAATCGCCTTGCCTTTGTGAAACTGTCGTCATTTGATGCCAAACCCCCTTACCTTTGTGAAAGTGAGGTCTTTTGATACCCAATCCCTTACCTTTGTGAAAGTGAGGTCTTTTGATGCCCAATCCCTTTACTTTGTGAAACTGAGGTCTTTTGATGCCCAATCCCCTTACCTTTGTGAAACTGGGGTCTTTTGATGGCGAATCCCCTTACCTTTGTGAAACTGAGGTCTTTTGATGCCGAATCCCCCCAGCGTGTAGTCACAGCGGTAGGTGTTGAGTGTTCTGGGATCTATGTACTGCTCCCCGAACGACATGCAGCCGGTGGGTCCGAAACAGCCTGCAACAGGAGGCACGTGTCGGAAATGTTCAGTTTTTTTTTTTTTTGACTGCTTTCTTCTTTTTCTTTTCTTTTGTGTGTGTATTCCTCTGATATATATGTGTTAAAAACATAATAGTTATTTCAGCTGAGGAATTCATTGTGTCGTGCTTATGGAAGGTTCCCCTGTGGCAGAGGCCAAAGCAACAGAACCTTTATCCTAGCCAAGGGACGGCAGTCCAGCACAGTCCATGGAGGCCGAGTGCTATGGCCGCGGTTCCAGCGGAACGCCAGGCTTCCAGTCTTGGTTGCTTCTCTGGATTGTCTCTGGGGCTGCGTCGGTCCTTGGGTCGGCCATGCTTGGGTGTGTTGGACTGAACGGTCCAGAGCAGAAGACAGAGCGCGCTGAGTGACTGCTCTGCTTCTTCTTCACGAATGATGCAACGCCTGCCCACCTTGCGCTGGAGGGATCTAAGCTAAGCGCCAAATTCGTTCATTGTCCTATTTGTTTCTGTCTTGCCTGAAGAAGACCTAAGAGGTCGAAACGCGTCGTGTTTTGTCTTGTGACTCGTTTGTCCACATTTCTCTTGGCGGTTTGCTAACATTTATTTAAGATTTGTTTCGGTCTTCACGTCAAGCGGACTCGATATCTCTGGACTTTGACGAAGAAGTCTTTTCCCCGGTGGAATGTACACTGTTTGGGGAGTGGCGGATTTTCTGGTTCTCTGTTCTCACACAGGAGCACTCCGCTTATGTCCTGGATGTCTGCAGTCTTCGCTAACAACGTCACTAGTGTACTTGTGATGTGCCTGTCACACCTGGTGGTCAGAACGTAGACATTTAGCTTTGAGACCGATTTCTTTTAGGGTTTTGTCAACATGAACGGGAAGGATGGGGAAGGAGGGGGAAAGGTTGGGGATTTGGGGGGAGCAGAATAAATGTAAATCCGCGCGGCTTATTAAAAATCTGATCAGTTTGTCGTGACTGTCTCTCACCCTCGTCAATTTAACACCAGACCTTGGCTCACATCCCAGTTTTGTAAGTGCATGCACGATTTGTGACGCCGCCTCAGAGATAGGAATGTTATCAACCCATGTTTGATCAGTGTTTTTTTTTTCCCCTCATCTGTGTCTCCACGTAGTGTGTAATGATTGGTGTTCGCTGCCTGCCTGCAACGACGTGCCCTCAATGGCAAGTCTCCTGCCAGCAGTCCCTTGGTTGGCGCCTCACTGCAAGCTGTGCAAAGCACCACAGTGTAATGCCACAGCCCTCTGACGTCATGCCACCCAGGGAGGGCTCCCTGGCCCATGTTCTGTCTGCAGCGTGGTCCACTTCTACCACAGCCGGTCAGTTGTTCCCAACATGGGGGAGTGTCGACTATTTCCAACATTGCCTTTTTGTTTGGAAAAGACAGGACTGACGGTTTGAAATACTTGCCGTTGAATCGACAAACCACTGAGGTTTCGACTCAGAATTGAAATACAAAACGTAGAGCAGATCTGGTTCTTTTTTTTTTGTCGCAACTTCTGTGCCACCTCAGTGGCAGTGCACCCACGCCGCTCATTCCGACACTCCGTCCACAGCCACAATCCGGTCCGGTCAGTTCCGCCGCAGCCCCGGCACCGGAAATCCACAGGGAGTAATGTTAAGTCGTCAAGAGGCAACCCACCGGAGGAGACGCTGCACTGCTGCCGAGTCACTTCGGTGGTGTTCAGTGGCGCCTGTTCTCATCCAACATACGCAGGACACCACCTACTAAGCCCCCTACTGACGACAATAATTGCTTAGTCGCGGAGCCAGCGTGAGTGAGCTCTCCCTCCGGAGGGCGCCACCACGTCCGTCCAACGACAGCCCCCATGGACCCGCCGATACCGGTAGCCCCGATGGAAACCGAACAAAGGCCGCAGACGTGGACAGGACATCGAAACAGGTCACCATGAGAGTAGGGCATGAAGGGCCACAGAATTTGAGACTTTTTATGCTGATCGATCGATGAGAATGAGGATGATTAAGATGATGCTACGGATTTCCATTTCGGTCTGAGACTGCGTGACAGGGCTGTACTCTACGCTTCCTTTCATGATATATATCCCGGCCTGTTCTCCCTGGACAGAATGTGTGCTGCCGGGCTGTTCTGCCCGTTGACAGCACGCCATTATGAAATGGCAGCACCCACTTGTTCAACGTGACGACATGTCGATCTTGTCTTGACCTATCACAGCGGATCTTGTCTTGACCTATCACAGCAGATCTTATCTTGACTTATCACAGCAGTTCTTGCCTCAACCTATCACAGCAGATCGTGTCTTGACTTATCACAGCAGATCTTGTCTTGATCTACCACAGCGGATCTTATCTTGACCTATCACAGCAGACTTGGTCTTGACCTATCAGTTTTTTTTAACCTGTTACAGCCGATTTCGTCTTGACCTATTACAATGCAATTCTCTTGACCTAATACAGCAGACCTTGTCTTGACCTATCACAGTGTATTTTCTCTTGACCTAATACAGCAGACTTTGTCTTGACCTATCACAGCGTATTTTTTCTTGACTAATAGGACAGTGGATTTTCCCTTGACCTATCTCAGAGAATGTTTTCTTGATCTGTCACTTTTGCCTGTTTCAGTGGATGTTATTCTCCCCGTTAATGTGGATTTCCATTTGCCTATCATACTAAATTTTCCTTTCTGTGTCTAGTAAGTGCATACGTTACAAGACGCTATTTTTACTGTCTTCTCAAACAAACAAACGAACGAACAAAAATCACACGAACAAACAATCAAACAAACAAGCAAATAAACAAAGGGAACTTAAACAATATGTGCTGCTTCAACATTCACGCCAGCGTGAAATATCCCGAAGTTAAACGCAGAATACTTGTACAATTACAGATATCACTAACAGTGCAGTAAACGCCCACCACTTCCATTAACAGAGAGAGAGACGGGAGGGGGGGGGGGGAGAGAAGGAAAGAGGGTAGAGAGAGAGTGGGGGGGGGGGGGGAGAGAGAGAGAGAGAGAGAGAGAGAGAGAATGAGAGACAGAGAAGGAGAGGGGGGGGGAAGACAGACAGAGACGGAGAGAGAGAGAGAGACAGAGAGAGAGAGGAGGGGGGAGAGAGAGAGGGAGAGAGAGAGAGGGGGGAGAGAAGGGGGAGGGAGAAGGAGAGGAGGGAGGGGGGGGGAGAGAGAAATAGGGAAAGAGGGAGACAGGGAGACAAAGAGAATGAGAGAGAGAGAGGAGAGAGAGAGAGAGGGGAGGGAGAGAGAGAGAGAGAGAGAGAGATACAGAGAGAGAGAGAGAGAGAGAGAGGAGAGAGAGAGAGAGAAAGATAGAGATACATACACACACACACACACACACACACACACACACACACACACACACACACACACACACACACACACACACACACACACACACACACACACACACCAGTGGCTCTGGCTTTCCAGACAGGAGTGGGGTCTTCCTCCGAGCTGTAGCACACATACTGCAGGCAGGCGTTCATCCTCATCACACTCTTCAGGGCGTAACACCGCCCCTTGTGTTTGCAGCCTGCAAGCCATCGGCCAGTCAGTCAGTCATAGAATGAAGCATTCATTCTAACACACACCCAGCTCATAAACCAACGATGTAAGTATGAACAAAGTCTGCAGACACCGCTGTGTATTTCTCTCTCTCTCTCTCTCTCTCTCTCTCTCTCTCTCTCTCTCTCTCTCTCTCTCTCTCTCTCTTCTCTCTCACTTATTTAGTCCTTAATTTGGTATTTTGAGTTGATGTGTATTTCTGTTTGAAGCAGACGACAACAGCCAGTCACCGGACCAACCGACCGGACAAGCAGCCGACCGACCAGCAGCAAACACACATCAGTCTGTGAGTCAGCCGCTTCTTCATTTAGTTAGTCAGGTTTCTTGGATATTTGTACATTCCTTTTAGTGAATAAAAAATATGCAAATGAGAGAGAGAGAGAGAGAGAGAGAGAGAGAGAGAGAGAGAGAGTCGAGAGTGAGTGTTTATTGTACATCAGCCGCAGGCCACAATGCAAACACAGAGGGATGGCGGGGTGATGGAGGAGAACGGAGGAGTGGGGAGCACAATAAATACAAGAATATTTGCTCGGAAAATGAGTGATATCACCCCAAGGTCTTACCAAATGTACATCAAAGAGACTTCAACCGGGTGAAAGCAGAGAGTAAGATCTCTGCATGAACGTTACATGATTTCCGCTGTGTACTGCATAGTCGGCTTACCATCGTTTGTCTTAATGTATCTGTAACACTGACTTTAAGTAAGTTTATCATTGCAAAACTAAAAATGCACAAAACCTGCATCAATAGACAGTATATCGCATCCATCACGCACACACATTTGGTAGAATACTTCAAAGGGGATGAAATGTGGCCAAATAAATATTCCAATTACAATCATATCAACACAAGTACCTTGTGCGTTTTATTCATGTGCACCTGTACTCGAAATCAGATAACACACATTTGCTGGTAAGCATTCGTAAGTACGCATCTGATCTAGTTTGTCACACTCATTGGTAATCAAACGTACTACTTAGGCGTCACCTTAATATGAATCAAATCAAGCAGAAATTACTATCTTCATCAGTAACAAAATATACACAAAAGTGTGTCAAAAGACGGTCAACGTATACTCATTTACTGTCGTTTGCGTGTTCAATTTCGAGAAAGCGTTTCAGCTTATTTATGGCATGGAAAATATACTTCGTTAAGTATTGACAATTTGTCCTGTTCTCTGCTTGGAGTAAAGATTGCAAAGGCATTACTGAGATTTGTTTTAACAACTTCTGTCTGAGTTTAGTATATAAAGGACATTCAATTATGAAGTGATTTTCATCCTCAGTTTTTGAAGCACACGTACACTTTCGGTCAGATGGACAGTAACTAAATATATACAAATTATTAATCAGAGGAAGTGTCGCGAACCGAATTTGTGTCATACTACTCCAAACAATACATGTCGATCAATGAAATGTACTGGAGAGAGAGAGAGAGAGAGAGAGAGAGAGAGAGAGAGAGAGAGAGAGAGAGACAGAGACACAGACAGAGACACAGACAGAGAGAGAGAGACAGAGAGAGAGAGAGAGAGAGAGAGAGAGAGAGAGAGAGAGAGAGAGAGAGAGAGAGAGAGAGAGAGAAGGGAAGAGAGGAGAGGGAGCAGACAAAGGATTTTATTACCAGGGTTGCCGTTCTTTCTGGTGCACTCTCCACCTCGCGGTGCACAGGAACCTGCACAACACCAAACACACTGCTGACAACTGCATGCACAACACCAACACACTGCTGACACAACTGCATGCACAACACCAGCACACTGCTGACAACTGCATGCACAACACCAACACACTGCTGACAACTGCATGCACAACACCAACACACTGTTGACAGCTGCATGCACAACACCAACACACTGTTGACAGCTGCATACACAACACCAACACACTGTTGACAGCTGCATGCACAACACCAACACACTGTTGACAGCTGTAGAGTTGATGACACTCATGGACAACACCA
>JADBJO010000376.1:654742-659742 GCA_016801955.1 Conus betulinus
GGCCAGGCACTTGTTGACGATGCAGCCTCCCTCACTGTAGCTGGCACCGCTGGGCAGACACCGGCCGTCTCTCTGTCATAGCACCTGCTGCACACAGCACCATGACGTCACGACAACCTAATAGCGCCCTGCACACAGCACCATGACGTCACAACAACCTGATAGCACCCTGCACACAGCAACATAACGTCACCACAACCTGATAGCACCCTGCACACAGCAACATGACGTCACCACAACCTGATAGCACCCTGCACACAGAAACATAACGTCACCACAACCTGACAGCACCCTGAACACAGCACCATGACGTCACGATAACCTGATAGCACCCTGCACACAGCAACATGACGTCACCACGACCTGATAGCACCCTGCACACAGCAACATGACGTCACCACAACCTGATAGCACCCTGCACACAGCAACATGACGTCACGACAACCTGATAGCACCCTGTATACAGCAACATGACGTCACGACAACCTGATAGCACCCTGCACACAGCAACATGACGTCACGACGACCTGATAGCACCCTGCACACAGCACCATGACGTCACTACAACCTGATAGCACCCTGCACACAGCAACATGACGTCACGACACCTGATAGCACCCTGCACACAGCAACATGACGTCACGACAACCTGATAGCACCCTGCACACAACATGACGTCCACGACATCCTGACATATTGATAGCACCCTGCACACAGCAACATGACGTCATAACATCCTGATAGCACCCTGCATCCAGCAAAATAACGTTACGACATCCTATCGTATTAACAGGGACCCTGTACACAGCAACATGACGTCACAACATCCTGATGCATTAATAGCAGCTTGCACAAGCAACATGATGTCACGACATCCTGCAAGATGACATCATAACATCCTGACGTATATATAGCACCCTGCACATAGCGACATGACGTCACCACAACCTGATAGCACCCTGCACACAGCACCATGCACACAGCAAAATGACGTCATAGTATCCTGACGTATATATACCACCCTGCACATAGCAACATGACGTCACGACATCCTTATAGCACCCTGCACACGGTAACATGACGTCATAACATCCTGACGTATACATAGCACCACGCACACAGCAACATGACGTCACAATATCCTGATGTATTGATATCACCTGCACAAAGCAACATAACGTCACAAGATCCTGATGTATTGATAGCATCCTGCACACGGCAATATGACGCGCAAAGCAACATAACGTCACAAGATCCTGATGTATTGATAGCATCCTGCACACGGCAATATGACGTCATAACATCCTGATGTTTTTATAGCACCCTGCACACAGCAACGTCACAACATCCTGATAGCACCTTGCACACAGCAGCATGACGTCCCAACATCCTGATAGCAGCCTGCACAGCAACATAACGTCCCAACATCCTGATGGATTGATAGCACTCTGTTAGCAGCACAATGTTATAACACGTGATGTACTGATAGCAACACAATGCTATAACACCTGATGTATCGATAGCAACACAATGTTATAACACCTGATGTACTGATAGCAACACAATGCAATAACACCTGATGTACTGATAGCAACACCATGCTATAACACCTGATGTATTGATAACAACACAATGCTATAACACCTGATGTATCGATAGCAACACAGTGCTATAACACCTGATGTAGGGATAGCAACACAATGTTCGCCTGATGTTTTGATAGCAACACAATCTTATAACACCTGATGTACTGATAGCAACACAATATTATAACACCTGATGTATTGATACAACACAATATTATAACACCTGATGTACTGATAGCAACTCAATGTTGTAGCACCTGATGTATTGATAGCAACGTAAATGCTATATCACCTGATGTATTGATATAGCAACACTATGTTATAACACCTGATGTATTGATAGCAACACAATGTTATAACACCTGATGTACTAAAAGCACCCTGGGCCCAGCAACACAGATGTAAAAGTACCTGACGTATTGGTAATAGTCTGGGACTCTGCAACACAGACGTGAAAATATCTTCATGTATCCACTGGTAATGAAGGGAAAGGGGCACGAGAAAGAATCCTCCGGTGAGTGCTCTATAAGTTTGATCGTCCTTCTTCATTGAGGATCAGGCCACGGCTGTTTGTTTCTCTCTGTATGCGACCAGTAAGTGACACCGTTTCTCTCTGTATGCCGACCAGTAAGTGACAGCTGTTTGTGTCTCTCTGTATGCCGACCAGTAAGTGACACTGTTTCTACTGTCTACCGACCAGTAAGTGACAGCTGTTTGTGTCTCTCTGTATGCCGACCAGTAAATGACACTGTTTCTCTCTGTATGCCTACCAGTAAGTGACAGCTGTTTGTGTCTCTCTGTATGCAGACCAGTAAGTGACAGCTGTTTGTTTCTCTCTGTATGCTGACCGGCGACAGATAGTTGTTTGTTTCTCTCTGTATGCTGACCGTGACAGATAGTTGTTTTTTTCTCTCTGTATGCTGACCGGTGACAGATAGTTGTTTGTTTCTCTCTGTATGCTGACCGGTGAAAGACAGTTGTTTGTTTCTCTCTGTATGCTGACCACTAAGTGACAGTTGTTTGTTTCTCTCTGTATGCCGACCAGTGACAGACAGTTGTCTGTTCCTCTCTGTATGCTGACCATTGATAGACAGTTGTTTGTTTCTCTCTGTATGTTGACCAGTAAATGATACTGTCTGTTTCTCTGTATGCTGACAAAGTAAGTGACAGCTGTTTGTTTCTCTCTGTATGCTGGCCAGTAAGTGACAGCTGTTTGTTTCTGTATGCTGACAAAGAAAGTGACAGCTGTTTCTCTCTGTATGCTGAGCAGTGACAGCTGTTTGTTTCTTTAATCTGACCAGTACGTGACAGCTGTTTGTTTCAGTATGCTGACCAGTAAGTGACAGCTGTTTGTTTCTCTCTGTAGATTGGTGAGGTAATGAGGGTACCTGATGTTCAGTATCTTGCCGTAACATCATCCTTTCCATGGCTTGGATTCTTTTTTCTCTCCGGATCCATTGTGAGTGTCCATGTCCCGCATGCGCCCAGACAGGTGGGATGTACAGGTGCGTGCAGAACAGATGGGATATACAGGTGCGTGCAGAACAGATGGGATATACAGGTGCGTGCAGGAACAGATGGATATACAGGTGCGTGCAGGATCCTGATCTGCTGTTTGATGTAGGTGCTTCTTCTACACAGGTCTGAACTGGACAGTGCTGTGCTGGTCTTTGCTGCCCCTGAAAGGGTTTCTGGTTTGAATGGCTCACTGCTAATGATGCGTCCAAGGTAAGAGAACTGTTTGAAAGACTCCAGCTTCTGACTGTGAAGTTATTATATAACGGTACTGATTGTAGTGTTGCATCTTCAACTTCGTCTTCCTGGCGCTGATTTTCATGCCGTATCTTGCTGATGTTTCATCCAGTCTTTCAACAACTTTGTTGAGTTCTTGTTCACTGCCTGAAAGGCTATCAGTATGATCTTCAAATAGGTTTGTAAAATGTTCCTCAAATGCTGACTGTGCTGACATGATCTTTAAGTTCATCAGTCATGACGCGTTCGAGAAATGTGTTGAAAAAAGTAAAGGAGATAGAAGACAGCTCCGACGAACTCCAACTGAAGTATGAAACCATTCACCAACAGCACTCTGCATGAGCACTGCACCAGCTGCTTTGGAGTACAGTGGCCGAACGGTGTTGATAAGCTCTGTCCAATGTTACATTTCTTCACTGTGGCCCATAGTGCCTTCAGCCAGACTCTGTCCAATGCCTTCTTGAAATTTATGAAGCGAAAAAGAATCTTTCTCTGGAAGGTGACAATCAGTGCCTAAATCCATGGCATGGAGCACTCCCTAGCCTGCCAGATGTTGTTGCAGATGGCATTCAGGATTATTGATTCCTGCATCTCCGCCGTGTTTCAAGAGTTCTGCAGGGAATGTTGTCAATGTTGCAGCCTTCCCACGTTCTGACGATTTCACAGCAGCTATGATTTCTTCGCGGAGTATTGGAAAGTCATTCCCATTTGATGACTCCTTCGCTGTTACACGTTTGAACCTCCTGTGCTGTGTTTGTCGTGGAGTTCAGAGCATTATACCGACTATTGCTGTGAATAAAAGTTCAGGAAGAAAAAAGATATATTAAATGAGACAGAATGATCTATACTTTTTTGATTGCCAGCAGGAGCCAATACGTTTTTGTCCTAGGTAGTCGCTTCTTTTCGGTGCCACACAGTTCCATCAGAATGGGACACATCCATGGGCCGTACATCAGCTGTCTCATCTTTTAGCACAATGTTGTTGCTCGTCCATTGAATCGACGAGGACCACTTCAGTCATCTAGGGAATGTGTGTGTGTGTGTGTGTGTGTGTGTGTGTGTGTGTGTGTGTGTGTGTGTGTGTGTGTGTGGTGTGTGTGTGTGTGTGTGTGTGCGTGCGTGCGTGCGTGCGTGCGTGCGTGCGTGCGTGCGTGCGTGCGTGCGTGCGTGCGTGCGTGCGTGCGTGCGTGCGTGCGTGCGTGCGTGCGTGCGTGCGTGTGTGTGTGTGTGTGTGTGTGTGTGTGTGTGTGTGTGTGATGATTTGTGGATACGCAGGTGGTTGATCAAGCCGATGCGTGCACGGTATGTGCGGTGACAGCTTGGACAGGGAATGTGGGAGACCTGCCCTTGAGTGCTGGCGCGGGCTTTCCTTGCCTGTCTCTTTCGTTGCGCTGCAGCTGTCCTCCTTTCTTCACTTAAACTTAAACCTTTGTGGATAGAGTAGCGCCATCAAGCTCGATCCACTGTAGTTTGTTCCCATTTGTCAGGGTTGATGTTAAACGCTTTCAAGAATGTTTTGACAGTGTTTTCTGGAGCGTTTCTACTGACCTCAGTGGGAACGCTTTCCCTGTTGCAGCTTACTGCAGAGGAGTCTCTTGGGTAGACGGTGGTCTGGCATGCGAGCTACATGACCTGCCGATCGAAGCTGAGACAGCATCAGGA
>JADBJO010000376.1:674742-687242 GCA_016801955.1 Conus betulinus
GGTGGATGCAGAAAAAGAAAATGCTTGACGAGTGAGTGCATGAAATGGTTTAATGTTTGTAATGTATTTACCAGTTGAAGTACCTTGGGGAGTATATTGATCAAGAAATATGACAAGATCGCTGATTACTGTTATATTTGGACGGTAATTAGGTAGAATTATTCGCGCGTGAGCACCTGCGGAGGTGCGTTCACGTGTTTGTGTGTGTGTGTAGTAGTAGTAGCAGTAGTAGTAGTAGTAGTAGTAGTAGTACTTTAATTTAACGTCTGTTCACAAATTATGTGATATTAGACAAGTGTGTGTGTGTGTGCGTGCGTGTGTGTGTGTGTGTGTGTGTGTGTGTGTGTGTGTGTGCTCGCGCGTGCGTATATGTGTGTGTATGAGCGCACGCGCGCGTTCGTGTGTGTGGATAGCATTGTTATTATTTGCGTTCTGTTTTCCATTAGTTTGCCACTGAAATCAAATCATTTGTATTCCCCCTGTCACAGGGGCTTCTAGCTAATGACAGTAAAAACATCAATGTGTCAAAGTGTCAGAGTCTGTTTCTGTCAGTGGCGTCTCTTTCAGAACAAGTCCTGACCCCACCTGGCCACAGCCACACTGACTTCAGCTGTCAGTGTTCTCCTCACAGCCTGCCGCCTGAAGGTCGCACCATCAAATGACAGGTGGGCAGTATCTGCGTCCACCATCAGCCCAGTCCCAGACCCAACGACAGCCAAGTTACGGAATAGTCATGAGCTTACCGGCAGGTCATCACAAAGCATCAGCATGTGATGCTTTCTGTTTCCAAACAACTTTCACATTACTGCCATGATGCTTTCTGTTTCCAAACAGCTTCACACTACTACCATGATGCTTTCTGTTTCCAAACAACTTCACATTACTGCCATGATGCTTTCTGTTTCCAAACAACTTCACATTACTACCATTACATTAATTGTTATAGAAGTCACATCTCCATTATGACAGTGCTGGTTACCCAAACACCATGGCACACAATGGCGTGACACCAATCGTTAGCAACCGGCTTCACATCACCTCATAGGCCAGGGACAGGGAGGACGGTATACCCACTTTACATGACAAGTTAAACATGGAATTTCACGGAATGTAATGTCATACGGTGCTGGAGATAACATGTTTTTAATTGGGACTCCAGCAGAGGGAGATACTGGCATGACGTCATCAGGGGACTGACCACCGGCGGAATCACACACATGTTAAGAGAAACAGGTTCTCTATACCTAATCTTAATATTCATTATCCTTCGTTTGATATTACCGTTAAGTACATCATCAGCCAGGTCTGTCAAAGGTAATTAGTCCTGGTGATTATGAATCATGCTTGATCTAGGATCGTTCGATCATTCACTGAACACACGGGACGAGCGAGTGTAATACAGCAGACATGACCCCCTGACAGCAGGAAGTATTTGCTGACTAAAGAAATATTTGCTGACTAAAGAAGTACTTGCTGACTAAAGAAGTACTTGCTGACTGAAGAAGTATTTGCTGACTAAACAAGTACTTGCTGACTAAATAACTATTTGCTGACTGAAGAAGTATTGTTTGCTGACTAAAGAAGTACTTGCTGACTAAAGAAGTATTTGCTGACTAAAGAAGTACTTGCTGACTAAAAGACGTATTTGCTGACTAAAGAAGTATTTGCTGACTAAAGAAGTACATGCTGACTAACGAAATATTTGCTGACTAAAGAAGTATTGCTGACTAAAGAAGTAATTGCTGACTAAAGAAGTACTTGCTGACTGAAAATTGTGGGTGTCCGAGATAAAACAAACAAACAAAAAAATAGAATACCGCAAACTAGAAGGAATTAAAACATTCTTATCATTTTGGAGAGAGAGAGAGAGAGAGAGAGAGAGAGAGAGAGAGAGAGAGAGAGGTGGTGGTGGTGGTGAGGGTTATGATAATGTTGTTGATGATGATGATGATGATGGTGATGATGATGATGATGATGATGATGATGATGATGATGAATGATGATGATGATGATGATGATGAGATGATGATGATGATGATGATGATGATGATGATGATGATGATGATGGTGATGATGATGATGATGATGATGATGATGATGATGATGATGATGATGATGATGATGATGATGATGATGGAGATGATGATGATGATGATGATGATGATGGATGATGATGATGAGATGATGATGATGGAGATGATGATGATGATGATGATGATGATGATGATGATGGTGATGATGATGATGATGATGATGATGATGATGTTTATTTTCAAGGGTACTGTATGAGCAAGTACATGATTTTCCATCTATCCCTTGCTCTGGACATTGACAAACCGTGTCAATCCAACTGAAAAAAGCACATTTCATTTTTGACAAGCAGGTGTAAAAAATACAATACAAAGCAAATGAAGGGGAAGAAGAAACAGAAAGGCAAGCACTTTCCCTAGCAGTATTTTATATATATATATATATATATATACATATATATATATAGATATATATATAGATACATATATATATATATATATATATATATATATATATATATATATATATATATATATATTTTTAGGGGGGTGATAAGCCTTCATATCTGCAGTGGTAGATAATTCTGCCTAACTGACAGTATGTGCTTGAGTGGGTGAATGGGGAATAATAAATGCTTCTCAAAATGAACCTTCAGCAAGCTTATAGTCTCCGAAGCGGGAGACAATCTCCAATGGGGAGGAAGCTCACTAACATATAACTCTGGTCAGATACCGGTATTTCGCAATACCGTAGTATGTTTTCAGTCAACAATTTTCAGTCAGCAAGTACTTCTTTAGTCAGCAATTACCACTGCAGATATGAAGGCTTATCACCCCCCTATTTCTACAGTCTAAGACATAAGAGCAATCTTTGTTTATAATTCAATATTTCTTGCAGTCATTGCAACACCAAGCTGCTCTGTAAGTTGCTGCTGGAATGGTGCTCGGTACTTATCCTTGGAATTTATTAGTTTATTGTAATTTAGTCCCTTGCGGATTCATTCCAAGAACTGGCCCTCCGCACTTGTGTCTTAAGAGTTTATCTTTTTATATTTTCTACTTGTCATAAGAAAATGTAGCTTGTTTTGCTCTTTCATGATTTTCTTTTGCTTCTTAAGTGGCACTTTTGGTTCGGGTTTTGTTAACTCAGCAAACATACTACGGTATTGCACGCCAGCCTTTTTCTGGGATAGCATTCTTCTTAAAACCGAAAAGGCAGTGGGGGTCAAATTACCACTTTCCGCGGTCACTGAGGAGAAACAATCAGGTTTCGAAATACCGGTATCTGACCAGGAGTTATATGTTAGTGAGCTTCCTCCCCATTGGAGATTGTCTTCCACTTCGGAGACTATAAGCTTGCTGAAGGTTCATTTTGAAAAGCATTTATTATTCCCCATTCACCCACTCAAGCACATACTGTCACCTAGGCAGAATTATCTACCACTGCAGATATGAAGGCTTATCACCCCCTATTTCTACAATCTAAGACATAAGAGCAAGCTTTGTTTATAATTCAATATATATATATATATATATATATATATATATACATACATACAATGTTATAAAGAACGGTCTTTTATGATAGATAGATAGATAAAATCTATAGACATTCATTCATACTTACATACACCCACATGCATACGTACATACATGCACACACATACATACATCCATCAGTCACGCATACACACATAAATACATGTATCTATTCGCTCTGTGTGTGTGTGAGAGTGAGAGAGAGAGAGAGAGAGAGAGCATTATGATGTGTTCTCTTTTGCCTCAAATATTAGCATGCCACATATTACTAGCAGTTTCAATTGAACAGCGGCAAAGTATCAATAAAATCAACAATCAGCACGGCATTCAGTAATATCATATATGTATATATATATATATATATTTCAATGCATTGGTAAATTCAGCAGTAAACATAACATTTCATTTCTCATGATGCGATTATTAAAAGAATCAACAGGTAGGAAAGCGGCTGCAACAGTTACACACACACAGCAAAACAAACGGTGTTTGTCGTAGTTCATGCACAATGGCTTTCAGAATGATGCCTGGCTTTGAGTGTTTGGTAAGCTTTGCCCCAAAATATTCTGTATTTGAGGGCACCAGAAATGCCATGGAGGTATCAAAGCAGTCTACCTATGTACGATACACTTGATTTAAACAATTCTGTCCTGAGTGTGGGATTCTGGCATTTGAATTTTGAGGAATTATGTTAGATTTGGATGAAGAGTCTGTCGGATGAGCCAGACGCGGTGTTCCTCGAAGTTGGAGTATGGCTGCCTTAATGACGGAATGAAAAAAAAAAAAAAAAAAAAAAAAAAAAAAAAAAAAGGGGGTCATACACACACAACTCCACTCCCTTTGTTGGGTAGATGGGATTAACTTGCCTGTTTATACAGGAAGTGTCCGCAGGAGTATCAGCCTGCGTACGCAGAGAAAAAAATCAGACGCAGTTTTTTTCTTTCTTTCTTTACATAGGGACACATTTACTGACAACATACATTTCTTATAGCGGGAACACTCCTGTATTAGTATAATCCCACCTCATTCAGACTTGATGATAAAGAACCGCTTTGAGTGCTCTTTTGTACAGGGTTTCATGGCATGGTCAGTATCAGCTTCACAGACGAGCGGAACATTCTACCTGTTACAAAAGACATAAACAATATGGACAGCAGCACATGTGTCTGAAAGACGTCAGCACCACCTGCTGCCCTACATGGTGACTTCCCCATTAGTGTGAAGAGGAGGCCAAGCTGATGTCAGCGCTCCCCTGTCATGATAGAAAAGGACATTCTGACGTCAGCATTCCCCTAGCATGGTATGACCATTGTGAGGTAAAAGAGGGTATTCTGACCTGAACACTTCCCTGATATATCACATATCATGAAGTGAAAGAAGAGAACACTCTGACGACAACACCACCTAACATAATTTTATGCACGATTGGAAGGGGAGGGTATTCTGACGTCAACACTCCCCTGATATAATGTTATCGGTAGGAGTAAAGAGGAGAACACTGTGACGTCACTCCCCTGACGTGATGTCATCATTGAGAGTAAGACGAGGGCAATCTGTGGTGAACACTCCCTGACATCATGTCGTAAGTCAGAGAAAGAACAGGGTGTTCTGACGTCAACACTTCCCTGACATGACGTCATCAGTGAGAGTTGGAAAAGGACACTCTGTCAACACTTCCCTGACATGACGTCATCAGTGAGAGTTGGAAAAAGGACACTCTGTCAACACTTCCCTGACATGACGTCATCAGTGAGAGTTGGAAAAAGGACACTCTGTCAACACTTCCCTGACATGACGTCATCAGTGAGAGTTTGGAAAAAGGACACTCTGTCAACACTTCCCTGACATTACGTCATCAGTGAGAGTTGTAAAAGGCACTCTGTCAACACTTCCCTGACATGACGTCAGTAACAGAAAGAGGAGGCATTCTGACGTCAACACTACCTTGGAAAGATGTTGTTAGGATGGGTAAGAGGACGGCATTCTGACGTCACAATTCACTGGACATGATGCTATCGGTGTATGAGGAAGAGGAGGTCATTCTGACGTCATAATTTACCTGTCAAATTTCAACCGTGTGAGGAAGAGAAGGCATGTTGACGGCACAACTTTCATGTCACGATGCTATCGTTGTGAGGAAGAGAAGGGCATTCTGACCTCATAACTCGTCTAACATGATGTCAATAGTGCGAGAAAAACGACGGTATCTTGACGTCACAACTCACCTGTCATGATGCCGTTGGTGTTAGGTAGGGGTGGGCATTCTGACGTCGGTTGGCTGTTTGCCAGCTTACATGAGCTGTCTCCAATCTTCGCCGTTTGTCGCCACACATTGATCTCGAGGTTTGTTGCTTCTTTTTCTTTTTTAAAATAACCCTTTTGGCTTGTTTAGATGTTCATTAATAACATAAATTCTTGAAAGATGCGTTAGTTTTTAGGTGCGTTACTCTCTCGTTTCCAAGCTCTCTCTCACACACACACACACACACACACACACACACACACACACACACACACACGCACGCACGCACGCACGCACGCACGGCACGCACGCACGCACGCACACACACACACACACACACACACACACACACACGCACGCACACACCACACACACACACACACACACACACACACACACACGCTTGAAATACAAAGTAACGTTCGCTTATTTAATACACAATACAACACAGGAAAACGAATTTTTCCAGTTATGTGTACAGTAGATTCTACAAATAACAGAAATAAAAATGGGCATAATGATAGCTTCTATATGGCTTTCATGATAGGATTAACATGCATGGAAAGTGCACAAACTAGTTCTTGTGGCATTGCTTGACCCAAGTGCACAAACTAGTTCTTGTGGCATTGCTTTGACCAGGAGACTGTCACGGTCATACCGCCAGCTGTGTACAAAGAATTGTGCCATCTGAAAGAGTCTTCTCTGGGACGTTGGATGATGACCCATTTGTGGAAAATCCACACAGCTACTTTGTACCATGAAGACGTCTTGCTTTGTTTCTCTGTTTAATGGTTTTCTTTGTGTACTATGGCTTGTTGTAAGTAACATTGCTATCCTTTCTAGTTTTTTTTTTCTGCTTTTTTCATTTCCAGAAAACATTGATTAAACTTTTCCATTTTCAGAAAACAGTGACTCAGCCTTTCAATTCTCGGAAAATATTGACTTAACCTCTTTTCCCCATTTTTCAGCAAACAGATGACTACCATGTTAGACATTACAGACCGTATATTCCAGTTTTCCAACATATTTATATTAAGTTTCAAAATGGAGGGACTGATGACGGAGAACGAAGCAAAATTTAGAAAGAGTGGGGGTTAGTTGAAGAAGGACATTGTAACATGCCAGGTTAGGACAAGGACATTGACAAACAAAGTACAGGACAAGACACGATGCATTTCGACCTCTTGGGTCTTCTTCAAGTCAAAAAAAAAAAAATCACATTTAACATTAAGGACAGTACAAACAAAGAACGAAGAGAGACTTATCTGATGTCCATGTGGTGTGCTGTGAAGAATGGCCGACAGAAAGGAAATGACAGAGGATTTATGGGGAGAGGAAAAGGAGTGTGTGTGTGTGTGTGTGTGGGGGGGGGGGGGGGGGGGGGGGGGCGTGGAGGGAGGGAGGGGATGAGTGAGGCGACGACGGGGTTGTGTGGTTAGTTTTATTGGGGTGGTGTGGTATATGTGACGGTTGTGGTTAGGGTGGATTGATAATAATGCTAAGAGAGGGGAGTTTGATATATATATATAATATATATATATATAATTTATATATATACACATATGTGTGCGTGTATATATATATATATATATATATATTATATATATATATATATTATATATATATATATATAAGGGATGGTAATAGTGATAATGATAGTGCTAGTAATTATGACAAATAAGTAGAAAAATAAAATGAGACTAACTGTAATTAAAGGGGAGGGTGAGGGTGGGGAGTAGGGTAGTGTGTGGGGGGGGGGGGGAGGCAAGAGAAGGAGGGCTCATATATCTCCATCCACTATGAGGAGGGGGGGGGGAGAGGTTCATACAAATAGTGCTGTTGAGAAAGTAAACAATGCTGTGGGATGATTTTTATTGTAACAGGTGCAATAATGTGTTGGCGATAATGTGCAGATGTTGGTTGAGAAGAAGATAGCAATGCCCTCCTTGCCCCTCTCCCCCCCCCCCCCCCCCCCCCAACCCCCCCCCCCCCCCCCCCCACACACACACACACACTACCCTACTCCCCACCCTCCCCTCCCCTTTTAATTACAGTTAGTCTCATTTTATTCTTCTACTTATTTGTCATAATTACTAGCACTATCATTATTACTATTACACACCCCTTTATATATATATATATATATATATATATATATATATATATATATATATATATATATATAGCGATATACATATACATATGTATATATATATACATATATATATATATATATATATATATATATATATATATATATATAATATTATATATATATATATATATCTCCCCACCCCCCCCCCCCCCCCTCTTAGCATTATTATCAATCCACCTTAACCACAACCGTCACATATACCACACCACCCCAATAAACTAACCACACAACCCCATCGCCTCACTCATCCCCTCCCTCCACGCAACCCCCCCCCCCCCCCCCCCCCCCCAAACTCCTTTCCTCTCCCATAATCCCCTCTGTCATTTCCTTCTGTCGGCCATTTTTCACACCACACCACATGGACATCAGATAAGTTTCTCTTCGTTCTTTGTTTGTACTGTCCTAAATGTTAAATGTGAATTTTTTTTTTTTTAACTTGAAGAAGACCCAAGAGGTCGAAATGCATCGTGTCTTGTCCTGTACTTTGTTTGTCAATGTCCTAGGCGGCAACCAACCCCCACTCTTTCTAAATATTTATTATAGGTAAGTGCAGACGCTTAAAATCTCAATCTGCTGGTTTCTACCCTTCTTTTTTGTATGCTATTTACCCTTTTTCTTTATAGCCTGTTTACCTTTCTTTTCTTTACAACCTGTTTACCTTTCTTCTTTGTAGCCTGTTCATCTTCTTTTTTGCAGCCTGTTTACCTTTCTTCTTTGTAGCCTGTTCACTTATCTTTCTTCTTTGTAGCCTGTTTACCTTTCTTCTTTATAGCCTGTTTACCTTTCTTCTTTGTAGCCTGTTTATCTTTCTTCTGTGTAGCCTGTTTATCTTTCTTCTTTGTAGCCTGTTCACTTATCTTTCTTCTTTGTAGCCTGTTCACTTACCTTTCTTCTTTGTAGCCCTGTTCATCTTTCTTCTTTGTAGCCTGTTCACTTATCTTTCTTCTTTGTAGCCTGTTCATCTTTCTTTTTTGTAAGGCAACCCACGGAGGAGACACTGCACTGCACTGCTGCCGAGTCACTTCAGTGGTGTTCAGTGGCGCCTGTTCTGATCTAACATACGCAGGACACCACCTACTAAGCCCCCTACTGACGACAATAATTGCTTAGTCGCGGAGCCGGCGTGAGTGAGCTCTCCCTCCGGAGGGCGCCACCACGTCCGTCAACGACAGCCCCATGGACCGCCGATACCGGTGACCCCGACGGAACCAAACCAAGGCCACAGACGTGGAGAGGACATCGAAACTGAGGTCACCATGAGAGCAGGGCATGAAGGGCCACAGAATTTGAGACTTTTTTTTTTTTTATGCTGATCGATGAGAATGAGGATGATTATGATGATGCTACGGATTTCCATTTCGGTCTGAGACTACATGACAGGGCTGTACTCTACGCTTCCTTTCATAATATATCCCGGCGTCAACCAGGCCCGAGAGATACAGACACCTGCAGTGTTGGTCAGGAAATTGAGCAACACTCTCAGAAACGCATCCATTAAGTGGATGAAACTCGACTGTGTGGTCCCAGTCTTCCCAACTGAGTCCGCAGCAAACTCAACTCTGGGTAGCCTGTTCACTTACCTTTCTTCTTTGTAGCCTGTTCACCTTTCGTCTTTGCAGCCTGTTCACTTATCTTTCTTTTTTGTAGCCTGTTTACCTTTCTTCTTTGTAGCATGTTTACCTGTCTTCTTTGTAGCCTGTTCACTTATCTTTCTTCTTTGTAGCCTGTTTACCTTCTCCTTTATAGCCTGTTTACCTTTCTTCTTTGTAGCCTGTTCACTTATCTTTCTTCTTTGTAGCATGTTCACTTATCTTTCTTCTTTGTAGCATGTTCACTTATCTTTCTTCTTTGTAGCCTGTTTACCTTTCTTCTTTGTAGCCTGTTTACCTTTCTTCTTTGTAGCATGTTCACTTACCTTTTTCTTTGTAGCCTGCTAACTTACCTTTCTTCTTTGCAGCTGTTAACTTATCTTTCTTTTTTGTAGCCTGTTCGTTTATATTTTTTCTTTTGTAGCCTGTTAACTTTATCTTTCTTCTTTGTAGCCTGTTAACTTATCTTTCTTCTTTGTAGCCTGTTAACTTATCGTTCTTCTTTGTAGCCTGTTAACTTATCGTTCTTCTTTGTAGCCTGTTAACTTATCTTTCTTCTTTGTAGCCTGTTAACTTATCTTTCTACTTTCTAGCGCGCTCGCTCATCTTTCTTCTCTCTGGCCTGTTCGCTTATCTTTCTTCTTTCTAACGTTTTTTCTCTCTTTTTTTTCTACCCTGTTCGTTTATTTTTCTTCTTTCTAGCGTGTTTCCTTATCGTTTTTTTTTTTTCTTTCTAGCCTGTTCGGTTGCCTGTCTTCTATCTAGCCTTTTTTTTTTTTTCTTTTTTTAGCCTGTTCGTTTATCTTTCTTCTTTCTAGTCTTTTGGCTTCTCTTTTTTTCTTCGTAGTCTGTTCACTTATCTGTCTTCTTTCTAGCATGTTCGTTTATCTTTCTTCTCTTCCGCCTGTTCGCTTATCTTTCTTCTTTCTAGCCTGTTCGTTAATCTTTCTTCTTTCTAACCTGTTCGTTTATCTTTCTTCTTTGTAACCTGTTCATTTATCTTTCTTTTTTTCTAGCCTGTTCGTTTATCTTTCTTCTTTCTAGCCTGTTCGCTTATCTTTTTCTCTTTTACCTGTTCGTTTTTCTTTCTTCTTCTAGCCTGTTCGCTTATCTTTCTTCTTCTCTTTCGCCTGTTCGCTTATCTTTCTTCTTTCTCGCCTATTCGTTTCTCTTTCTTCTTTCTCGTTTGTTCGCTTATCTTTCTTCTCTCACGCCCGTTCGCTTATCTTTCTTCTCTCTCGCCTGTTCGCTTATCTTTCTTCTTTCTCCCCAGTTTACTTATTTTTCTTCTTTCTCGCCTTTTCGCTTATGCTGATGTGCTGAAATACGATGTTGTCACACTGAAATACACTGGAACAGTGACCTGACTGCTTTGTTTTCTGTCTGATATGGACGCTGTACGTGTCTGGTTTATCTTCTGTGTCACTGACACGTTCATTCACTGGTTGGTCATCAATTCTGGTTTCTGATGTTCAAAACGGCTTGACTGTCTTCTGTGCTGTTTGCTGGCTGCTCTTGGTAATGATCGCGTGCAGCTAGAAAGATTCATTTGATCAATTTTTTGTGTGTGTGCTTCATGAATCGATTTCGTCAGATCTTTGCCACAAAATCTTACAGAAAATATCTGACTATCTTGTTGATCTTATTGCCTCTGCAGAGAGAGAGAGAGAGAGAGAGAGAGAGAGAGAGAGAGAGAGAGAGAGAGAGAGAGAGAAGGGCACCAGAATTAACACTGATAGGGAATTAGGAATCCCCGTAAAAGAATGATTCGTTGTTAGAAAATAGTCGTCACCAAAGTCACTGCAAGCATTATCTTTGACTTTAATTTAAAAAAAAAAAAAACCCAACCATAACCGAAAAAGGAAAAGAAGTAGGACATGGATTGGGCACAACAGCAAATCCACACCGGTGGACAGCCACAACACTGACGCTGCAAAAGCCCCAGCCCCTCCCCGCCCCTCAACCAGCCCCTCCCCGCCCCTCAACCAGCCCCTCGACCAGCCCCGCCCCGCCCCTCAACAGCCGCCATCCACAGCGACACGGCAATCCTTACAGCGTGTCAATACTTGTGATGCAAAACACATGTCAGTCTTTGACATACACAGACGTTTCGCTCTTTGCTCTGCACCTCGTCAGAATGTGTAACACACTGACACTTCACTTTCACTATACACAGGCATGACAAATGATTGTAACACTTTAACATACCTATCTTTACAATACTACATCATGTAACTTTTTTCAGTGTAACATGTCATTCTTGGCCATAAAACATGTAATTCTGTACACATTCGTCAATCTTTGCAATGCAAGACATCCATTTTTTTTCCCATAAAACGTCTCAATCTTTGCTTTATAACGTATCGATCTTTGTAATCCACTAAAACGCCAATCTTTGCAATTCAAAAGCAAATCTTCTTACCACAAGATGTTGGTCTTTGCAGTAGAAATAATAATAATAATAATAATATAGTTATAAATAACAATGTAGTGGAAGCCAAGGAGTCTTTCCACTTTCTTGTAGGATTCATATCTTCACTCATTTACAAGAAACAGCTGACTCACTTACTATACAACATATCGTGCACACACGATGGGACAATGTCTGAAATGCTCGACTGAAGAAAAAAAAAAAGGTTTTGAGGTGTGTCTCAATGGGAGGTAATTTGGAAGATTGTGCAAAGTGACAGGCAGTGAAATCTAAACAGTAGGAGCGGCAAAGCCGAATGAATGCTCAGCAAATGATTTTTGATTCTGCTTTGGAATCCTCTGGATTCTGATGCAACAGCTCAATATTTGCAATACAAGATGCCAATCTCTGGAACACACCAATTTGTTCATCTTTGCAGTATAGCATGTTAACATTTGCACAACTCTAACAGGTCGATCTTTGCAATACTCAGACATGTCAAGCCTTGCAATGCAACGCGTTGATCTTTACAATA
>JADBJO010000376.1:692242-699659 GCA_016801955.1 Conus betulinus
TATGTATAGGTGGAAAGTCGATGCTTCTACAACAAAATTCAGCAAAAATGCCTCATGTGTTTGTGGACAGAATATTACAGCTGGTCATATTCTCTCATGTACCGCTATCAAACTATTTATGCCCATGCTTTTTACATATACTATTAGAAATATTTTTGAATCACCGGTATTAACCTACGAATTCTTTCTTTCTTTATTAAAGAGTCCCATAAGTAAGTACTTATAGTTTCTCACATTTATCATCTCATACTTATGAGGTTACTTTTAAGCGAGTCAATCATATAGCTTCTGCTAAATGTATAAAAATATACGAAAGGACCAACTTTATTCGTCCCCCCTACTTCTCAGTCTTTTCTCCCACATCTAAACCATTTGTAGCTTCCTAGTGTTATCATTAGGGTTTGGTGTGGTTATTTGTTTTGGGGTTGATGGGTTTTTTTTTTTTGTTTGTTTGTTTGTTTGTTTGTTTTGTCTAATATCACTAGAGAGGATAGACGTTGAATTTGAAACTAACACACATATAAGAAAAAAAACCTAACGCAGACACTGTTGTTCTCAGTCGTCATTCCTAAAGACAGAAATGGGAAACGAATGAACGACTCAGAATTTGTTGAAAAATGTGGCAAAACACACAAGTACATAACATAAAAAAGGTTTGTTGAAATTGCGATATGAAGAATAGAATGACCGACTGATCCAATGGCTGGCTGTCTGCCTGATTGACTGACTGACCAACCGACTGGCTAATTTGACTGGCTAACTGACTCAGTCTGGCCCACTTTCAGTTTGACTGACAACAGCTGTGCTTTACCATAGATGGCATCTGGCGGTTTTTAAAACGAAATGCTTTCAGAATATCTGTCTGGATGGAGAGCAGGCACCCCCTGATGCAATTCGTTCATTTAGCGCCTGAATGACTTCGTTCTGATCAGTTGGAGGAAGAAGTCTGTCAGGATGGGGACTGCAGAGAGGGGAGAGGGAGGAGGGGGGGGGGGAGCGCGGGGAGGGATGGAAGGGGTAGGGGTAGGGGGGGGGAGGGAGGGGTAACGGTAGAGTGGGGAGTAGACAAGAGAACCGGGGAAGGCTGAGGGTGAGGGTGAGGGTGGAGTTAGTTTAAGACACAGCTCTTCCCAGGGATATCCAGCCAACCCCTGTCGTTGGTCGGAAAAGAGGAGAGGAGGCGGGGATGGGGGATGGGAGTGGGGGATGGGGTGGGGGACAGTAGGCTTATGTCTTCAGAGCAGTGGAAGTTCCCTGGCCCGCAAGGAAAACGCAGACAGCTGCCACTGCTGAACTGACCACATGCCCAACAGCACAAAACACCCAGACTCCGCTTGATGATCCATTAATATGAACTTCGGAGTCTCAGCCTTGATCAGGCCATCAGTCTCAGCTTTGATCAGGCCATCAATCATGTCAGCAGCTGGCATGTGTATTGATCTTGGCCTGTTTGCCGGCTAGGATGAGAGAAAATATCCTGCAGAAGTCGTGTCATGTTTTATAGTGCATTAATCATCTGAAGGCCAAAGTAAAGCAGGCAAGGCGTGTGTTGATCATCTTTGTGATGTTTTGGAGACAGGTGTGCGTACTTGAATAAATCACTGGACAGATTCAAATCATCAGTCACAGCCCACACCGTGCCACAACAGGATATGCATATAAATTATGTGGAGATAAGAAGGAAATAAAGAAAATCAGCTGTGGGCGATCATTTTCTATAAGTAAATGTGTGTGTTTCAAACCAGTGTGTATTCACCACAAAAACTCACCCAACAGCGTACAGTATGAACAGTCCGTTATGTTTTTCCCAACCCTTTCCGTATAGTATCTTGTTTTACACACACACACACACACACACACACACTGGTCTACCTACATTATGGGGTATGTGTGTAGAGCTGGCCTTTCGTCATCATTGCGGACAACACATGAACGGATCTGTGTGGTTAATGTTTTCTCAGGTATCGCTTATTTTGTTTTGTTTAATTAATGAATGCCCATGTGTTCGTAACTGCTTTTATAGCAGTTCAACGTAGTTGACACCTCATTACCGCTGGCAGGAAACAGTATCGGCGCGTGTGTGAAGCCAGGTGTGTGTGCACTGAGTGATTACAATGGTATTGGGGGAAGTTTTGGGCGCTTTATTTTCGCCTGGCTAGAGATGATTTACACGCCAGTGGAGGGAGCGTTGTTGCGGGCCTATGGGACAGTTCTCCACAAACTTCCTGATTCCCCCACACCCTCCGTAAGGAAGTTGGAGTTTTGAATTTTCCTTCACGAATCGCCAAATTCTTACACACACACACACACACACACACACAATGCAGGGTTTGTATAGCAGCGGATTTACAACTGTGGTAGATTCATTTGTTGAGTTTTTAATGTAGTACAGGTTTTGTATATTGGAGGATTTACAGAGTGGACAGCTTTACATAATATATAATGGAGGCTTTACACAATAGGTGGTTTATAGAGAGGAAGGTTTATTTAGTGGATGGTTTATATAGTAAAGAGTTTCTACAGTGGAGGATTTCCACATGGAAGGTTTACATAGTAGTAGACAGTTTACACAATGGAAGATTTACATCGTGGAGGGTTTACATAATGGAATGTTTATGATGCGGAGAGGGTTTACATAGTGAAAGATTTAAATATCACATTTTTTTTCTTTCTTTCTTTCTTTCTTTCCTGTTCCTGGCCATGCTATATCCTCAGTCCTGTCAGCAAGCGCGGCGAAGTTCACAGTCTGCCGCAGAGACCTCCTCCACCCCCCCCCCCCCCCCCCCCCCGGTCCCCACTGCTTCTCCTGGACCTCAGCTGGACTGGGCCACGTCTGGCGGCTTGAAGGGAGGGGCAGGACTGTTGGATGTGGGTGAGAGTTTGGAAGCCTGTGCCTCAAGGGCACCGGTCAGTATGAGAGAGAGGTCAGAGGGTTTAGATCGTGGAAAGTTTATACAACGGTGGTTTCATATGATATAATTACACAATAGATGTTGATACACTGAGATCATGTAAAGTTTGGGATTTCCATGGTGGATAGTTTCTATGGTAGAGGATTGATACAGTGGAGGATTTTTACATTGTGGAAGGTTTATACAGAGGAGGTTTTACAAAGTGGGGGGAATGCAATGGAAAGTTTATTTTGTAGACAGTTTATAAAGTGGAGGATGCACGCGGTGGAGTGATTTAATAGTGGATGGTTATATCGCGGAGGGTTTGCATAATGGAAGGAAAAACCTGCCTAGCCGAGAGTTTACATAGCGGAGAGTTAACGATAGCGGAGAGTTTACATGATGAAGTCTTAATATTGAAAGGTTTGTACAATGTGGGTGTACAGAACAGAGGATAGAGTGAGGGCTCACATAATGGGACGGTTTATACACTGGAGGGTTTGCACGTGGAGGTTTACATAGTGGAGGGCTTACATAATGGGAAATGTATAGAGGGGATAGTTTACGTAATGGTTTGTATAGTAGAAAGGTTATATAGTGGAGGGCTTACATAATGGGGGATGTGTATAAGGGATATTTTGCGTAATAGTTTGTATAGTAGAAAGGTTTATATACTGAAGGGCTTACATAATGGGAGATTTGTCTAGGGGATAGTTCGCGCAATGGTTTGTGTGGTGGACAGGTTTATATAATGAAGGGCTTACAGAATGGAAGATGTATATAGGGGATAGTTTACGTAATGATTTGTATAGTGGAAAGGTTTATGCAATGAAGGGCTTGCATAATGGGAGATGTATCTAGAGATAGTTTACGTAATGGTTTATATAGTGGAAAGGTTTATATAGAGGAGGGTCTACACAGTGGTAGGTTTATAGCAATGAATTCATGTTGCTCATAGACCAACCGATCGCCAATATCAGGGCTGTCACCTTGTCGAAATAAATCTCTATATAAATGTAACAACAACAACAATCCCACACAAACATGACTCATAAAAAGGGAATTTCCGAAAACACACTGAAATTGCCTTGAAATCATTCAAACGTAAAATCTCAGTTCATATGAAACATGTTCATCACCTTGAGAAACTTAAAAATCACATCAGATGAAATATCTCCCATTTCGTTAGAACATGTTTTGTAGCGAGTGATACGTCACACGGAATGCACCACGGAGTTTCTTGACCTCGCTAAAGATGAATGGGTGGCAAAGGAGTGGCCTGTGTGAATCGGCACACTGCTGTGGTTCTTCACGGCCATCGGCACACTGCTGTGGTTCTGCACGGCCATCGGCACACTGCTGTGGTTCTGCACGGCCACCGTTGGGGTAGATTCATATAGTGAAGGGTTTGTGTGGTGGAGCGTTTACACAGAGTGGATTAAGGTACTGGAGGATTTATAAAGTGAAGGGTTTGTGTGGTGGAGCGTTTACACAGAGTGGATTAAGGTACTGGAGGATTTATAAAGTGAAGGGTTTGTGTCGTGGAGGGTTTACACAGAATGGATTAAGGTACTGGAGGATTTATAAAGTGAAGGGTTTGTGTCGTGGAGGGTTTACACAGAGTGGATTAAGGTACTGGATGATTTATGAAGTGAAGGGTTTGTGTAGTGGAAGTTTACACAGAGTGGATTAAGGTACTGGAGGATTTATAAAGTGAAGGGTTTGCGCAGTGGAGGGTTTACGCAGAGTGGATTAAGGTACTGGAGGATTTATAAAGTGAAGGGTTATAAAGTGGAGAGTTTCTATAGTGGAGGGTTTAAGTAGTGGAAGGGGTTACATAGTGAATGGTTTATATGGTGGGAGGGGGGGGGGGGAGAGGCGGTAAGTAGTGGAAGGGATTACATAGCGAATAGTTACATGGTGGAGGGTTTAAGTGGTGGGACGGTTATATAGTCAATGGTTCATATGATGGGAGGTTTAAGTAGTGTGTGTGTGTGTGTGTGTGTGTGTGTGTGTGTGTGTGTGTGTGTGTGTTATAGTGAATGGTTCATATGATGGGAGGTTTAAGGTGTGTGTGTGTGTGTGTGTGTGTGTGTGTGTGTGTGTGTGTGTGTGTGTGTGTGTGTGTGTGTGTGTTATAGTGAATGGTTCATATGATGGGAGGTTTAAGGTGTGTGTGTGTGTGTGTGTGTGTGTGTGTGTGTGGGTTATACAGTGAATGGTTCATATGATGGGAGGTTTAAGTAGTGGGAGGGTTTTTCTTTACGCCGATGGTTTGAGGTCGGTGTAATTGCTCGCTTGTCGTTGTGTAGCAGCTGCTATCTTTCTTGTCGCAGGAACTAAACACACCCTGTGTGAACACAGCGCAGGCTTCCAAGGGTGGGGCAGGACTGCTCCTAGCTGGTTTGTTCGGCAGTTGAGGACAGTACTTCTCTGGGTCCTACCCGCACCTTCGGGTGTATCTTTTTCTTTTTCTTCTTTTTTTTTTTTCTCTTTTCTTCTCGCACGAACTTTCACATAACGATTGACAATTCAAGTGAAATAATGATTAAACAAACAAAAGGGATGGTGCACATGTAAATAAAAGAAAATAGATACATAAGTCATAACATTAATGTGACATCACAACAGGCTCCAAACGTGTCTTCGTTTCCAGCAGTATAAGGAATTGAAGATCACAGAAAAAAAAAATGATAATCAAAACAGAGTACAGTGAGCGGGGTTGTAGCGTTGTATATGTTCATACACTGGTTTTTCTCTGTACTCTCTGTCCTTCCGCTGAACCACGTGCTGACCGCTGTGTGGCACGTTCAACAGTTCTTGATGGCCGATGAAGGCGCTGTTGGACACAACGTTGGTGACGCTACACACGGATAGTGCTTAAGTGTAAACAATCTGACTGTCCTGTCACTTCAGGAGCAGTGGGTGACCAGAGCGCCCGGCTTGACCTTTCCCCTGCACTGGACAGCCGCCACTGACAGGAGGGGCTCAACAACACATGGCTGACCGCACATTTTGAGCAATTTGGTTCTGATGGGATCGTCATTTAACATTAATCAAGGCTAAAAAAAAAAAAACATCGAATGAAAGGTGTGTGTGTGTGTGTGTGTGTATGTATGTGTGTGTGTGAGCGTGCGTGTGCGTGTGTGCGTACGCGCGCGCGCGTGTGTGTGTGTGTGTGTGTGTGTGCGGGCGTCTCTGTGAGTGTGAATGTAACAGTCTTGAATCAATGTAGAATAGCCTGGGTGTGTTCTCCAGCAGCTGGAACTGTGTTCATGTTTTAGCGTGGAGCACAGTGACAAGCGTGGAACTTGCTGTGTTAGGGAAGTGTCCTGGTGTGGTCTGAAGGTCTTGGCTGCGAACCTGCTGGTTGGATGGGCACCACAACCACCTCAATTTGAAGTCAAGAGGCACGGTCACTTTGTAAACATGGGAGCAAGAGTTACCTTCGCCAACTGTTTATGGTCACCGTTTGACAATGGCAGCGCGCGCGTGTGTGTGTGCGTGCGTGCGTGTGTGTGTGTGTGTGTGTGTGTGTGTGTGTGTGTGTGTGTGTGTGTGTGTGTGTGTGTGTGCGTATGTGCGTGCGTGCGTGCGTGAATGTGTGTGTGTGTTCCCTACCTGTCATGTCCCATAGATTCAATTGTCTCTCAATCAGCGTGTGATGTGTTGTTATTATTGTCGTTGTTATTAAAGATCTACAACTACTAAAGTGTAAACATGACTATTTTACAATCATGACCATCGATATCGGCAAGAGCTACGTGATTCAAATGGTTTTTTCTTTCTGCTCCTAATTTCAGACACATTATGATGAATCATGAATCGGGTCATATATGGGCTATGGATGTGGAATCAGGTCATATTAGGGTCACATAACGGAGGCAAATACATATGGACATATTTTGTAATGTGAAAATATAAAGGTAAAGAAAAAAGGAACCTTTCAGAGAACCCTTCAACGTTTCGTGCTGTAAGCACTTGGTCACACGAAGTGAAGTGTTGAGGTTCAGCAGTCAACATTTCTTTTATTTTGTAATGGTTTAAATAACGCCAACCGTCAATATGTGTGTGTGTGTGTGTGTGTGTGTGTGTGTGTGTGTGTGTGTGTGTGTGTGTGTGTGTGTGTACGACACAAAGTAGGGTAGGGGGGCTGGGGTGGGGGCAGAGAGAGGCTGGAGAATGGGAGAAGACGGGGTATGGGGGGAGAAGGTGAGGATGGTCGACGTTGGGAGTTGGGGTGAGGTGATGTTCCTGACCCCTTATGGCCCTGTCTCTAATCCGCCCATGAAGGGTATTAGTGCAACACACACACACACACACACAGAGTCTATTAGTCACACAATCGCATACCGCTGGCACAGACATGATGCTGCATACAAACAAAATTACTACACAGAGCTGAGTTACCACGGGTCGATATAAACACTTACTCACTCATGCTTACACCTGCATGAAAACTCGTACATTATAGAACGAAGCACACTGTCAGTACACTACGAGCATGTATACCTGTACACAGGCGG
>JADBJO010000376.1:705389-717889 GCA_016801955.1 Conus betulinus
TTTGGGAACGCCCATATGCGCTCAGCGTGGACTTTGTTTCCTTCATAACTTCGTCACCATTGAAGCTATGTGCATGAAATTTGGCATGCTGCCTTGTTAGCTCAGTGCCCTCCAGATCATAGCAAGATGAAGATTGTCTATGGTTGGAAACTTCCATAAGCCTCAGCCTAAAATTTGTTACCTCCCAGACACCGCAGCTGTTGGTGCTGCTCTTGCGTATCACTGCCTTCAGTCCTTTGTCGTAGGCGTGTTCAAAGTGGGGATAAGCAGAGTTTGTGTATGACTGTGTGTCTGTGTGCTTGCTTGTGCGCATGCGTGACATGTGCGGGCAGAGGACATGCCTGTGTTTAAGGGCAACACTCGGTTCATGTTGTCTGTTTTGTATCGTTTTGATTTCTGTTCTAGTCTCATTTTGGTTTTTCGTTCTCACCCACTCTGTCTTGTTCCTTCATAAGTTTTGTCTGTGTGCATGATATTCCAATTTTTTTTGTTTTTTGCATTTTTAGTAAGTAGCTAACACAATTAGGTCGAATACATGATTTCTTCTGCCTAGACCAATTTCGGGACACATGCCTGTGCTATACTTTCTGTTTACCAAACACCAGATGTCCAGAAACTGCACGGAAGTTATCTCTTCGCCTTCTCCAATGTCTGGCAGCATTGATCTGTATTGTTGTGCGGTCTCGTTTAGGTACGTTAAATTTACCCTCACAAAGCTGCAGCATAGTATCATATTACTCTTGAGACATAGGAATACTCTTTGCGTTTAACCATACTGACCGCTCTGCGCCTTTACTGTAAATGCACAGTTTCGTGACATACAATGGTGAAAGCTACAGTCGCCGAACAGTTAACTTCACCTATTCACGGACAGAACTATCAAACCTTATGCGCCCCACCGACAAACGGTGGTGCACAAGATGATCAAAGAATGGCCCGACATGAAAGGAAGATGTACGTCATCGCACAGTGTGTGTGTGTGTGTGTGTGTGTGTGTGTGTGTGTGTGAAGGCAGTGACACACAAGAGTAGCTACCAATACCCCCCCCCCCCCCCCACACACACACACACACACATACACACACACTATCACCCCCCCACCCCCCCCCCCCCCCCCCCCCCCCACACACACACACAGACGTGCAACACACACACAGACGTGCATATTATCTAGACCTGAACTGATTTATTCTCAAGGGTGGACAATTTGTTCCGCTATGTTCAAAAATATGTGACTTATCGGTACAAATTGACCATGCATCCACTGGGGTGGTCAGTTTGTACCAGCTTTTGCGGTACAAATTGACCCACCCGGCACAATTTGTTCGCGGGTGGTCAATTTGTACATTAACAGCGGCCTATCAATAACACTTAATCAAGGGAGACGTTCAATACCGCCTCATACAACGATGACACAGTTTTTTGCTTTCATTTCCTTTCATCCCTGGGGCTAGCTGGGGGTGATTTAACCTGCCAGAAAAAAACAATGACACAGTTTTTTTTCCCCCTTCCCCATCTATCTAGGAGTGGTCCGTTAAGCCTTCACATAATGCACCATAATAACAAATTCACCGGTGTTCACTGGGTCGCGCGGGTTCAAAACGAGGATCGTGATCGAGACAGGGACAGATAATTGCATATAAAGACAGACGACTGAGAGAGAGACGGACAGAGACACAGACAGACCACAAATGAAAAGGAGGAGGAGGAAGAGGAGGAGGAGGAGGAGAAGAAGAAAAAGAAGAAGAAGAAGAATCACTTCTAAATTCACTGGGCTAAAAACTACTCGTATTTTCAAAATCGAACAAAATAGTTATTTCTAACATCAAACTCCGTATGGTAGAATTCTCACTGAATATTTTCCGTTTTTTTTTTGTTTTTGTTTTTGTTTTTGTTTTTTTGTTTTGTTTTGTTTGTTTTTTTTTAAGCACCTTATCCGCATGACATAATGAGAACGCTTTGGTCCTGATCTTTATGAATAAACTTTTAAAAAAAAATGACTTACCAATGAGATATTCATCACAATTGTTATTTCAGCAACAGACATTTTGCAGAATAATACAGTTTAAAATGGGTTTTACTATATAGCGTATGGCCCATGTGTAACTAGATTTAATGAAAAAAGCACTGACCAGTGAAAGTTGAATCAGAAGCGTTCATACCTTATTTCACGGTTTATTGTGAAGTTTTTATGACGGTATGTACTTGGCCGAGAGATACGACATTCAATGTGACCTTCCATCACGAAATGAGTCTCTTATCACCAAATAGTCATTTTAAAGTTTTACATGATCTGAAAACACACTTTTTATGCTCGTTTTACTGATGAAAACCACCTGCAAAATCAGATGTTTAGATTCTGAGATACAGGGTTTAGAAAACGATACCACTCTAAGCGACCATTTTGATAAAATGAGGAAAAGCCTGAATGACATTGGATAACTATTTCAGACAAGCCAAATATCGTTGACACAGTTTAAATGTCACAACTGTGAGCTTTCGAACGATGTATTTCACTTGTTGGGTCCATTGCAAACGCAGAGGGGATACGGATTGACGAAAAGTTGCATATATGTACGTGAATTTCTCTTGTGGACATTTTTTCCAGAGTCAGTCATTAATATCGTATTTATCAGGCGCTGTAACCATTCATAACTGAAATCGTTACAAGAGAAATTACATTTGTGACCGCTGCCCTAAAAGTTAAGACATACATATTTATAGTTACAAACGTGACACTGAAAATTAAAATTACTTTCAAAAACAATAAAACATGCGTGTAACACCAAAATGGGAATTTCAATCTTTCTCCTTTTTGGTAGTGCAAATAAAGCATGCACTCAGCCACTCATAATTATATATACATAAATGTGTGCACGTATAAGAGAGAGAGAGAGAGAGAGAGAGAGAGAGAGAGAGAGAGAGAGAGAGAGAGAGAGAGATGATTTATCATTAAAAATCATTAAGATAAGACATATTCCAGACATTTCTATTCCTCACTGTTCCAGGACATGCACACATAACACACAACACACACACACACCACACACTCCAGCATCTATACTTTCCCGCTTGCTCACAGACATACACACCCGCGCACATGCTTGTGTCACAGGTGATCCACCGCCTCTTCTTACACGCTGTGTTTGTTTAAAGCGCAATGGATTTGAACACAAAGCTCTTTTTTGTGCGCATCAGCTTAGCTCTGGGGACACAAAATCGTCTGCCTGATGGAAGGAGCTCAAACTGTCGCGCAAGCGTATGCCCACTGTCACTAACAATCGCACGAGCCTTGTTGACCGCACGCCTTTCATACAACTCACTCATACTCTCCTGTCTCTCACCAACAATCTTACCACAGATGTTCACAACGCTATCCAAGAGTTTTGCTGTTTTTTTCAAATTAAGATTTCCATACCAGCAAATGCATGAAAAAGTCAAGACAGACTCAATAAAACTCCTGTAAAATGTTTTAAGAATTTTTGGCTGGACATGCAGATTCCTCAATTTGCGTAGGAAATGCATTCTGGTTTGGCATTTTTTGTATGCGGACCTGGTGTGTGTATTGAAAGTGAGCTTATTGTCTAACGTTGTGCCCAGATATTTGTATTCCTCTACCCGTTCCACTTTTTCTCCATCAATATAAAGATCAGGCACATAATTTTTTTTCGCTTTCCTAAAATCTATGATCATCTCCTTTGTTTGTTTTTTTGACGTTAAGCTCAAGATAATTTTCTTTACACCAGGTGCTGAAACGCTCAACTTCATCAAAATATGTTACATCAGAATTGGAAAGGTCTACAAGGGCTGTATCATCTGAATATTTAATGACTGGTGTTTCTTCTTCTGTACCAATGCAGTCGTTGGTGTACAGAGTAAAGAGGACAGGAGAAAGAAGAACGGTACCTTGAGGGGAACCTGTGGAGCAAAAGAGGACAGATGACATGACAGATTGATAGCGCACTGACTGGGATCTGGAGATGAGGAAATCTGTGATCCACAGGATAAGCCTGGGTCTGACATTTAAGGATAAAAGTTTGTGCGCTAAGAGATGAGGCTGGATGGTGTTAAAAGCTGATGAAAAATCAATAAAAAGAATACGAACAAAAATCTTGTTTTCTCCAGGTGAGTGTAAGCGTTGTGTAAAAGTGTGAGAGTGGCATCGTCTGTGCATCTGTTGCGTTTGTATGCAAACTGATAAGGATCTTGATGACTGACTGTATCAGTGAGGAGGTGACTGAGTATTGCTCTTTTCGAAACACTTTCATCACAATGGATGTTAAGAGCGACTGGGCGGTAGTCATTGAGGGAAGATGGTTTAGACTTTTTTTTTGGGTATAGGACAGATCACTGAGGCTTTCCAGAGAGAAGGGACAGTTGAAGTTTTAATAGACCAATTGAATAGTCTAGTGAAGACATGACAGAGTTGAGATCCACAGTCTTGAGTAATACACTACTAATATGTCTGGTCCAGGCGCCTTTTGGATATTTTGTCTTTTAAACATTGAAAGTATTGTTGTGTCTTTCTATAATGATCTCATCTTCTATCTTTGCTTTGATTTCCTCTTTTATCACTCCCAATGCATCGGTGAAATCATGAGCATCAAAACGACAGTAAAATTTGTTGAGTTCATTAGCGAATTGTTGTTGCTGTTCTTTTGATAAGGCACAGTGATGATGGGATTTGGTTTGACCAGTTAATTTCTTTAGACCTTGCCATGCGTTCCGCATATTACCGCACTGAAACTGCAATTCAACCTTCTCTTTGTACTTTGTTTGGGCTGAGCGTATTTCCTTTCTCAGTTTTATTTGGACTTTCTTACGTTCCATTTTGTTTTCTGTTTGAAAGGCAATTTTCTTTTCATTTAACACTGTTTTCAGTGGCTTCGTTACCCATGGTTTATTATTAGGGAAAATTTTGATTGTTTTTGATGGAATGATTAAATCTTGACAAAACATGATATATATCTGATGATATGACATCTGTTGCTTCATGGATATTGACAGAGGATTCAAAGAAAAGGTCCCAGTCAGTACAGTCAAAACATCCTTGTAATTCCAAAATACTGTCAGGCTCCCATACCTTAACCTTCTTCTTTATGATGGGTTCTGTCTGAATTTTAGGTCTATATGCGGGTATGAGGTGGGACTACATCATGATCAGATTTTCCGATAGGGGGTAGGGGTTCAGATTTGTAAGCGTGATTGATGTTGCCATAACAAAGATCGGGCATTTTGTTTTTACGAGTAAAACAGGTAATATATTGTTTAAAAGATGGAAGGGATGAGTCAATCTTCTGTTTACAGTTATTAAAATCACCAAGAATAAATTGGGTGCGTCAGGAGAGATAGACTGAAGAAATTGCACAGTATCAACAACATGGGCAGCGGCACATGACACATTGGCAGCAGGATGAGCATAAACAACTGTTAAAAACAACTGTCCGAATTCCCGCGGCAGGTATCTTGGTCTCAGAGACAGCGATATCAGTTCTACATCAGGGATGCACAGCCGTCTTCTCACAGTCACATTAGCATTGTCACACCCATCTATTGTTGACATACACACACACCCCTCCCCCGTGTGCCTTGCCTGTGGTCAGTGGGTCACGGTCAGTTCTGAGAGGGGGGTGAAATCCGTCAATGGCCGCACTGTCATCAGAGATAGAGTCACACCCACCATGTTTCCGTAAAACATGTGAGTGATCAGGGTTTTATGACGGTATGTCCTTAGCCGGGAGGTTCAGCACTAAATGAGATGAGATCGTTGTTACATGATGGTGTGATGTCCTTACCCGTGGCGTACAACATTAAATGACATATGTTTGCTGTATGAGTTTTAATCGAGGAAACGTTAATTTTTTTGTAACAGGTTATGGAGACTAAAAAAAAAAACCACGTCTGCGAGATCTGTCATGCATCTTACCAGAAGAAATATGACCTGCAAAGACATATAAAATCTCTACATACTTTAGACACATCTCATATTTGGAACGTTTGCCATAAAAAAAAAAATATTCGCAAGAAAAGAGAATTTCGACTTACATCTGATATCTCACGACAACAAACGCTGCGAGAAGAGGAAAAAAAAATATAAAGAAAGATTGAAAGAAAAGAAATAGAGAAGGAAAAAAAAGAGCAGGAAAGAAAAAGGAAAAGGAAACTTCATCATCAGTCTGTCGGGCAAAACGAAAGTCGACGATTTGGGGGTGGGGGGGGGGGGGGGGGGGGGGGGGGGGGGGGGGGGGGGGGGGGAGGGGGCGGGGCGTTCTTTCGAGGGCCATCATGAACGCATGTTGAACATCCGCTGGGAGGATCAGGGGAGGCTGGACTGGAACGACCGTCTCAACGCCATTTTTGAGAGACAAAGCAAAAGCTTTAAAATCAACCTCAGCCACTCCTTATTCGGCATCGCAGACAACGATGACTATCGTTTCTTCCATGCGTCCAAAAACAACGTCCGAGTCATGGACACTCCTCGTCTGATCAACAACAGACAAGGTATCGAGAGGTTCCATGGAAGGCGTTAACGACCAGGATGTCTGGGAACGCGCCAGACAGCAACGTCCCGACTCAAATTAAACGGTCCATTTCATTGCCACAACCAGTTTCTACATTAATCCTCTCCCGGACTACCCCATTGGCTGCTGCGATCATCCTCCCTGATTTCATCACGACCAACAAGGTCATCTAGACACTCTTGAAGGACGAAACCACTCCTTTCTATACACAGACAACCTGTGTTTTTTCAGTGCCTCGCCTTGCTTCGAGGAGCGTCGCTTAAAAGTCTTCAATCACCTACCCGCCTTCTCTTTGAAACACGGTGTGAGAACACGGGTCAAGAAAAAGAAGAACGATTCCTGAGCATGACGCTCACCGACCTGGAAAAGGCGGAAAACATGTTTGGGGTCAAGGTGGACGTTTCCCAGATGGACGAGTCCTCTTGCCTGGTTCCTTTTGGATGGAGCGAAAAACGCACACTCCCCCCCAGCACGATGAGGATCCTCGACTACAAGAATCATTTCTGCTACATCGTGGACCTGGATCAGGCGTGTCAAGCTTTCGGAGGCCCTAGATGTGGCAAACTTTGGACGCAGGAATGGCTGCTTCGACGTCACGAACGGACCTGCGACGTCACGAACGAACCTGCGACGGGTCAAAAGTCAAAAAAGTTTATCCAGGAGGCGTCTACAAAAGTCCGTCAACTCCCTTGGAGATTCTGAGGGAGGATGACATCGACGTCGACACGGATTTCGTCGTTCCATACATAGCCACGTTCGACTTTGAGGCCATGATGATGAAAGAAGACCTGCCCGCTCCCAGTCCCAAGACTCTCTACACTGCCAAGCACGCCCCTCTGTCCGTCAGCGTCTGCTCCAACGTTCCTGATTACCAAGACCCCCGTCTGTTTCGTATTTACTGGTGATCTCCAGGCCCCTGATTGATAGGATGATTGATTTCATGGAGGAGACATCCGACAAGGTGTTCGATCTCCTCAAAAAAGATTTCTCCACCGTCTACGATCAACTGAGTGGCCTCGACGAGCTGAGGGACTGCTTGGACGCCTGTCTTCGAGAGTTGCTCGTGGTAGGCTTCAACAGTTCGAACTACGACCTCAATCTCATCAAACCTTATTTCTTCCAGAGATGGGTCGTCAATGAAGAAGAAGAGTCGGCTCCTTTCACATTTTCTGGTGAAGAACAACAACCAGTGCAAATGATTCAGCACAAAGAAGTTGAAATTCTTGGATATCACCGGTTACATCGCTCCTGACTACTATTCCAAATACTTGGCCGCTTTCGAGGTACAGGAACGCAAGGGCTTCTTCCCCTACGAGTGCATCACTGAGCTGGACAAACTGGATGACGTTGTTCTTCCTCCCGGAGAGACGTTCTTCAGCTCCCTGAAAAACGAGTCCATCAGCGAGGAAGACTACGCTTACTGCCAACGAGTTTGGGAAGAGAACGGCATGACCACTCTGAGGGATTTCTTACTGTGGTACAACAACCTTGACGTCGTGCCCTTCCTGGAGGCCCTGGAAAGCAGCAGACACTCCCGCTCTGGGATTGGAAATGCTAAAGGATGCCATCGGGATCCTTGGACTGATGTTGAGGTACCTGTTCAAGACGGTTTTCCCAAGACGTCTATTTCTCTCTCGTCAACGACAAAAACAAAGATATCCACGAGTTGCAGCACAAGGAAATGGTGGGATGGCCATCCATCATTTTTCACAGGTACCACGAAAAGGGGGCGACTCGGGTCCGAGGTGAAAAGCCAGTCCAGTGTTTGGAGGCTACAACGCCAACGCCTTGTACCTGTGGGCTCTAATGCAGGACATGCCCACGGAACATCATGTCCGTCGACGCAAGGAAAACGACTTTCAGCCGAAAAAAATGGACGCCTACGGACAGATGGCGAGAGAATGGCTGGAATGGGTCATCCACAGAGAAAACGTCCTCGTCCGCCACAAGTGCAACAACAAGGACACAAGATCAGGGTAGACGGGTGGGACGCCGAACATAGGACGGCCTACCAGTTCCACGGATGCCTGTTCCGCGAACACGACTGTCGCCTGACACGTGGAGTCGGCGTCTATCCAGTAAACGGAAACACCGTGGATGAACTTAGAAAAAAAACCACCCAGGACATCAGAGAGTACCTCGGCATCACGTTGGGCGTCAACCTGGTGGAAATCTGGGAATATAGTTGGCGGCTTCAAAAAGAAAGGAACGCAGATGTACTCACGGATGTCACCTACATCAAGAAGGATGATGTATGCAAGCTGATCAACGACCCGCTTTTCAAGAAATTGACTAGTCTGACGGACGACCTGACGGAAGTAGAGCTGAGTAAAGCTAAGATCCGATGGCATCTGCCCAACCAAATCGGCTTCTTCGTCTATCAGTACGCCAAACTGAGGATGTTGGAGTTCTATTCCGACAGGTTCGTGTCCAGCTCCGATTTTCACTGTGCCACAGATTTGTTTTCTTTTTACTGATAAACAAGCAAAAGGTGCCACAGATTTTTTTTATTGACAAACAACATAAGATGCTACATATTCATTTTCTTTCTTTTTTATTGACAAACAAACGTACCATAGATTTGTTTTCTTATTATTGACAAACATAAGGTGACACAGATTTGCTTTCTTTTTTATTGACAAACAAACATAAGGTATCACATTTATATCCTTTTCATTGTCAAACAAACAAAAGGTGCCAAAGATCTGGTTTCTTCTTTTTATTAACAAAATAAGGTGCCACAAATTTGTTTTCTTTTTATTGACAACAAACATAAGGTGCCATAGATTTATTTTCTTTTTATTCCCCAAACACAAGGTACCACAGATTTATTTTCTTGTTGATAAACAAAGTTGCCATACATTTGATTTCTCTTTATTGACGAACAAACATAAGATGACACAGATTAGGTTTCTTTTTATGTTTGACAAACATAAGGTGCCAAAGATTTGTTTCCTTTTTTATTGACAAACAAACATTAAGGTACCACATATTTGTTTTCTTTTCATTGACAAACATAAGGTGCCATATATATATATATATATATATATATATATATATATATATATATATATATATTTGACAAACTAACAAAGACGCCACAGATCTGGTTTATCTTTATTGACAAACAAACACAAAGTGTCACAGATTTGTTTTCTTTTTATTGACAAACATAAGGTACCACAAATTTGTTTTTTTTTCATTGACAAACATAAAAGTGCCACAGATTTGTTTTCTTTTCTTATTGATTAACAAACATAAGGTGCCAGAGATTTTTTTAATTGAGAAACAAACAAAAGGTGCAGCAGATTTATTTTCTTTTGAATTAATCAACAATGAAGGGATTAGAAAAGTAGTTTACAGACTCAGAATCAAAAACTTACTGGAGAATATTTCGACAGGGTCGCCCTGTCTTCTTCTTCAGCTCACTGTTACTGTTGTGGCAGCAAGGCCTGGTGTGACGACTGTTGTGTGGGGTGAACGGTTGTCAGGATCTGATTGTAGATGGAGGGAAGTTCAAAGCCTTGATCTCTGTTCAGGCTGGGGGCGCCTGGTCTTAATTTCGATGGCTTCTTTAACTTTTCTTTTTTTGTGAGGAAGGGCTCTGTGGATAAGATCTTGGTTTTTTGGGGGCTGAAACTGTGGCCTGTGGCTTGTAGATGTTCATGTATGGCAGAAGTAGATCGGTTTTGGTGTTCCTGTAGGCGGGTGGTGAGTGGTCTTGCTGTCTCGCCAATGTAGGTATGGGTACAGTCTTGACACCATACCTGGCACACTACACCACTCTGCTTGAGGCGGTCCGTTTTGTCTTTGACATGGGTGAGTTGCCTTTTCAACGCCCCCCCCCCCCCCCCCCCCCCCCCCTCCCCCCCCGATTATTTTTTTTATAATCTCTGCCAAGTCATTACTAGGACAGAAGAATGTTAGCCTGCACTTGTTTTACCCCTCTTATTTAATTGTTCGGCATTATATATTTTGGTCAATCAGTGGGAGATTGCATCTCTTAGGAGATCCAAGTAAAGGTAGTTCTGCAGAATTCGTAGCTGCTGACGATGCTTAGGTTATTATTGAAACAGCAGAGCTGACCACTCAGACTGTTCCATATCTTTTGATCTCTCTTGCATCCTTGAATGGATCCTCAAGCATTGTAGGCTCAAAGATTGCCCCCCCCCCCCCCCCCCCCCCCCCCCCCCCCCCCCCCCCCCCCCCCCCCCCCGCCGCACTTAATACTGTTTGCATAACGTTTTTAGTTTTTCAGCGACTTTTTTTCCCTCTCCACATTTTTGTTGCCTTCGCTGGCTGCTTGGGGATGCTGTTGGATTCTTTTTTGAACCCTTGGTGGCGAGAACACCACAGAATTATCGACTGTGCTGTGTCTCTATTTGAGGCCAAGAGCACAGACACAATCAGCCGTGTCTCCCTGATGAGTCCGATCCAGCGGACGAAAGGCTTAGAAGCTGGCAACACTGACACAGATCTGCCTTAAGGAGGGATTACGATGGTTTCCTCATGCAGCTAGTGAAGGGTTTTCATATAATATTTTTTCGTATGTTCCCATTTTCTTAATCTTCAAACACCCCCTTCCCCCCTTCCCCCGGTTTTTAATTTCATTATATATATATATATATATATATATATATATATATATATATATATATATATATATATATTGTGTTGTTTTCCATCGAGACGACGAAGACCGTCTAAAGTCCTGGGGTCAGGAGTGAGTGCGTAGATGTCTGATCAGGCTGATCTGCGGCTGGAAAGACCTATCACAGTATGGACAGGGGATGGTGGCAGTAGTTGGAGATCTGTTGACACAGGTCTTCCTGACCATCCTGCGCTGTTCAGCTGCAGCAATTCTGTTGCTTTCACAGGTCTCTGCTCCTTTGCGGACAACTGATTGCCAACCGTCTCTGTCCTGGTCAGTCTGCTCCCAAGGCCTTCAGGGAAGATGATATCAATATATATAATGCTGAACAATTATATATGTAGGTATATATATATATACATATATATATATATATATGTGTGTGTGTGTGTGTGTGTGTGTGTGTGTGTGTGTGTGTGTGTTCAGAGATTAAGAAAAAAAGAGACACACGACAAGTGTATTGATTTTGCACCAATATTTCGGCTTTTCGGCCTTCTTCAGGGTAATGATATAATTTGTGTGTGTTTCTCTCTCTCTCGTCTCTCTCTCTCTCTCTCTCTCTCTCTCTCTCTCTCTCTCTCTCCTTCGTCTCATCTCTCTCTCTGTGTGTGTGTGTGTGTGTGTGTGTGTGTGTGTGTGTGCCCCAATGCTAAAAAAGAAGACAAAAATACATATGATTTCAAAACATGGCGAGTACCACCAGCTATTGAAGAGATGAAGACTTTTGAAGACAAAATGAAAAGGATGTTAGCTAACATAGAATTTCAAAAAGTCAATAATAAAATTCAAAAACAACATTAGGAAAAGAAATCAAACAAATCCAAAACGACAAAAAATAATTCGTGAAGGCGGATAAAACCAGTAACTTTTATAAAATGGAACCTAAGGAGTACTCAAAACTCCTTGACAGAAACATCCAAACAAATTACAGAAAGACTGATAAGGCTACACATGATCATATCAGAAATAAAGATTGGCACTTGTACATCAAATGGATCTAGGTGATAGAGTAGAAACAACAGCAGTAAGAGAAGCTTTTATTACGCTCAAGACCACCACGATTTCTTGAACAATCCAACATGTAGGTTGATAAACCCTTCCAAATCGGAACTAGGGAAAATTAGTAAAAAAAAAAAAAAAAAAAATCCTAGAGAAAACCATTAAAAACATAAAAAAAAACACTGAACTCGATCTCTGGGAAAACACATATGAAGTCATACAATGGTTAAAAAAAAATCAATAACAAGAAAACACAGTCTTTGTAACATTTGATATAGTAGATTTTTATCCATCTATAGATGAAAAGCTCCTTACCAAAGCTATAAAATT
>JADBJO010000376.1:727889-732889 GCA_016801955.1 Conus betulinus
CCAATAAAACGTTTGAAAGGAAGTTTTCAAATGGTGTGTGTGTGTGTGTGTGTGTGTGTGTGTGTGTGTGTGTGTGTGTGTGTGTGTACCTACATGCATCTATACATACATATATGCATACATACATATATATATATATGTGTGTGTGTGTGTGTGTGTGTGTGTGTGTGTGTGTGTGTAGAGATAGATACATCTCTCTCTCTCTCTCTCTCTCTCTCTCTCTCTCTCTCTCTCTCTCTCTATATATATATATATATATATATATATATATATATATATATATATATGGAATAACAGTATGACCGACTGCCTGGTCCAGCTTTGCTAATCTTGTCAGGATGAGAGCGTGCCTGTGCCCAATCAATCGATACTACATGGGTGCGATGTAATCGATTCCCGTCCCTACCTGCTGACTGAGATAAATTCCGAACGACAATAAAACGAGGAATAATAGAAACAGCGCTCACTGTTCGAACACAAATCCCTGAAACTACAGAAGAGCGAGGAAAGAAATAAACAAGGAATCCTCCAAACAAGTAATGAAGTCCAACCAAGTGTATGAGTTTCCTCTTCAGTGAATCTTTTCTTTTATTAAACAACAGCAAATTAAGGGGCAAGGCACAGGAATATATGAGGATCAATACATCCAAGAATACTGGGGTCCCAGAACATTCACCAGCACTGTGTCCATATTTCTTCACCACGCAACCAGTTCGAGGAAACTCAACGTACAACTACTAACGGTTAACAGTCAAGCTAATAGAGAGAAGTTTATTCACATATTTTTTTAAAATACATTTTTGATTTCTTTCCTCATTCTCTCTTCCATTCCACAGTTCCTTCTTTCTCTCTTCTCCATTCTTTCATCAACATGATCTTTCTCTTTGCTGTACATTTCCGGATGCAAATTACCACATATTTTTTGGTATTAATCATATTTGTACATGCTAGACAATATCGCAGTAAATAATCCGTGAAACTTATTAGAAATGAGTTATCGTTTTTTCTTTTTCGGTTTGAATGGATTTGAGTGAGAGTTCAATGTATGCCGAGGAAAGGTTGTTTTCTTTTTGTTGGATATACACAGACATGCCCAAACAAACAAAAAATCACTAAGCACAATCCTCTGAGTTCTTACAAACTACAAGCACATACAGGCAAACCAAACACACCCGCTCACTCCACTCACACCCCCTCCCCTCCCCACCCACCCATACCCCCACTTTCTTCTTATGAATTAATAATACTTAAACAATATACATAATTATACAATTTATAATAATGAAGTAATGTTTTCTCCGTGTGGTGCCATGCGATAGCTGTTGTAAATAACGCTTAATATAATTATGTTCGCTGCAATGATCCTTCAAAATATATTTAAACAGAATTAAGCATTTCCTAGCTGAGTGTACACACCAGCATCGAAATCCCGTCCATCTGTGTCTTCATATTTTTTTTAACAATCAAAAGAAAGTTAATTATATGCCCTTAAGCCCGCTACCAATATGATATCGCCACACCACAGCCGCGCCCCGCCGACCAGCCAACAAGCCAACCTACCAGCTAAGTTGCGGATCGGCCAACGGGTCCCAGCCTCGGTATCGCCAGGCAAGCAGCAGCAGCGGCCGCAGGCTGCAACCACACTCAATGATATTTGAATACCATATGAAATTTCCCACACATCCTGAGCATATCCTCTCATGCACGTATTAATTATTCACATATTTTAGTCTCCTAGATGTTTCTATAATTTTTGTTAGATTCTTGAAATTTTGTTTATTAGGAAAAGAGAGAGAAAAAAAAGGAAACTGATTTAGATGAGATGGTTTTAGACCATTTCTGGAATGACTTTGAAGAAATTTGATAGAAATTCTTATTACTTTTTTTGTTGTGAATTTAGATTTTACCTTTTAGTCCTAAAAACAGTAAAGAAAAACAGAATTAGTCCTAACATGAATTTTGATATGGCTCCGCTACTTGTTAGAAGTCAAGGGAATTTAATTTAGCTGAGATGGTTTTAGACCATTTCAGGAATGACTTAGAAGAAATTTGATTGAAATTGTCATTACTTTGTTTATTTTTTTTGGTGAATTTAGATTTCACCTTTTAGTCCCAAAAACAGTAAAGAAAAACAGAATTAGTCCTAACTTGAATTTTTGATATGGCGCCGCTAGTTGTTAGAAGTCAAGGGAATGTAATTTAGCTGAGATGGTTTTAGACCATTTCTGGAATGACTTAGAAGAAATTTGATGGAAATTCTCATTACTTTGTTTATTTTATTTTGGTGAATTTAGATTTTACCTTTTAATCCTAAAAACAGTAAAGAAAAACAGAATTAGTCCTAACATGAATTTTGATATGGCGCCGCTACTTGTTAGAAGTCAAGGGAATGTGATTTAGCTGAGATGGTTTTAGACCATTTCAGGAATGACTTAGAAGAAATTTGATTGAAATTTCTCATTACTTTGTTTATTTTTTTGTGAATTTAGATTTCACCTTTTAGTCCCAAAAACAGTAAAGAAAAACAGAATTAGTCCTAACATGAATTTTGATATGGCGCCGCTACTTGTTAGAAGGCAAGGGAATAATTCAGCTGAGATGGTTTTAGACCATTTCAGGAATGACTTAGAAGAAATTTGATTGAAAATCTCATTACTTTGTTTATTTTTTTTTGTGAATTTAGATTTCACCTTTTAGTCCTAAAAACAGTAAAGAAAAACAGAATTAGTCCTAACATGAATTTTGATATGGCGCCGCTAGTTGTTAGAAGTCAAGGGAATGTAATTTAGCTGAGATGGTTTTAGACCATTTCTGGAATGACTTAGAAGAAATTTGATTGAAATTGTCATTACTTTGTTTTTTTTTTTTTTTGTGGTGAATTTAGATTTTACCTTTTAGTCCTAAAACAGTAAAGAAAAACAGAATTAGTCCTAACATGAATTTTGATATGGCGCCGCTAGTTGTTAGAAGTCTAGGGAGCTTTACAAAATTTAAATGTATATTTACTTGACCGACCTACAGCACCAAGGTCTTTGATACGAAACACCTAGCCACGAGTCCCAAGAAAGCTCTCTTTTGCTGGTGGCCTTGACCCCTTATATAGACTTGGCCCGTAAAATAACCTAAGCCGATCAGAATCGAGCTTACGTCTCCAACATGGCAGTCGAGTGGAGGTGAAACCTTCGCTCAGAAAATCTTGTTTAACCAACTCCTACAATTTTGATAACTTGACAGCTAAAACGGTGTTCGAAGATTCTCTTCATAGATTTTATCTGCTCGAACATCAAAACTACCCGTACACAGGATTCAAACGTACAGTGAACATAATACTCTCTACATCTTGAGCAAGGTACAAAATTTCCCAATTTACAAACGATTCAATTTTCTGTATTATCTAGCAAATAACGATAAACTGGTCTAGCACCGTACAACAATAATACCGAACAGTATCGTCGGAATAGCTCAGTTGGTAGAGCGCCGGACTCGTAATCTTGATGATCCTGGGGTTGCGGGTTCGAACCTCCGCCGGGGCGTTTCGGTACAGGGGGATTTTTTCCCTGGAGTTAACATTGGTTCTGACTCCATTTCCCATACAGTCTTTCGAATGAGACTATAAACCGAGGTTCCGTGTGTGAACGCACACATAACATCTTGCACACACGTAAAATCCCATCACCAACTTTCGGAAGAGTAGGCCAGTTTGGCCGTTGGTATGGATGACATATTACACATAGCATGCACGCAGCGTGAGAAATGAAAAGAATGAAGGAAGAAAGGAAAAAACGAGTGACCGATATTGAACGATACTGACTGGATGACACAGGAAACGACTGAATGAAGCGCCAGCTGGCAGCTCTTCAGTCGGCACTACCCAAGTAGGCAGCCCGTTGTGTAAACGAGTGTTGATAGTAAAGCGCTTAGAGCTTGGTCTCTAGACGAGAATAGGCGCTATATAAGTATTCATTATTATCATTGTTATTATTATTATTACTATTATTATTGTTATTATTATTAAATCGAAAACAGAATCATGAGCCCTCTGCCCTGAGTCACAAGGGTAGACCTACTCCCGGCGAGATTCAGATCTAAATCTGTTCACAACCAAAATCAAAGAAAACGGCCTGCTCCCACGTACAGCAAGCCCTTCCAATCCACTAACACTATACCAAGTGAATTGATCATGCGTTACAATAACGTAACACCCCAAAATGCATGTACACAGCTTGACAAATCCAAACAGAATCTCATCCAACATCGCAGCCTTCACACTCATAAGTCCGTGAATAAATGGAAAATGGGTCTAAAGATCAAACAAGTACAAAGGCATTAAGTAAATTCAACATTCGGCTCGGAAACCTATGCAATGACAAGCCATGGTGTGGAGTGATTTTACTAGGAAAGTGCTTCAAAACGGATTACCTAAACAAGCATAAAATGACTGCAGCGGAGCTAACAGGGGGCACCCCATATGCCATAGGCCCTATATGCCACAGGGCCCTACCCATAACACACGGTAAACAACAGGGCTTCCTTTCAAAACATGTTTTAACAAAACCTTACTTAAGAATATGACCAAACTCAAATAGAAGTAAAATCCTGGCAATAGCTTTCATACTAGGTGACTCTCAAACAGATCTAAGGGCCATTCTATTACAAAAGTGAAAATGTTGAGACAAGTCTTCCACTTGCAAGCACAGCAGTAAGTCAGTTCGATTAGGATTGTAGAGAAAACTGTCCCACAAGCAATAACAAAAAACGAAAACAAAAATGCGCTTACAATAATATATATCACCACCTCAAGTTATTCTATGAGAGAGTGTGGGCGGGTTTATTTACCAAAAAGGGAGAATAGTCGGGCAGATCATTGAACTGATTCAATATGGCTACCCCAGGAACGCTCAAATCCTTCAACACAAGACCAATTTCGAAATCTTTTAAGGTGCAACTCCGCCTGAGACTTCAATTAATTTGGAGAGAAAAGTAGGTGCTTTGTTTAAATT
>JADBJO010000376.1:737889-751645 GCA_016801955.1 Conus betulinus
GGTAATGCCGACTGAAGAGCTGCCAGCTGGCGCTTCATTCAGTCGTTTCCCGTGTCATCCAGTCAATATCGTTCAATATCGTTCACTCGATTTCTTAATTCCTTTCATTCTTTCAATTTCTCAACGCAGGGTGCATGCATGCTATGTGTAACGTGTCATCCATACCAACGGCCAAACTGGCCTACTCTTCCGAAAGTTGGTGATGGGATTTTACGTGTGTGCAAGATGTTATGCGTGCGTTCAAACATGGAATCCGGTTTGTAGTCTCATTGGAAGGACTGTATGGGGAATGGGGTTAGAACTAATGTTAACTCCGAGGGAAAAATCCCGCTGTACCAAAAAGGCCCGGCGGAGGAGATTTGAACCCGCAACCCTTGGATTACGAGTCCGGCGCTCTACCAACTGAGCTATTCCAGCCCCTAAGGAGTAGCAGTAGCGTCATCAAAGAGGTTGAACGATTTATTGGTTGTAATATTGTTTCCTCGCATCTTCTGCTCCTTTACTTTCCTCTGTTGTTCCCTGCATTGTTGTTGCATTCGAAAGAAAGTGTCCTTTTGTTTCGTTTGTTTAACTTTTGATAGTTTCTGTAAACTGAATACGACAGGGAAAAGGTCACTTCTATGGTGTAAAAGTTTTTCCCTACTCACGCCTGCTGTGAATGGTGGTCAGTGACACTGTCAGTGTCACCGTGCTGCCCTGTATGTGTTGGAGATGTTTTTGTTAGTGGACTGAGGCGCACCTCATCCAGCATCTCTTCCACCGCAATTCCTTGAGAATTGGGGACCATGCCGATCCCATAATTTTGACCGTGCATTAAGATCTCCACATAGCATTACAGAGTCTCCAAATTCACGTTCTGTTTCCTCCAGAAAGGTCCAAGCCGTTTTCGTGCGTGGGTACCTGGATATGTGCATGCATTCACAAGTACAAGGCTTTTCTGATTACCATCGGGTATTTCCAGTATATAGATAGCGGAAACAGCCTGGAAAGAGAATCACAAAGCTTAGGAATTTGGGAGAGTGCAAGAAGAAAAACATTGCCCTGTTCCAGCTATTAAAACTGACATGAATGAAAAAAAGCCCTGAACAATTCGAAAGAGAAGCTGAAAAAGCAAAAGAAGCCAATGGGCAACAATTTTGCCGATTACTTGATTATAACACAACACTCACTCAGTTTCGGCAGTTTTATAGTTGCATAGAAGGAAGACACAGAACAAACGCCACCCCAGACATCTTAAATGCTGATGACACCACGAAACTCACGACAAATGTGGAGAAAGGGTCGGCTCTACTTAAACGTTTCATAGAACAGAGAGATCGAAGAATTTTGATAGAAAAATAAGAAATGCTTCACCAAGTTAAATCAACACCTGGTTCAGAATGACATTGATGATGAAATTACAGTATTTGAACTAGATGATGCAATAATTAGATGTACTAAGAATAGCGCTCCAGGTCCAAGGTACAGTATCCAGATATCAAACAGCTCTCAAAAGAAGACAGAGCCCTTATCTTCAGTCTCTACCATCACAGTTTCCATAAAGGCTATGTTCCAGAAGACTGGACACACAGTTACGTGAAAGCTTACCAAACGCTAGCAAAAGATTATTATCAGTTAAATGGCTACCACATACTCACTATGCAAAATGTAGTAGGAAATATCGCGGAACGAGTCATAGCAAGAAAACTCACAAGAGACCTTGAAAGTCGACAAATCCTCGCATCAAGTCAAAGAGGCTACTGAAACAGGTACAAGTACGTGGGAAAATGCGGCCGCTTTTGCCAATGAAGTATACAAAGGATTCCAAAGAAAGGAAGTACAGCTGGCAATTGCAATAGACCTGGAAGGTGCACACAGCAAAGTCCAGTTCTCGCTTCTTATGGAACTACTCCTTGACTATGGAGTCAGCAGGACACTTACACGATGGATAGCAGCAGCAGGTCAGGAGACAACTGTCATCCTACGATACGGAGATTGGACGTCTATGGGATTACCTCGAACTTCTCCCTTCTCCCTGTTTTATATAATGTTTACGCGAAAGGCCTTGCAGATCTCCATAGAAACGATTACCTCGAAGTTCTCCTCTCTCTCCCCTGTTTTATACAATGTTTACACAAAAAGGCCTTGTAGACCTCCCATAGAAACGGATTTGCTCGAGTGTTGACACTAGCAGAATGAAGGTCTGATCTACAAAACATCAAAAAATGCTCAAGAAAAAAAACGAAAGCAGTTCAGCAGCAGCTGAACAACATTGCTCAGTGGTGACAAGAAACTGAATCATCCGTCAGCCTACAAAAACCCAGACGTTGATTCGCACTCTCAACAACAAGACATCAAGATAATTATCCTCACCAGTTTCCTTCAATGGAATACCGATTGAATCAACTGACAACCTACGGTATTTGGTATATTACCCTATTTAGGTGTGTTACAAAGCATGTTGAATTTCTTTTCTTAAAAGCAAAAAGGGCAAATATGACATAAAAGCAATGGCAACTAAAGGCATTGAACAGCGCTATCTCTATACCGGACTGTATCACGCACTTTAATTCATTGTGATTGATAATGGGTTGGGTTTTACAACACTGCCCATGATCAATCTTCTTAAAATAGAAAAGAAATCGAAATGAAGCAAGGAATTAATCCTGGGAACCACAATGGATACTGCAGTGGAAACTATGCAGTTCCTGCTTGACCGTCCTTCAGTGTGGAACAGGCTAGAACAGGTGAACAGGTGGTGAAAGCATGTTTCAGAGCACTAGAATCACCAATATCCACCACACGCTGCTGCGGTCAAGGAAACAAAAGGCACTGGGCTATGAAGTGGAGCATCATGGATAGGACAGGCAGAAGACAATATACAGCTTGTGTTGTTCCAGCCGGCACAACGTAAGAAACGAAGGAATTGGAAAAAATTCCAGACCAACTTTCAAACGCCTCTACTAAATTGCCATCGCTCCAGAACTTGGTAGGTACTGTCGAGAATGGCCAGAAGGCAAAACCAATGCAGAAATTCAAATGCAGTTAGAAAGCCTCGGTACAAAAGATGATATTGTTCTATATACTGATGGTTTTTGTCAACGAGGCCGGGTTTGCACAGTGAAGCAAACTGGCCGAACTATCCAGGAAGACAATGGCGCGTACAGTTTGACAACATCAAGTCTAACAATGGAGGTAGAAACAGTGACACAAGCACTCCTTTGGCTTTCATCCACAGGTCTGTTTAAAAATTCAACAAGCCATGACACTGACCGACCCCATCAATCTACTTCAGAAAGTGGAGAGTGGAATGGAAAGCCCTGATTGATATGAGGTAATGCACAACCTTCCATTGGAGAGACTCATATGGATGTACTGTCATGGACATGCAGGAGTTAAAAGAATGAAAAAGAAAGAAGAGACACACTGGCAGGCAAAGCAACAATAAGAACAGGATTACATCTTAGCCGATCTGATGTGATAAGAAATCTAAAAAAAAAACTTAAACAATTAAGAGCAAAGCCTCTATACCATGAATAATATTTCAGATCTGAACATCAAGAGAGGAAGTGGCCGCACATCCAGACTTACAGGAATAGCAAGAAACATCACCAACGAAACAGCACTGGAATAATCTCAAAGTCAACGCTGTGAAGACTCCTAGAGATTGGGGGCAAAACTGGGCCTTTTCCAATAACAGACACAAACAATCAAACACATGTCAACTGAGAAAAGGACTTTGAATCTCTCAGGGACCCCAGTGTATACTGTAGACGTGTGTGTGCTGGTGGGTATTGATCGGAGGGGCGATGCACATGTGTAAATGGGAGAGTCCACAGATGTGATCGTGTAAGCACTGGTGTGGTGGTGTGTGTGTGTGTTTGTGTGTGTGTGTGTGTGTGTGTGTGTGTGTGAGGGTGCAATGGTTTTGCTTGGAGAGAGAGAGAGGAGAGGTAAGAGAGAGTGTGTGAGAGAGAGAGAGGAGAGACGAGAGAGAGAGAGGGAGAGAGAGAGAGAGAGAGAGGAGAGAGGGGGGACGAGATTTGAGTACTTACAATGTTAGGAGAGAGAGAAGAGAGAGAAGAGACAAACTAGAGTTGACATTGAAGATGTAAGGCTTGGTTTATTGTTACAATTAACAGGTCTGATTATTATTATCTGATACTTACAAATGTTAAAATGTTTCCCTGTTGATTTTTCCTTTATGTTTTTTTTATGTCTTTCAGATATCATTTGTATTATTTTCGTTTTCTCATTAATTTTTTAGGTTTTATCCTTTTAAAATGTCAGTACAACACTATGTTAATCTGACAGTAAATGGTTTCAGTCAGTCAGTGTGTGTGTAAAAAAATGTTAGCGAAAAAAAACAAAACAAACAAACAAAACCGTGGACAAACAAATCACAAGACAAAACACGACGCGTTTTGACCTCTTAGGTCTTCTTCAGGCAAGATACAAAAAACAATTATAACAACGAAAATACACGAGTAATCACTTATCTTCAATCACTTCAGCGCAATATAGGCACTGAAGGAAAACAAGGTTGTCAGATTTGTGGTTTTTTTTTTTTTTTTTGTTTGACGTATTTTAAAGCTTTGCTTCAGATCACACTCACGTTAATATACTAGAAGATGCGTACACACAAGTTACTTAATAAATTTCTATGTTTCTTGACAGTTCCAAAAACCCAGTCAGAAATTGCCAGAAAGCTTCATAAGGCTTTACAAAGTAGTTCTGCTTTATTTCCATAGATTTCGAAAGGGACATGCTGTAGTATAATTGCCGAACTTAGTGGTGTGTGTTGTGGTGTACACTTAGTGGTGTGTGTTGTGGTGTACACTTAGTGGTGTGTGTTGTGGTGTACACTTAGTGCAGTGAGTTGTGGTGTGAACACTAAGTGGGTGTGTGTTATGGTGTACACTTAGAGGTGCGTGTTGTGGGTGTACACAAAGTGGTGGGTGTTGTGGTGTACACTTAGTGGTGTGTGTTGTGGTGTACACAAAGTGGTGTGTGTTGTGGTGTACACTTAATGGTGTGGGGTTGGTGGTGTACACTTAGTGGTGTGTGTGTTGTGGTGTACACTTAGTGGTGTATGTTGTGGTGTACATTTAATGGTGTGTGTTGTGGGTGTACACTTGGTGGTGTGTGTTGTGGTGTACACTTAATGGTGTGTTTTGTGGTGTGTACACTTAGTGGTGTATGTTATGGTGTACACTTAGTGTGGTGTGTGTTGTGGTGTACACTTAGAGGTGTATGTTGTGGTGTGGTGACACTTAGTGGTGTGTGTTGTGGTGTATACTTAGTGGTGTGTGTTGTGGTGTACACTTAGTAGTGTATGTTGTGGTGTACATTTAGTGGTGTGTGTTGTGGTGTTACACTTAGTGGAGTGTGTTGTGATGTATACTTAGTGGTGTGTTTGTGTGTACACGTAGTAGTGTATGTTATGGTGTACGTAGTCGTGTGTGTGTTGTGGTGTACACTTAGAGGTGTATGTTGTGGTTGTACATTTAGTGGTGTGTGTTGTGGTGTACAACTAAGTGGTGTGTGTTGTGGTGTACACGTAGTGGTGTGTGTTGTGGTGTACACGTAGTGGTGGTGTGTATTGTGGGTGTACACTTAGTGGTGTGTGTTATGCTGTACACGTAGTGGTGTGTGTGTTGTGGGCACACATAGTGGTGTGTGTTGTGGTGTACACTTAGTGGTGTGTTGTGTGGTGTACACTTAGTGGTGTGTTGTTATGGAGTACACTTAGTGGTGTGTGTTTTTTGGATACACACTTAGTGGTGTGTGTGTTTGATGCACACTTAGTGGTGTGGGTTGCCATGACCACGCAGTGGTACGCTGTTGTAGCTCAAATACCTGGCTGTGTATGCTGTCTTTCACACAGCCCGATGATCTTTTTTACTCAGACTGAATGACACCACCCCTGCCCGCTGCCAGGTACGGGTAAATTCACTGCTTCATGACATGCCCAGCACTGCTTTGGTCAGCTTTCCTGGGTCCGGCAACACCTGGACCACGATATATCTTGAGCACCGCCTCAGGTGAGCTTTCCTCCATATCATTCTATTCTGGTGGACACCACTGTACACTGCACTGTTATACTGTGGAAAATGGTAATGTGTGGTAGGTGAAAAGAGGACAAGGGGAGGAGGCTGAATATTGAAATTAGTATTTGATATCACTGTCACTAAATTTGCGAAGTGCAGTTATATTCTTTTCTGTTCTTGAGGTGGAGGAGTAGGGGGTTGGGGGGTTGGGGTGTGTGTGTGTTGTGTGTGTGGGGGGGGGGGGGGGGGGGGGGCACTTCAATGATTGGGGGGGGGGGGGGGGGGGGGGGGGGGCTGGAGTTTTCATGGAGAAAGAAGCAAGAAGCAAGATTTTGTTTCGCTATATTGACATTTTAGCTCTATATAGCGACGAATTTTTCAGTCAGTATATACAATTTTCACTTTCATTGCCTCACACGATCTGCCAAACAAGATCATGTGCATCATTGTTTCTTCACAACATAATCCGTACTAGGTATGCGTGTGTGTGTGTGTGTGTGTGTGTGTGTGTGTGTGTGTGTGTGTGTGTGTGTGCGGTGCGTGTGTGTTGTGTTTGTTTGTGTGTGTGATGTGTGTGTGTGTGTGCATTTGTGTGAGTGAGTGAGTGAGTGAGTGAGTGGTGTGTGTGTGTGTGTGTGTGTGTGTGTGTGTGTGTGTGTGTGTGTGTGTGTGTGTGTGTGTGTTGTGTGTGATGTGTGTGTGTGTGTGTGTGTGTGTGTGTGTGTGTGTGTGTGTGTGTGTGTGTGTGTGTGTGTGGTGTGTGTGTGTGTGTGTGTGTGTGTGTTTGAATGTGTGTGTGTGTGTGTGTGTGTGTGTGCGTGCATGCGTGCGTGTGTGTGTGTGTGCATGTGTGTGTGTGTGTGTGTGTGTGTGTGTGTGTGTGTGTGTGTTGTGTGTGTGTATTTCAGTGTGTGTGTGTGTGTTGTGTGTGTGTGTGTGTGTGTGTGTGCGTGCGTGCGTGCGGCGTGCGTGCGTGCGTGCGGTGCGTGCGTGTGTGTGTGAGTGTGTGTGTGTGTGTGTGTGTGTGTGTGTGTGTGTGTGTGTGTGTGTAGTTCTTCAATTTAACGTCTGTTCACTTAAAGTGATATTAGACAAAATAATGCAGAAATGAGTGGATGACAGAAATGGAAATAGTGTATGCAAAATGCTAGTATAGGGCTACGTACGAATGTGTGTGGTGTGTGTGTGTGTGTGTGTGTGTGTGGTGTGTGTGTGTGTGTGTGTGTGTGTGTACGCGCGCGCGCGTGTGTGTGCGTGCGTGTGCGACTTTGTCAATTGAAAAGAAAATACTGTTCTAAAGTCACAATTTCAAAGATAAATTACAAAAAAAAAAAAAAAAAAAAAAAAAAAAGGAATGTTTACACAAACGAGCCAACTGGGCTTAACATCAACGAATTTATAATATAAAAAAGGCGTGAAGATTCTGGAAAATGCATAGGGAATCTTTTTGTCGGAAGTTGGAGAGAGATGAGTTAACATAGGAACAGTTAAAAAAAAAGAAATGTAGAGTATTGAAACTGTGGACTGCTCCACAAGAGCATTGTAAATTTCTGTGGAATTTTGTATGAAGAGCGTTAACTTTAAGCCTGTAAAAGCGAGTTTCCAGTTTCCGAAATTTGTGTACATGTACATACGTCTTGTATACAGTTTACGAATTTGAATGAACGAGTTAGATGGACGAGTAAATTTCTGAGTTCTTGAACAGCAACTCAGTGAAGAATTTTGTGCATGTATTTTAAAGAGTACGGAGTCTTTATACAGGTTATAAAAAGACTCAAAGGAGACTCTTTTTAAGAGTCCATAGGCTTCGTGAAGACTCCAAGGTATTTTGATATAGACAGAAATTTTCAGAGTTTTCGGATCCCATACGGGCAGTTCTGTCTGCCCATTCATTTCCTACAATCCCACAGTGTGACGGAATCCAGCAAAAGTACACTGTTATCCCTCTAGATGTAAGGAAATGGGTCAGAATTTTTAGTTCAGTGATAATCTCGGCGCGATTGGTAGCAGCAATAGACTCCATTGCTTGAAGAACAGATTGGAATCAACACAAAAAAGTATTCTAGAAAAATCACGTGGAATGTCAATAATACAATGCACAGCCATTAGAATTGCTATCAGTTCAGCCATAAAGACAGAAACCCCCCTCCAAGATGAAAAGATTTATCTGCTTTCAAAGCAGGAATAACAAAGCCGGAACCAGCATTGCCATTTAATAGGGATCCGTCCGTATAAACTTTTAAGTGATTAGGATAACTATCGTCAATATGTGACTTGGCCATAGCACCTAAGACGTTATTATAAAACATTCTTTTGCAAAAGTCAGTGTATTTATAATCAAACTTGCCGGGGTGAGTTCCCAACTAGGAATGGGACTCAGGGGATATAACGTGGGCAATGGTTTTGTGTCATCAATTTTTGCAGATTTCAACAGGTTTGAGAAGTATGTTGTTTTTTGCGCGTTTTGGAAAATCCAAATCAGATCGCGTGTCAAGTTCATCCTCATTTGAGTTCTGAACAGTAGAACATCTTAGAATGCTTTTAGCACAAGCTAATTTTCGATACGCATCCAGGGGCAAAACGCCAGCTTCATGATATGTCCCCTAAATGGGAAGCGTAACGGGGGGAACTCCCAGGGCTACTCTGTATGCCTTGCAATCTGTGCTTTGTAACTTTTTTTAAAAAGATACTTAGGAGCTGAAAAAAATATACTTCCTGTGCATATGAAATCCTTGTCCTTACCAGAGAATTTGATAAATGAATTAAAGTGCACGTATCCTGCCCCCAACTCTGGTAGCTCACAACTTAAGAAGAATAAGAGGTTTTCCTTGCTTGTGTTATGATATATTCAATATGTGTGTTCCATGATAATTTTGAAGTAAGATGTACACCTAAAAACTTTTTGCAAGATGTGTAGGTAAGTACAGTGTCATCCATCTTAAAAGTAGGGAGATCATGAAAACTACCACCAGCGTCAAAAAGCAACACATGAGATTTCTCAGCAGACAAACATAACCCATTCTCAAACATAAATCTAGCGAACTGTCTAAGTCTCTTTGATATAATTTTTTCATGTACGTAATTGACCTTGAAGGTGTGTTCTTTTTAAAAGTAACATTCATCCAGATACAATATCATCGGTATATTGAATTAAACTGGAATTTTTAGAAATGCTTTTTTGTGAGATCATGCGTTAGGATATTAAAAAGCAAAGGGCAGTTACAGAACCCTGAGGGATGTCCATCTCCACAAATCTCTTGCTAGAATATGTATTTCCTATTTTTTGTTTGAATGTTCTATAGCCAAAAATTCTTTGAAATAATCATAAATGTGACCAGAGAGACCTATCATTTTAAGTTTTATACAAAGTCGCTCATGCCAGACCTTGATCATACGTCTTTTTGACATCGAAAAAAAGTTACAAGTACATTTTTTTCTCCTGGCAAATTGACGTTTTACCTGAGTTGTAAGCTTTACAAGGTGATCAACAGTCGATTGGCCTTTTCTTAACCCAGCTTGAGCAGTAGGAATATATCCGTTTTTTTTTTTTTTTTTTTTTTTTTTTTCACAATGATAAGTAGTCTATTTAATACAATTTTTTTCATTAGTTTACTAGTCTGAGAGGTGAGAGCGACAGGACGATAACTGTTAATATCAGAGTTAGGTTTGCCCTGCTTGAGAACGGGCACAAGGACAGAATCTTTCCAAACAGACAGAGTCTTCCCATCTATCCAACATTTTTTCATAATGGCACACAGAAATGTTGTAAAATTGATCGGAAGGTTCCTTAACATTTCGTTTGAGACTGCGTCTAAACCAGCTAAAAGTTTTCTCTTTGTTGGCAATGACGATATAGCATTTCTTTAATTCTTCTAGTGTTATTTTTCTGCATTAAATAATATGTTCGTTGTTTTCTTCTGGGTCAGAATAGATATGATTATTTGATTGGTCTTCCCTCAAAGTTCTGTACGTTTCTGAGAGACTAATTTTGGAGCTATTTTTGCAAAAGAAAATCAGCAAACAGTTCAGCTTTTTGAGCTGATGTAGGGAATTGTTCATGTCCTACAGTGATTGGATAAGCGGGTAAATGTATTCCATGTTTCATTTCGGGTATCTCTTTTGTCCATACCTTTTTAAAATCTTTGTTATCATTAACTTCATTTACACAAAATGATGACCAGTAATCGCTTTCGGCTTTCTCTATAATCCTAGTACTTTCATTTTTTGCCCGTTTCATGGGGAGTAAGTCATCTACTTTTTTGTCTTTTGCGTGTATTTTGAACTTTGATTTCATTTTATTAACAGCATCTTTGCAGGCAGGGATCCTACCGTCCACCAGACCTTGCCAGCATGTTCAGAGAATTTGTCTGACTAAATTTTGGAATTGCCTCGGCTTCAGCTTCAAAGGCCGATTCAGAAAAGTTACAATACATTTTATCAATATCTGGGTTCTCCAGCATGCTAACATTAAAGGACATTAAAATGGACTTGAATTTATCCCCAGTCAGCTCGTTTGTAATTAAATTTTGGGATTTTATCCCTTGTATCATCATGCAAAATTGTAAATCCTCTCAAGGAAATGGTAATTGGGAGGTGATCGCTACCTAATGTGTTATTATGAACTTGCCAAGTGTAGCTAGTCGCTAGTGATGGCGAAATCAAAGACAGGTCAAGCAGATCGTTTGTGGCTAGGAACATCAGGCAATCTAGTTAAGGTTCCATCATTTACAAGAAAGAGTGCCGAGTCCGAAATATTCTCTCTACTAGGCGATTGGAGCTGAACCTTAAGGCAGCCACTGTCCCAAAATGGGGGCGTTGTTCATTAAAGTCACCATCTACTCCACCACTTTTCATTTTGGGTAACCCAGGGTACGGTAACCAGTCACTGATTCATCAACACCTTCAGGGAGATAAACAGAAAGAATATTATTTAAAATTAATGAGTTATCAAATTGGACACAAGCTGCACACAAAGTGGATATTTGGCGCAGTCGATGGTATGGCGTTGAAATTGGATGGTAAGATGGGCTTTTCATGTATATAGATGGCACAGTTTCACTTTTCCTGTTTCGTCAGAGAGATGATACACTGGAGGGGTTAGAAAAAATAAGCGATACGTGGTAAGTTCATCTTGGACACGTTTTAGTGACTGACTGAAGAATAAAGCATTGTATAGGAGTTATTCTCTATGTGTTCTTGACAGTTCGCTATATTGCTTGACACTGATCGACAGTTCCATCGTAGAATGTCTATTTTTTTGATTTGTTAGTCATTGATACAGATGACATTCAAAAAATGAAGAAAGAAAAATGATAGAAAATAAAATCAAATCAAATCAAAATCAAAAATAAGTCTCTCAATTAATACAAGTTAAAAACTTTGAAACAGACTACAAGCACAACAATGGAAAGAAAAGAAAACACGAGATTTACATTAAACTACAGCTGTAGAGTGGTTACAGTAATGGCGAATTGGAGAGATACTATCATTCTGCTGGTAGAAGACGACGATCACGGAAACCAATCGAAAAAGATGTCAGGTCTTCTCGGTGGGAAAGGGCATGGGCAGAAAGTGGTCCATGTGATTGTACCGAGGTCTCAGTCTGCCGTCCTGATGGCGTTCTCTTGGGATGTTCTGATGATGCCGCCTTTGTTTCGTCCAACAGGGTAATGCAGATGGCGGCCAAGGTTGCCGGCAAAAACGCTCGAGCCTCTTGTAGAGGGATGAATATTGTCACGCATGTATTGTCTCTTGCTGTTGATGTTTTCGTGAGACACGAAGGAGACATTTTTGACATTGTGAAGACTTGAAAGATTTTGCAGCATTAAAAACTTCACGTTTGTTTGTTGAGATCTGAGAGAGACATGTTGGTGCTACCTTGCTAACGACAATGCGCATTGTAGGGTGTGTTCTTTTGAAGGTCTTTCACCAGGTTGATGAATATGTTTGAGGTAGCTTTTGGGTCTTTGATGTTTTTAAGGTCATTTAAACCCGCCACATGGAGTACAAAATTAGTGTGTGATGCCCAGTCATGTTGTTTTTAAGTGATCTTCTGTCACTTTCAATGCAATGGTCGACCTAGGGATCCTGACGGGGGGGCAGTGTACAATACCTACTTTGATGTAGTCGTGAGTAACGGACAGCACAGGAAAGCAAAGAGAGTGCTTGCTGTGAAAAACACACCTGAGCCCCGCGGTAAGAAAACCTTTGAATACCAGTAAGTTCACTACCATGCGCGCACATTCGCGCGCGCGCGTGCGTGTGTTGTGTGCGTGTGTAGTGTGTGGGTGTGTGTGTTGTGTGTGTGTGTGGTGATCGTGTGTGTGTGTGTGTTGTGTGTGTGGTGTGTGATTCAAAAACCGTAACAGGTTTTATATGACACAGAGGAAAGATAAACGAAACCAAATAACGAAACAAATATTCATGTTTTGTTGTTGTATCCAACTATTATTATGTTATATAAAATTGTCCTTGTCATGCATTTTACCTTATCGACACTTTGAAATAGCATACACATATTTTGAGATCTCGCTGATAAGTACGTCATTTGATATTAAGATAGATGGCAGCACATTTTGTATATTGTATTTGTCTTTGATGTGTTTTAAAAAACTGCCTCCTTATGTCGTTATATTAGTAACAGCTATCTAAGAGAATGAATTTCGTCTTCTACTTCTATTACATTCCAAACACAGTCTTCTTTCTCTTGGTTGTCTTAGCATATCTACGTTTTCCTATCTTAAGGTCGTGACAAGAAATCCGTAATTTACATAATGCTTGTTTTTGATTGAAGCTTATGAAAGAGTTTTTGCTAAATATAGCTCCATCTGTAATCTGTAGTAATATTGTTATAAAATGTTGGTTTTGATTCTGTTCCTGATATTTTTTTTCCAAAATAATGCATATTCATCTTTTAGTTTATTCTTGACCACATAACAACTTGTTAATATTAGAAGTTTGCTGGTTATTCCAAACATACTACAATCCCATTAGACTGGGAATTTGTTTGACAAATTTAAACCAAGATGTTTGATGATCTTCATTGTTTAACATGTCAGTGTGCATGATTTTGATAAGCAAGTTGTCTTCAGGTTCTAAAATATGATACCAAAACTTTATTATCTGATGGATTATTGTTAAGCTAACTGGAAAACTTCAGAGTTCTCCATTACAGCTAAGTTTGTATACCTTCTTGTGGTACACCTACCATTTGTTTGAAGAACTTGTGTTGAGGTAGTTCATGTGGTAAATCACTTGAAAGGCAAAATGATTACATAGATTTTCTAAATTGAAATTATCATTTAATTCTAAGCAAAAAAGGTAGCCAACATCCGCACCATACATCAATATTGGTGAAATAAGACTATCAAGAAACTTTTAAAACAAATTGAAAATTGATCTTTTGATTCTTGAATGCTCTTTTTTTAAGGAATAGGTTGCTTTATTTACCTTGGTTACTTTAGATGTTCTGCTGCGACGTCAAGTTTTCCTGATTTTATGAAATATTCCAAGATATTTGTATTGCTCTGCTGTTTCAATGAAGTTTGTACCACATTTATTACAATAATCAAGTTTTGGTTTCTGTTTGGAAAAATATTAGTAGTTTTCGTCTTCAAGTTATTAGCATCTCCCACTCTTTACAATATAAAATGTAATTGTGGTCTAATTTTGATTGTAAATCCAGTTTCGATGTTGCAAGGGTAGAAGATCGTTCTGCATACAATTAA